>WOVY01015267.1:0-382500 GCA_013436015.1 Rhipicephalus annulatus
CCAAAAGGCTGCCGCGCTGTTGGCGAAGTTTGCATGTGGCGAGAAAAAAATGGTGCTGTGCTCATATAGCATCGCACTGGTTTCGTAATGTCGGGCCAAGTATGAGAGGCAAAGTTAATGCTTTGCCATATATGTTCTCAAATGGGCTTTTTGCTGTGAATTCGCTCCATCCATATTAGAGAACGTATAACTGCTATGCCTGTGAAAGAGATCTGAATGTGCTGCGGACCTACTTTACATCAAGTTTGCAGGCTGTATAGTAAGGAGGACAGTAGCAAAAATACTGACAGCTTTATGAACAAGCAAATCAGAAAAAAAGCCACGTTAAATGCTCACGGGTTACACTTGAATAAAGGTTGCTTTTTATTTATTATACTCACTCTCTTTTTCATTGTAATGTCGTTTCAAGAACCCTCCGGTCGAGTCGAAGAAGCAGAATACAGGGACGAGGTTTCAAGCAATCGCAATGCGTCTCTACCATCTCTAGACTGCACGTCGTCGGTTAGGCGGCGACCATAGGCTGGTTACAAGCACGTCTTGGCCACTTATGGTTGCCCATTCACACCGTGTATTTCACGGTATTCAATGGATTACGTTGGGCAATGCAAGAATCAACACCGAAATGTTTTGCTTCTTCAACAATTATGAGACACCCGTTCAGAGTTTTGTGTAAACACTGGGGTAATGCAAAGCAGCTAAAATTAGCACTTTTTCTTTCGTCAGTAGCCTACCCCGGCGAATACTTAGTTTTCATTAGAAAGGCGCCGATATGCAAGATGTGCGGCCCTTTATTTGGATGCAGTGCAGAGTACAAGTGAACATGACATTGATATTGTCATTGTGCTACCGAAACATAATCAAATTCAGATGGCGAAAAAGAATACGATGACACTCTCGAGCACTTTCACTGTAAAAAACCTGAGGAGTGAATGTAGGCCGGCTAATTAGAGCCTTCTAAAGTATTTCGGCAAATTACTTCTTGCGAACCTTAATTCAATTACATAATCAGGGCACACACACAGTTATCTAGAGCAGAACTGCGCTTCGGTTGAGCACCTTAAGCATATCCGTACGCGATATAACAATAAAATTATGGAACAGATCAGGAGAGCAATACGATTCAACGGTGAGAAAACTGGCCCAGTTTTCCCCTATACAGTTCTTCAGAAAGGAGGAATACTAGAATGCCCCTATGTTTCTCAAATTGATTCAAGACAAAACGAGCCATAATAAAACAAGTACTACTGCCACAGATGAATTGATAACTTTTTACAGTTACCTAACAGGAAAATGCAGTAGTTGCCATGCTTTTCGTAGCAAATGGACAAACAAAGAAATTTCACGACAACGTATTTTTTCGCGCATCTCGTGAATTTTGTTGTGGGATTGACCGTACGACCTATAAAGGCTCTCTTTTCGAGACCATGCACTCATACCACTTTGTAGAAGCTGTGTTGAACATGAGGGTTTGCCGTCTACCAGGCTGTCGTGCAAGACGAGAGACAGCTCGTCCGAAAGAAATGCTCTTTCATAGAACAATGAAAAGAAACAGATGGCTTTGCACTGCTCGAGCAAGCAGCAGCTTGTGAGGAACACTGGCAATAATGATGAACGGCGGCTGCTTCGTTGGTGAACAACAGAAGCTAAGAAACAACAGCAACTTCCTTGATGACGGCTAATTTTGCTGTTGGCATTGAAAATCGTGTGTGGTAGTCATCAGTGTGGATTTATTGAACAGAACTCTCGCAAACGAGTTTTATTTAGAGCATTTACATGACCTCATGAAGAAGTGCCTCAGGTGAATTAGTAGGCTACTCAAAGCAATATTTTGTGGCATGAGCAAGCAGTGCACCTGTGGTCATTTTCCTGAGCAAGTCATGGATAGCTTTTTCCATTCTATGGTATCTCAAAACGAGTGCCAATGTCCTATTTCTTTCCTAAGGTGTTTACTTGCAAGAATCTAGGCTTGGTGATGAGGCGGAATTTATTTTTTTCAAGGCAGCTTTCCAGATATCCACAAAGGCCTTCTTTTGCAGACTAGCACACTTGTCCTACCCTGTCACACAATTTGAAAGGTGTGCGTACGCAAACCGAAACAAAACCGCATATGCAGTAGTTTGACATGTAATGCTTGTAGTAGAATAACTTCTTTTAATTAAGGAGTAAACTAGTGTTTGTGATTTTAGAGTATAGATAAGTATGTTTGCTATGGTGAGACTATTGTACCTGTTATTTATGTGCACAAAAATTATAAGAAGTTCTGTATTTTCTTATGTACGCTGAAGTCTAACTGTAACTGTGCAGTACTTTGGCATATATTGCGGTATAACTGTGCTTTTTCTTGATGCAAAATACTTTGTGTTATGAAAAGACATTGCACTAAGTAGATATATTAGTGGTGATATTGACGCGAGGTAGTTTGGTTGCTATACTGGCCAGCCTTTGTTTAATCACCTCTCTTTCGTTTGGCGACTCATGATAATGACGTTGGCAGAGAGGCTGTGCCGACTTCTAGGAAACAATACAGTTTTGTAGCATCAATGTTTGGACCTTTCTATGCTGTGGAGAAGCAGCTCAAAATTCTGTGCTGCCAAGCCACAGAATTCGTGAATCTTTTCTTGTTCTTGCAAGTCATGATTAATGTGACTGCAGTTGCCCAAGTCAGCACAAGTTTTTGTACCCAGTGAAGTCATCTGCAATGTGCTGATGTCGGAAAAGTCTGCGATCTCGCTGAAAAAAGTCAACAGTGGGACCTCTAGGATCTGCTGCAACTTCTGCTGAAGTTAGTCAGCAGAACTTGAGAGCTTTTATTATGTAACCAAAGAAAGCCTCGTTCTTTTGAATAAGAGCAAGCATAATATTTGCCTCTGCAATGCTCTCATAGTTATCAAATTCATCAAAATGTTGCAAGTTACTAATGTGAACACACTACTCATGGTAATACCTGTCGTCAGGATGTGGCATGTGCAGTGGAAAACGTCACCTGCAACTCTTGCATGTGCATCACTGCTCAGTAAGCCTGGAGAAACTCCTGTCCGAAGAACTAGGTCTTTTGAGGAACTTTTGAATACTATGAAATCTTTGAGATATGTAAAAGCTTGAATGCTAAATCGTGTCCTGCATTGTCCCACCAGAGTTCAAAAGTGGCCTCCTGTGTGCGAGTCTGGGACCCAGTCCACTGGGTAGAAACCTTCGTCAGCTTGCATGCGAGGCATGAGCTTATAATGGAGGTGTCCGCTTCAGTGTCGATTAGTGCCAATACTTTGTCATGCGAAATGTTTGACTTCACCACCCTTCGAATCACTTTTAATTGCGTCTGTATGTTTCCTTTGTCGTCACTGTTGCAGTGGTGGAAGTGCTGCTCCAATTGATCCGAACTGATCTAAAAAAGAAATGCCGCTCCATGCTGCTCCAAAGTGCAATATTTACTAGTAACTGCTCCAAACCTGCTCCAAAAGAATGTTGGCAAACTAAAAAGAATGAAGTTAAACCATCTCGTAAGCCTAAGCAAAACCAAAAGCAAGCTGTATACATTATCATCCTAGTATGCAACACAGTGGTGTGAATCCAGAAAAATCTCAGGGGTAACAATATCAGACCCTGGTGTCTATATATTTTAGGGGCGAAGCTCCTTAGGGCGTGGCTGTGCGTCCCCCTGGAGCCTGTATGTAGCCAACCTCTAGTTTAGTTCTTGCAGGTTCACTAGATGGCGGTACCGTCCTCCTGTATGTAGCCACCTCTCGTTTAGTTCTTGTAGTGTTTACTAGATGGTGGTACTTGTAGCTGATGATGAAAAGATGCAAGATGTTATAAACTAGAAAGCGGTACTTGTAGTTGATGAAGACGCGAGATCTTATAAAATAGGAATGATGTCACATATGTGTGCGTGTCATTGGTTGAAGGCAATCGTTCGATTTAGTGCGTGCGACGTACGCTAGGGGGAGCGATGTAATCGAGTGGGCAAAGTGTAGCAGAGGATTCATGGTTACCAGGTTTACCCTCCGGAGCTTCACCCACTCATCATCATTCACTTCGTGGATATGGCGGAATTTTTTTATTTGGGTTGTATTTTTATTTATATCAAAATTGCATTATGCTTTCAAATAAAGATCTAAAAAACGTGCATATTGTCTGAGCTTGAGCAGTTGCATAGATCTATTCAGTTTCTTTTTTCACTTTTTTTCGACTTTCACAGTTCACACAGCTAAGGGGCATTTTACACGGGTAATAAAAAGCCTTAGATTGCGCTATACTTAATTGCTACTCAAATACGTCACGTGCTAAAGCTAAATCTCAAGTGCGGTAGTTGCAAGACGTGTGCTCCCAAGCCTGAACACCAGAAAAGTCCGGACTCTCCTGACCCCTCTCCCGCATGATTCTCGCCAAATATACTGCTTGTATACTACCTGCATGCTAGCATGCGGTATGTTTAATGATAAATATAAAGATTTTTTAGATCCTTATGTGATGCTTTAGACTTCAGGAGTCGATAGGAACATGCATCTGTTTCGAAAACACCAATAAGAAGCCTGAGCTATAGCATTTTTTTCTGCTCAAAAGACACTTAAGGCTTCTCCAAAGCACAATTTTTTCTGCTCCAGAATCTACTCTAAAAAGCAAAATGTCACTTCCATCACTGTTGTCGTAACAGAAGATCTTCTGTACAATCAGTGGCAGCGGCCTCGTCTTCAGAGGTCGCTGAACTCAGTTTTTCTGCCCGGCAGGACTGAGTAAGCGTCGTCTTGTAGCGTCGTTTCAGTAGGCTGGGCTTCTATAGCAAACAGGCGATGACAAGCTGGGTTCGTGCAACCAATGTTTAATGGTGCGCCGATTGGAGATGAAGCTATCTGTCGCTCGCCAGGTGGCGGACAAGGGGTGTTTCGCAGAAATCTATGGAGACCCACAGCGCGGTATGCGCAGTAGATGTTTTCGGCTTCCCCCCAGTGCAAACAAAGGCTTGTGGGCAAGTGTTCACCAGATGTCTTGCTTTGGTGACCAACGGGGGCCTGTGAGAACTGTTGCCTACGGTACTTCCACTTGATGAGTACAACGCTCAATTGGAGGATGTCGCACTGCTCCCGTGTAGCTCATTTCGATGCTGTTGTGGCGCCTCGTACTGTTGGGGAACATGGATAGCCTGGTGTAGATCTGTGCACACCATTTTCATAAAAGAGAGCTGCCCTATACGTGGAGCAGTCACCTGCATCATATGTAGCTAGATTAAAGCTCTGATAAGCTCTCACATGGCCCTTATTTCATTGCCGAGAGTGACAGAAGTGACCTCACTTGAGTGTATGACATTGCGATTATACTGTCGGAACGCTGCTGAAGGGCCTTCTCTCTAGCATTGCATTGCTTCTTCATAGAACTGCGCAAGTGTTGCAGGTGGGTTTCAAATTATGCTCGCGGAAATCTTCTTTGGCACCTCGCATGAAGTGGCGAACTGTCTTGGCTTCAGTCACAGAGAGCTCCACATGCCTGGAAAGCCGATCCATGTCCTCTATGTAGCTTGACACCCTTTCATTTGGGCCTTGTACCCTTGCCTCTATTGCACTACTCTGCCCTCTCCTTCTTGTCTATTCTTGTCAAATTCTTGAGTGAACTGCGGGTGAAACTTATCTCACACGAAAACGTTGCCTCGTGTTTCTCAAACCATCTTTTTGCAGAATTTTTGAGAGCACAGTACACTTAGTGTTGCTTACGCTTTTTTGACCAATCATTCCAGATGGCGACCTGGTCCAAATGCTCCAACCAGTTCTCAGCATCTTCAAGAGCACCTCTTTGAAATGTCTGCGGCGTCTCGGGCTGGTTGATGAGCAGCTGCATTCGTGCTGGTGCGGTGATGATAGGGGGTGTTTGTTTGCCCTCTGTCATTCAGGTGGCAAACCGCGCTGTGGCTGGAGGCCCTGGAGATGACGACCGGAACACATGTGCACTAGGTCAGTTTAGCTACTCAATAGGCTTAATTCTGGGGTACTCTATAGAGACTGCGTCTTCTACGTACCCCAGAGCTCCACCAGAAAATGTCACCAAGCTAGCAAATGGATGCTAGAATACACCGGAACGCAGATACACTGCAGTATTTCTACCCAAGGAAAAATGGGGAAATTCAGAACATGAGCACACTAAACAACTTGGTTGTCCTCCTCTGAGAGGCTGGCCACTACAGTTGCCAGCCTACCTTGCATCAGTATAACTTGTCTTCTGCTGACTGAAAGCAGCATGCGTAATCCTCTCAACTGGGCAGCTTTTAGAAGCAGTTATTATGTCTATTGTGGCATTGTTTTTCTGTGTAACTGCTCACTACTCTTCGAGAAGAATAAAGGTACCTTGTCGTTACAACTAAAGTGCTGCTTTTATTCCATACCAGCATGTATTTATTCTAGTGAGTTTTTTTGTTTTGGCAACATGTCATGGAACTGAGGGAAACAGCTACTAAGTTCTATGCCAGAAAGTGTGCTTCAATATGCTCTGGGCTATACCCCTCACTGCATAACTAATCCTACAGTATGTTTTGCTTGTCTACAGGCCATTCCTGAAGACAAAACTTGGCGGGTCGAGTTGAATGACATGGTCGACTTTTTGATGGACTAGTAAGTTCTGTAACATCAATGGCGTTGCTGTGTGTCATGATGTCTAAGTTAGCTACGAAGAAAACAGAAACCCATAACTCTGAAAATCCATGCTTGGAGAGCTCCGCACACAATTCTGCTTTTCACTTGTACATTCACGTCTCAGCCTCTTATTACAAAAATACAGGAAAACTGACTGCGTTAAGATTGCGAGTTGACTGACTCCTCATAAAAGTACTTATGATCTACTGTATACGTTACAAAATTTGCTGTATTGGTAATATTCATTATTGTGTCACACAATCCCTTGTGTCGCGATAGCACACCAGTGGGTTAGAATTTTTGTAAATGCCCCTGAACGGAGCTAGGCCCTTACCTGGTCTGTTCTCTCCTACCAACTCGGTGTAAACTTGCGGTCATGTGACCAGTGTATCAGTGACCAATCACCTTCTTCCTAGTCCTTAAAAACCGCCGTAATAAACACGGGAAGGCGTTCTCTCATCAGCCAAGCCTAATTTCGTGTGCATGTTGTCACTCGCCGAACGCTCGGCCTCACCGCTGACTTGCCACCAAGTTCGCTGCGCTCCAGCCTCACACAACATATGGCGACGAGGTCTTGAACCCTGAACTTAGGCGACGCCATGAAGGGCCCGACGCAAGTGCCTCTTCACGCCACATTCTACTGCACGTCGGTACTTCCACTTTGCGCCACGCTGGCGCCAGCCTGACCGACTTTTGTTTGTGCTTGCTCCGGCTTCCTCGTCAAGCCACCCTCCCACTTCAGCTTGCTGCCTCCCTCCTGCACGATGGCTGCCCTCTTTGCCAACCTTCCACCATTCCTCAACGTGGCCGGCGTACCATCTATTCCGTGGCATAAATAGAAACAAATTTTCTAGTTACACCTCAATGCGGCCAGCGGAGGTGGCTTGACGACTGGCAGACGAGCGGACGCTCCTCAGTGCACTCGGCATCGAAGGTCAGCGGAAATGCTTCGCCGCACAGGCTCGGCTCGAAGCGCGAGCCATTCTAATTGCTACACAAACGGCACCAGGCTCAGCGACAGAGACTGGTGCGGCAACATCGACGACGCCAACAGAGTACGACACGCTACTCAAATTTCTTTATCAGCTTTTCGCCGAGTTGACGAACGTCCTAGCGGAGCGGCACTTATTCGCGACCTGCCAAGAACTACCCAGGGAAACCTCCCTTGAATTCATCGCAGTCATCAAGAAGAAAGCTCTTACATGCAAGTTTGCCGCCGCTTATGACGAGATAACTTGAAGCCGCCAACGTGGAGGTACCAGCCTAACTACTGTCATACGGTGAAGCCCTCACGCTACGAAAAGCCAAACAACTCAGACGAAAGTTTGAGGCACCTCACAGGGACAACGCAGCGTTCAGGGGGAACGAACAGTTAGCCAATGCCGGCAGCATGGTCCAGTGTGTCACAGCTGCTCAAAATACCGGCTCGGCTGCTTCGCCGGCCGTGCAGTTGCCTCAACACAGCCACACCGGCTCGTCAGTGAGCCTGCATGGCATTCGCAACCAACAAGCGGGTCAGACTACTTCAAAGCCCCCACTGAGCCTCTGTTTCCACTGCGGCCAATTTGGAAACTTGGCAATTTCACGAAATTACCCAGCCACGAACAAAATCTGCCAACTCTGCCAAATCAAAGGCCACTTCTCAGCAGTTTGCCGTAAACAGCAGTCTGTACAGGAGGTCAGCTGCGTTCATGCGGCGCTCCTACAGTCCTGTCCGTGAACCTTATGCCGATTTGCTTGAAGGACCTTCGTATCTCTGCGGTTGTTGGCGACCAAGTCCACATCTCTTTTTTGGTGAATACCAGCGCCACTGAATCTCTAATGACGGAGAAGGACTACGACATATATTTTGCTTCCCCGCACTGAGTGCTCCAGACATCCAGTCAACTACAAAACTTTTCGAAGCACCGCATACCTGTCCTCAGATATTTCCGCACCGACTTGCAGCACAGCAGGAACCGCACCTTCGTTACTTACTACTTCACAGCACAGGGCACTTCATTGCTGGGTCTGAATGCCATCCAGCAACTGGGTCTCCTGATCGATGGCACAACATTAATGTGTCGCCTTACTTCTGCAGTTCCTTCGGAAGTTCCTGCACGGGTGCTTCCGGGGTTCGAGCATCTGCTCGACGGGCAGCTTGAACTCGTCCAGGACTTCGTGCACTGGGTCAAGCAGTGGCAAGACACCGTGCCAGTGTCCGCGAAACTGCGTCGGCTCTCCCTGGCTCTCCGCGAACAAGTCACCAATGAGCTGCGTCGACTCAAAGACAACGACATCAACGAGCAGGTGTCAGCATCTGAATGGGTGTCGCCACTCATGGTTGTTCGTAAGAAAGACCAGAACATCCGCCTCTGCGTCGATCTGCGAGAGCCCACAAAAGCCATTGTCATCGACGCCTTCCCGCTGCCCCATGTAGATGAACTCCTCCAAATGCTGAGTTGTGCGTCCTACTTCTCTAAATTGAACTCAGCATCAGCATACCACCAACTTCTAGAGGATTCTAGTAGAGACTTCACCATGTTCAATACGCAAGAAGGATTGTTTCGTTTTAAACGAGTATGCTTCGGTCTAGCCTCCGCACCTGCAGTATTTGAAAGAATGATGTCTACTATTTTGCAATCCTGTAACAATGTTGTTTCTACCTAGATGACATACTTGAGGGTGGAAGCTCAAAGTTTAGGCATGATTGAGTTGCATTGCGCACAGTGGCGTAAAGTTGAATCACAAATGTCTTTTCAGCGAAGGAAATGGCATTCCTGGGGCGTAAAACTTCTGCAGAGGGTATATCACCCATGGAAAGCAAAGTTCACACACTTCTCAATGGTCCTTCTTCTACATGCCTGAAAACTCTTCAGTCCTTCTTTGGCCTTCAGGGTATTACGCCAAATTGTTTCACCACTACGCGGATATTGTTGAGCCTCTCCGCACCACGCTCAGAAAGGGACAACAATTCTGCTGGTCGGAAAACGCGAAACGCAGCATTGAACAAGTCAAGGCTGGCCTTGCTTGTGCTCCTGCTATAAAAATGTTTGATCCTCCATTGCCAGGCCAAGTTAATCATGAATATTTGGTAGGCATATGACGAGACGTACATTTTGGTTATTCCGGACACCTATCAGATGTCCGTGGATGTACACTGTACGTACATCCCACGAAACACAAGAATAGCTAAAATACTTCTTGTAAATGTCAAAAAAGAATAGTCCAAAAGTATCTAGGAAGTCTTTTTGAGATGTTATTTAAACCTAAGCACCTTGAAAACCTCATGTGGCTGTGCTAATGCCACGTTATTATACGGCTAGAAAACTTCTAGCAAAAAGTATAAAAAACGTCTTTCTAGAATTTTTAAACTACCTTTGTGATTGTTTACTATACTTTTATTATCAGAAGCCTAGTGAACTTCATGCCAAGATTCTAAAAACTTTTGCTAAATTTTTGACACCTTTTATACATTTATTTTTCATGCAAACCAGCTTGTTGAGCGTTTCCCATGGGTAATTTGCTGCACCTAGTCAGCGTTTTACAATCGGACATTTAGCTGTTCCCTGTCGAGAGTGACAAGTAGGAACAGCAACTTAATTTGGCAGCAAATAATTGCTGGCGCTATTCTCATCAGCGAAATTGCCGCCATAATTATTGAAATAAATAATTAGTGACTGCCATCAATCGTTACGATAGTCTGTTTTGCTTGAAGATAAGACGGGCTTTTAAACGTCGTTATTATTTTTTCTGGTGTTGCCTTGATTGCATTATACTGCACATCCAAAAGTAAATGCGAAATTTCAAGAAATCTTGTTGCATACTTGTAACCTTTAATAAACAACAATGAAGCACACTGTGTCCCCAAACCTGCATTCTTTATAGTAACTATAATTATACAAAGCTATTGAGGGGCTGGCCAGATGCTTGGTCCAGAAACCTGCACCCATAAAAAAGGCACAAACTGTTCTCTTCGAGCAGACTTCTATCAGTGCAACAAAATTTAGAAGGCTACATTAGCAAACGCATTGGCCCAGTAGCAAATATATAAAGGTAGAAAATTTTTTCAAGCCAAAAAGCAGCAGTCGAACAAGTGATTTTTTCTCACCCCTAAATTTAGGTATGTTAGAACCATGAGTAGTTGAAATTATTGGGTTTCTCCACAAATTCGTGTTTAACAATAAAATTGTGATTTTAGCAACACCCTGAATTCTAATTCCAACCCAAAATACTCGCACAAAAGACACAGTGAACTTCAAAACGCTACAGTATTCCAGAATGCCTTCTGTCAGTCATCATTAAAATTGTTAAACATGGTTAGGTATGACTAATATATCACAAATGATTAGGTATTGGCAAACTTAGGTATGATTAGGTATGACAATAGAAAATAAATTGATTGCACTTACGCCATTATATTTGAGAGGACAATGAGGCAAATCTCAAGGGTACACGTTTGTGGCCGCATGCGCCAGATGTGCATGCGGCCACAAAGCTTTTACAATAATAATAAAAGGTTACAATAATAATAAAACAAAATATCCAGTCAATATTATAGTGAAAAAAAAACCATTGATCATGCTACAGCATCCTTGCAATGCGAAAAGTTCAATTTTAAGTGAACTGCAGATTACACATAAATTAAACATTCCATAAAACCTGAGAAAGCAGCACTGACACATTCAGAGACGTGCTTTGTGCTTGTAATAAAATTCAGCCTTAAGAACAGAAAACTGCCTTTGCAGATAAGTTATGTGTCCAGGGAAACACTAAGTAAGACAATAATGCTGTCAGCTGGCCAATCAACTAAGAATACCAAACTTTTGGTGCATACAATAGGTGGGTATGTGTGCATTGAACAGTTTGTGGCAGTCGTGTTTCTAGACACTCTCACTTGGACAAATTCTTCGAGCATGTCTATGCTCTGAGTTATTCCATTCGAAATTTTATTTTGCTTTTCATGATTACGCATGCAAGACAGCGAGGATCAGCAAAACATTACTCCCTGGTGAGACAAGCAGTCAGTGTTTGCTATTCCGGCCGGTAGTGGAAAGGTAACCATTCTAATGCTTGTCTATGGCTTCGATCCATGCAGATAATGTGCGGCACTTCAGGGACTAGTAGCTGTGTGCTAGTGTTCACTGTCCTGCATGCGTAATGATATAAGCCACAACTATACTTTCCAGCGGGATATCTGAGCACAGGCATGCCAGAATTCTTTGGACCTATGTAGAAATGTGAATGGCTCCAAATTATAATACGTGCATGGCCGCCTGTTGCAGTCAATAATAAGTTCATAATTGAATCCTATTCAAGGGCATGGCTGACACTGATAACTATTGTTGCACATTGTGTTCCCCTAAACAACTTAGCTATCTGCAAAGATGGCTTTCACACACACAACTTACAGCACTGACTTTTTTAAAGAAAAAAAAAAGGCATGCGAGCTACTTGAATACAGCAACCAGGTTGCTGAGGGAAGTTCCCTCTCCATAGGAAACAGAAGTCATGCGCAGCTGCTGTAGATTCAGTAGCCAACTTTTTCACAAGCCACCATTGATGACAGGCTTGTCCGGAGCTCTTTCACACTGAGTTCGTACGAGGTGCATGCATAGGCTGCGATGGAAACACCGAAAAAAAACAATTTATAGACATGTGTCTCTTTAAAAACTGAATTTGTCAGTATATTTAAAATGATTTGGAACAATGTGTCTTAAAACAAGCAGGATGTACACAAGCTAGAGATGTTACAAGCAAAACTTTCTTGACGTTTTTGGCGAACGCAGTTGCAACCTTAAGAAAGAAAATGCAATTTCCACATTGCAGATGTGTCAAAACCATGCTTGAATTGAGCTAGTACATAGTGTGTTGGCAGCAAATTCAATGATACCTCAACAGATACATGATGGTATGCACTTTCATCAAGTATCCATTGCAGATAACCTATATTATTACACAAGAATTTGATTTCAAATACAACTAATGTAGCTTTTTTCAGTCTGCTCGCACTGGGACAATTATATCTCTAATGTCATAAATGGGTGTCAATAAATTGCAATTGTGTGCTGCCAAATTATGGTCATTAGTTTCAATGATTCTGGTAGGCTGAAATGGCAATACCCCTCACTCAAGCACCACAGGCTGTCAATGCAAAAAAAAATAGGCACCCATCTTGAACCACACACTATCCCAATAAAGCATGCAAGCTTCTGCAACGATCTCCGGGAACCAGAATCTTGGAAGCTATAGACCGCGATGTAGCAATAAGATCTGATGAAACTGATTTCCGAATTTGTATAATTCCTTCAGCTGCCCATAGCTTGAAAACTTGCAGCCTACTCTCTAAAAAAATATCGAGTAAAAAGGGTGTCTTTTTGTCCCACAACAATAATAGCAATCAGGCTTGCGCGCGCTTCCTTTCTTGAAAACTCGGCGCTGGCCACTTTCCCATCGAGAAAGCAATGTAACCCTGATAACCCTGAAAATGTAACCCTGAAATTAAAACGGCTGAAAAAGAGTAATCCCCAGTCAGCTGTTATTCATGAACTTAAAATAAATTTGGCACGTGCTTTGCGCGAGTCAAAGGATTTTTACTTTAAAACAACACTGCCAAACTTTTTAAAAATGATCCTACGAAGTTTTGGAACTTCCTGAGCGATAGTAAGAAGCAGGTATCACATATATTAGTCGATGGAAATACAGTTACAGATCTGAAGCTCATTGCAGAGCATTTTAACAATTTTTTTCATAGCGTGTTTGCTAAGGCGAGTCTTAATACGCCTCAGAAAAGAGTGTTTCAGCCTAATGAAGTGGACTTTATCTCATATTCTGGTGTTTTTGCAATGATCTTGAAGTTGAACACTAAATCATCTTGTGGTCCAGACAATATCCCTAATGTTTTTCTTCGCCGTTATGCAGAAAGTATTGCTCATTTTGTCACTGTGCTTTTTCGATGTTCGCTGTCGAGTGCAAAACTACCCAGTGACTGGAAGAGGGCTCGTGTTGTTCCTGTGTTTAAGAAAGGCAACCATTTACTCGTAGAGAACTACCGTCCCATCTCGTTAACATCACCAATATGTAAAATGCTTGAACATGTAATATCCAAACGCGTTGTGGAATTCCTCGAACAAAACTCTATATTAACTAATTTTCAGCATGGCTTTAGAAAAGGTTATTCAACCGTAACTCAGTTAGTCTCAGTGGTTCATTCATTTGCAGAAACTCTGGATAAAAATGGTCAAATGGACGTCATATTCCTTGATTTTAGTAAGGCATTTGATAAAGTTATTCATCACAAACTGCTTGCAAAACTCAGGGACATCAATCTACCCGACATATTCATTGCCTGGATCCAACACTATTTAACAGAACGTTCACAGTTTGTTTCAGTAGATGGGATCAATTCGAGCTCTCTTCCTGTAACATCAGGCGTGCCACAGGGGAGTGTTCTGGGGCCGCTATTATTTTTAATTTATGTAAATGACATTGTAAACACAGTACTACCAGGAACTCAAATCAGACTGTTCGCGGATGATTGTGTGCTATTTCGTCAAATTACCTGTTCTAATGATCAACAGAACTTGAACTTAAGTCTTAATAACATACTAAACTGGTGTAATGACAATGGTATGGCACTCAACGCACAAAAAACTGTTTATCTTTGTGTAACTCGTTCAAAAACACCTCTTCAATTTACTTATAATCTCGGCTCATCATCACTACAACAGGTTAACAACTACAAATATCTAGGCGTAACAATAACTAATGACCTCTCTTGGAACTTACACATAGACAACGTATGTTCTGCTGCCTTCCGTAAACTGTGCTTCCTAAAACATAAGCTTAGAAATTCTCCTTCTAACATAAAACTACTTAGTTACTTTACGTACATAAGACCAAAACTAGAATACTCTTGCGTTGTATGGGACCCCTTTACTAAATCTAACATTAAAAAACTGGAAGCAGTGCAAAGAAAAGCTGTTAGGTTTGCTTATTCAAAGTTTAAAATTACGGACTCGCCGACTGAACTTATGACTGCTAACAACATTGAAACACTTGAATTACGGCGAAAAAGGAACCGCCTTAACCTTCTGTATCTTCTTGTCAATCATAAGTTAGCCCTTGACCCGCGTGCATATGTATCTCCTCTGTCCACTAGGCATACACGTCATCATCACACCCATTCTTTAACCCCGTATTTTGCTAAAACCAACGCGTTTCAGTTTTCCTTTTTTCCGCGTACTGTATCAGAGTGGAACTGTCTAACTGATCTTAGCCAATTTTCTGTTGCTTAGAGCTAAAATATGCACTGTTAACTTGTGTTATGTATCCATTAAATGTAATATTTTGCCATGTTATCTTTTATGCGCTCTGTTAGTAGGTGTTTCGATTCCATTTCTCGTGATATATTCTTGTTATCACATGTGTTTTTGTTTATATCCTGCTTCTTGTACCTGTCCTGCTTGGACCATTTCTTGGTCTGCAGTATTGAATAAATAAATAATAAATAAATAATGGGTATGTCGATCGTGACCGGAATGTACCGGGCGCGAGGCGATAGCGCAAGGATGGAACGCAGTATAGATGACGATTATTGTTGTAGGACAAAAAGACACCCTTTTTACTCGCTCTTTTTTAGAGTGTATATTTATTATTCTCAAAAAAGTATGATATCCAATTTTACATTTTAACAGTGATACGTGCATGACTTATGCAGGCTTACCATGATTTATAACATTATCGCGAGTTTTGAGTGATCAATAAAATATTGATTCTGCACATACGACAGATTTCGTCAACATCTGTAGTGCATGCCTAGAAAGTATACTTTATCCACTATACTGTTGAGCTTGTCATTCATCACAAAAATTTCATTGGAGGTGGTGCGATAAACTATTCTTAACGTTCATACACGTAAAAGAGTTTAGCAAAGTTTGAACACCAAGGTTGGGTGAGGTGCATAAAAGATTTATTAAACCAAATCAAAATACAAGCATTGTGGAAACAAGCTGAGTAAAACTGACGGTGCTCAAACGCATGGACTTATGACGGAATTATTGCTCGCACAGCAAGGTAAAGCGATTTGGGCACATTTAGCCATGGAATATTCGTTCTAAAATACAGTTCAGTATAAATGAATTGCTTAAAATGGACGGATTCAGGCCGCATGAGGCAACCTACGTTGCTAGTGTATACCAAAATTTTAGAATTTTACTAAACGAGCTGCATGAACACTTAAGTGTAGGTGCAACCTTTGTGATCCCTACATAAGACGAAGCAACACGCTGCACACGAACACGCATCAACTCGAGTATCACGGTAATTTATAAAGACGCGTGCCGGCGTGGATGCACACACCGGCATACATTTGGCCACTCGAAAGAAAACAATGGAGAGACGCAAAACAGAACCTTGCCAAAACTTATCTTATAGTAGTCATAACGTATAAATAATGTAGCTGTAAAAATGGAACGTACGGCAGATAAAGCTGCATTAGACACGTTCAGTTCAATAGCACACAATATGAACAGGCATTAACGCCTACAGCTAACAAACGCCCCAGAATAAATAAACAAAAATAGTGGTCGCTCGCGAGCAGGGCCCCCCTCCAACACCACTGCCAACAGAGGTGGACAGCCGCCACAACTCCGCTCGGATCTGCCGCCGAATTCCCGCTACGCATGCATAGTTCACACTCCAGACAAAATAAAAACGCTTGTCCGCGCTTAACCTCGAACTACTTTGCCTTTACACTGAAGTACTACAGAAAATATGCATGTAAACAAACGCTTACCTATTGTGCACATGGTAGGAAAAACGTGGTGAGTGATAACAAAGCGCCGACAGCAGCAGTGTGGTACATATCTGGCGAGTGCTCTACGATACGAACCCACACGTCTTTGCTTGAGTGTAGCGCATCTTTATAATCAGCAGCACTGACAGAACACAAAACACGGACATAAAGCGCAAGCACAGTTTTAAAACACGAGAGAAATCGACTCAAACTCGCTTCTTCAAGAGGCGACTGAGAGGCCAGTAAACACGTCCGGACATGCAAAACTGTTCTCACCGCGCAGGAGCACACTGCATTTGCGCATCCTAATTTCTTAATGCTGACTAGAGTGCTCAAAAATTGCATTTATATATGTAAAAATATGTAATTATATTGAATACATAAATATGTAAAGCGAACGTTATTTTGATTCAAAAAAAGAAAAAAACGTAGAAAACACCTCCGAGACCTCATTTGCGAATTCTAACAAAGTTCTGAAAAATAACTTTTAGTAAACGCTTTGAAGTATACTTCTTGTAAAGAACGTTTTCTCAACGTCTTCTAAAGAAACTGCCTTTGAAAAACGTTCATTCAACGTAAAATATTATACCTAGATGTCCGCATACCTTTCTAGACGTTTCGAGAAGTGTATACGACGTTTCGTGTTTCTTGGGATCAGATACAACGGTAACGTACAAAGGTAAAAAATTTGTACGTTCGCTTGACATTCCTCTAGGACAGCCAACATGGACATTGACAGGCCCTTCAAAGGATATATGTAGTGTTTGTGTGTACATAGCTTGTGTATATTCAAGAAAAACCTTTTATGAGAACAACTTACCCACAGAGCCTTGGAGGCGCGTCTTTTTTCCGTGGAAGCTTTTCTGCTGCAAAGGAATTCTAAGAAATAAAAAAGTGAAGTTCAAGTGGATTTTCAAGGGCAATCAAACTTTTATTATCAACATATATCAAGGCTAAGAAGCACATAACTCCCAGTCCGCAGCCGTGATTGCGAAAGTGTGTGCGTAGCCTTACAAGATTCAAGTGTTCAATGGGCTTCCGCCTTCAAGTCCAATGACTTCTTAGGCGGCAACAGTTGCTTTTTTGCGGGTTGATAAAATATTAGCAACATGCCCAACTTATACGTGTTTATGGCAACGTTATTCCAGTAACCGCAATATGTACATACGGACAAGCACAGGAGAAAAACTATTGGGTGTTGCACACGCTTCTAAAGAAAATGAAGAGACACTGACTGCATGCTTGTCAATTGGTTAATAGCAAGGAAAATGCAAGCAAATGAAGAAATGGCAGCATGCCACGTATTAGCAGGGCTTATGCAAATGATGGCAATAGTTAAAGCGTGATAAGAACAGATAAATGTCCAATATGAGACGTTAAGAACAGATATGTAACATGTGGCCTTATCTGTGCCGTGCGAGCGAGCAGGGTTAATGCCGGTCAAGCAGCATTCAGGACAATAGGTACAATGGCACGTGTTTTCTCTTAACACACCCAAAGGAGCATGGCAAGCACGACGTATACGTTTGAGGAATCTGAGCAACTGCGGTGCACCGCGATTTGAGAAATGTCGAGGCTGGTGCATAAAAGTTTGCACGAAAGCACGGCGGGATCGTGCGGGGGTCCAGGAGCCTGCGTGCTCCAAATTCGCGCTTCGTGCCAACTGTCGCTTCCCCCCTCCCCCGTTTTGCCTTGCAAGGATGACACACGCAGTGCCTGCAATCAAAAACCTCGCTGTGGTGTCTGGGTTTCAGTTCCGGTTTGGGAACCAGTTCTCTGGCCTCCAGGGGGCTTTGTACATATGTATATACTAGCATGCTTGTGTACATAAAGAGAGTTCCTGCTTGGCTACCGGTGCTGCGTACGTCTTATTGGCCGGCGCTTCAGCACCGTGCCCCGTGTTCTCCGCACGGCGCATTTGCCGCATGATCCAACATTTTGGCAACGAGGATCTGCAGTCCACGAGCATCATGTGATAAGGTGGGCATCGAGCCTTCTTCCTCATGCTATCGACTCAGCACCTGTGCAAGCTACGCCACCGATGCGGTATTTCCTGAAGATTACCTGTTTATGACCACCGAGACTTCAGATTTGAGACCTTTCCACATGGGGTGGCTCCACCTTTATTTCCTCCACATCCGGTCTGTCTCAGCAGCAGCATGTTCCCCGCAATTTCACCACCTACTTTCCTGCAATGCCCTGGCGTGCCCCTGATTCCGTGGAAAACTTGGCGTCGCGTCGTTCAAGTGTACGTCAACGCGTCGGCCCCGGACGCTACGCCAGACGCCAAGAAGGCGTTGCTGCTCAACAGGATTGGAGGGGAGGGATTGCAAGCTGCTGACGAGCAGACGCTGCCTGAAGGCGTCCAGGCTTCAGGAAATGGCGCAACTTGCGACGCGTACCAGCAGGCCTTAGCCGTTCTGGACGCATACTTCGCGCCGCCTGAAGGCGCTTTCTTTGTACGTACCCGATTCCGGCGGAGAGTTCATCAGCCAGACGAGACTACCGTCCAATTCATTCTAGCGCAGCGGCGGTTGGCGAACAAATGCGATTTCGGTGCTGCAGCAGAGACAATGGTACAGAACCATGTTTTGCACGGCCTGCGTGACCCCGACCTGCTTAGGTCATTCGTTCAGATGGGGGAGGCTTTCATAGTCCAGGCAGCGTTGGAACATGCAATGGAAGAGGAGTCCGCCGAGCGCGCGTTGCAGCAGCTGGCTGCTCTGCAGGCCGACTCGATTACACGACGCGAGCATCAACGCCGTGGCATTCGTCCTCCTTGACTCATACTGCTGCAACGTTATGCTACCAGCCATGTTGTGCCATCGGCCCCTCCGACGTCTGCGGAACTTTCGCAGATTCTACCGGACCATACTTCGACTTCACTAAATACAAGGATTTCAGCCCAGACTAAGAGCGTGTTCACTTGTGCTGCACCTGTCGGCATCTCAGCAGGCTGTGTTCTTGATGTGCCAGCTGCTGTCATATTTCCTGCGGTTGAGCATACCCGCACTCTACCTGCTTGCGTCCCAGCTCACCAGAGGTCTGTTGTGCCTGCTGTTCCCGTCTTGCTTGCTGCTGATTCCGCCCCGGCTGTGCGTCTTTCGGCTTGTGGTGGCCTCCGGGATGCTGTGTCTGTTCTCGATCTGCCGGAGGTGCATCCACGAAACGTTCCAGTCATGATTCTAGGGTCAGTTGCTATTCTACGTGCTGCAGAAGTTCCTCAGCTGGTCGCGTCTACGTCTGCCGTGCCCGTTCCTACTCTCGGCGCGGGTTCTGCATCGGTGGCGAAGAGTCATGCCCCATCGGAGCATCATTACCAGCTTGTTCCGGCCCCGACTATTCCGAAGGTACCCTGGATGCAGAGTTCATAAGCCTATTTTGTCGCTCCACCGAACTGCTGTGGGCGGCGGTGGCAGTGCAGACGCCTGTCGTTAAAATGGCACTGCTACAGGCGTCAACGCCATAGACTCAAACACGACAGTGACTCTGAAGATCCTCTCTCAGGGGAGGGTATGATGTGGTGGTTACTTGGCATTCTACCTTGCGCTTGTATTGTTGGTCTGCATGCTCCGGTTTTTAATTCATTATTAGTTGTGCTACGTGCAGTGTGTGCATGGTTTTCCTTCTCAAGTGGGCATTACCTTTGTATTTTCGTATGTTTGCTGTGTGATTCTACATGCATTATGTTGTTCAATTTTTTACTCTTGTGAATTCTGTGCATTGTACTATTATTGTACATTGGTTTCGTGGAGGACCCCACATCATATTTATTTCAAGGGGGGGATGATGTAGTGTCTGGGTTCCGGTTCCGGTTTGGGAACCGGTTTTCTGGCCTCCAGGGGCGTTGTACATAAGTTTGTAGTCGCATGCTTGTGTACATAAAGAGAGTTTCTGCTTCGCTACCGGTGCTGCGTGCCTCGTGTCGGCCAGCGCTTCAGCGCCGTGCCCTGTGTTCTTCGTGTAGTGCGTCTGCCGCACCATACTACACTCGCTCTGCGCAACTACTGACCAATTGGATTTACGTTCGGAATTTAATTAAGGGAATCTTTACTTGGCTCTCACTCGACTTGACGCTTTGCTTGACTCGAGTAAATGCGATGGAAGCAACAGTACCTTGAAGCAGTAGTGGGGCACAACCCAAGATCAGTATCCCACCACTCGATTAAGGCAACGCTTCTCCGTCATTCAATGAATAGGTATATTAAAGATGAAATAACAATACCCAGTTATCCAACAATCACGTGATACCCCCCTCTGTCACACATTTATTAGAGGGTCCCCCCCTTCTCTATGAGAACATGCATTTTTTTTGTCCAGAACATACGTGTTTGACCAGTATTTTCGGTAGTCTATGGATTCTGCGTGTTGCAGATGTAAATACATCTGCAATTATTTTTCTGCGTCACGTGCACAGCAGAGTACGTAAATAAAGTAACATATTGACATTCGTGATTCATCTGTGGAATCAAGAAAGCTGTTGCTTCTTGACAGTTTCCTTCTTACCACGACAAGTTTAAACGTACGTCTGTACTTTATATGAAGAAAGGAAGAAAGGAAATTTTGAAAAACGAAAGAAAGGAAGAAAAGAAATTTTGCGGGACTGTCTGTTCTTGCAAAGTTGTCATTAGTTATCATGGCAAGGTACACAGAATACACGTGTATTAGTCATTCACTTTTTTGCAGTAAAGTATATTTTAGAGGTGCGAAAATTAGGCGGGAACACAAATCAATAGTAAATAAAGCAATTCAGGTAAAGTGAGATCCAATGCAATTGACATTCTAAGTAGTTGAGTCAGTAAATACAACAGTTCAGGTCGATCTAATTCAGTTCAATCCAATCGACAACCAAAGCGGCGTGGGCTATTGCCAATATGGGAAACCAGATTATACTCTAGTGGCAGAACCGGCCAGGTTATTGTGTCCCCATTTTGCACGGATGCTGCGAGATGGCACCATTTCTTTGTTTCCTAGCAGCTTTGACTGCAATGTTGGACTATCGCAGGCTCCTTCGAACTTCCATGTGTGGTTACTTTCAAGGTGTGTGTTTGGTTCGTGGTTCTTCTGAACATCAAACAGCTGACTTGCTCACTTCCTGGCTCAGGGGTTTGAGTTTGGCCAGATACAGTGAGCTCCTAGCTCTTACACGAAAGTTAAAGTGGCAAAAAAATTCGTTTCATTTATGAGAAGTCTCATTTATTCAAAGCCCACAAAACGAATGAAATATGGCAATTTCATACGCAGCAACTGTGACTGAGTGAAAAAAACATTTTGAAGTAAATAATACTACTATAGTTGATTAGAAAAAAATGTTGCTAATATTGCTGACTTGGAAAAAAGGAAGTGATAACAATTTGCTTGGCCTTTTTCAAGCATTCCCTTGCATATTAGATATGCATTGCTGAAAGGCTGGGCAGGAACTTTGTGCCGTCATCGTGTTTAAAGTAGCTATGCAACAGGATGACAGCATCTTTTGCTGCACTGTCAGCCACTGAAATGAGCTTGGGATCACACACACTATCTCGTCACCACTTAAACACGAGTGGTCATCTTGAACTTCAGCTATAGGTTCCTCAAGGTTGTCCTTAAGTTCACGATGAGACTACGGTGGCTAAAAGAGAGGTGTCAGCATCTGCGCACCGGAGATTGAGCGAGAATTCATCCAGATGTGGTGGCGCTGCGGTCGACTCTGACATGCCCCTTCTCGTGCGTGATCGCGTCAGAGTAACATATTTGTGTTTAGCAGTTGCTTTTCGTCGCGACATTATTGAAGTCTACCTTGCGCAATTCTG
This sequence comes from Rhipicephalus annulatus, assembly GCA_013436015.1. Taxonomy (NCBI): domain Eukaryota; kingdom Metazoa; phylum Arthropoda; class Arachnida; order Ixodida; family Ixodidae; genus Rhipicephalus; species Rhipicephalus annulatus. Next base: position 22,182 of record WOVY01015267.1, read on the forward strand.
GCGGCTTGCTGCAAAGCATTTATTGACACTGCAAGCTGATGTTTTCAATTCACTTCCTTGTATATCTGTTACGTTTGCCACCCGCCGCTCGTAGCTTGGCAGAAGGAAATGAAATGACTTGCGTTAGCTTGACACGAAAACAACGTCCATGCCGTTTTTACTTTGATTCCATATGGTTCTCCATGACATCTTAATGCAGGTAAATGTATCAGCATAAAAAAATCAGCTAAAGCAAGTGAATAAGCCAACCAAAAAAACTGTAAATATACAATGCCACAATGGGCATACATATACAAATGACATTCAGATTTTCTTGGCAAATACAGATACAGCCACAAACCAGTTCACGATTAAACTTATTTCTGCATATGTGAAACACAACAGACAGTGACATCAAATTTTTTGATGGGAAGTTTGTAACAATGTGAACAAGATAATACTAAAATCACGAAAGACAACACAGTGTGAGTAATGCACAAGCCCATAAAATAAAACCTTGTTTGGTGTACGTTTACGTTATGACCGTTAAGTCGCGTACATCTCAACATCAAGAACTTTCTCTTTTTTATTTTGTTTTTGGTTGGACGCATTTGCTTCAGCAATAAGAAGAGACATTCTGGTCAGTGTAAAAAATCGGATGATCCGATTTGTCACTTCAAGTTAGTGGTGTTCGCAGCTGACCATATTTGATCAATTCACAGACAGGCAAGAGATAAGGTCTGTTATGCTATCCCTTTTCAACTTCTTGAGACTAAAGCATGTGAATGCAACTTCCATAGCTTTGACCAGGTCTGTTAAGGACTCGAAAGGCTATAGGAGCCCCTCTGTTTATGTAAGGGTACGAACACATGGGCGGAAAACATGCTGCGGCGGCGTACCGCCCGTCGGTGCCTCCGCTCGGCATCCAGCGGCACGCCGTCCGTATTGGCGGTGCCGCGAGAAAAGCAAGATAAGAATCGACATGACGAAGTGAGGAAAAGGCATGAGCGAGGAGGCGCCGCCGATGTGAGGAGGAAGGGAGGAAAAATAGGTGCTCATTGGTCGTTTGCTTCCACGGGAGCCGGTGGCAGCGGCAAAAATAGCCCAGCAAGCGATTCGGTCGGCTGCGGAAATTCCACGACGCTCGGCGGGAGAAAGAGAAAAGCGGCGTCTCGGAAACGGTGAGAGGCACGTGGCAGTGCCGTGCGCCGACAGGCTGTTTGTACCTTATCAAGTGAGGAATAGTCTGCCTGAAGCAAGCTGGAGTCGTCTGAGGGAAGCAACAGCCTGCTACATTCACTGAACTTCGTCTTTTTTAACATCTTCCAGGCTACATAACCGCTGACGTAATTAGTGATGTGCGAGTCGCTTTTTTGTCAGGTGCGATCAGTGTGGTCAGAGAGGGCTTCACAAGCAACAGTAATTTCACGAATCTCATTGAGATGCCCCACATCTAGGGCCTCATCCAGCTTATTCTGCAGTTTCATGAAATTATTGTGGGCGCCCGGACATAGAAGGCTGCTAAGAACTCCAGATGGTATGTTTGCACTGGAGGGTCACAGGGTACACTGGAATATATATATATATATATATATATATATATATATATATGTTCCTGATCACGGCTGGTAATTTTTTCATCCACTTTTCTTTCTTCTTATTTACATTCCATTGGTTCTAATAACTTCTCCTGTACATTCCTTGGCATTACTGTTTGTTAGATCTCATTCTTATTGTGTTAAAACACAGAAAAACGAGCCCTTAGTTATATATATATATATATATATATATATATATATATATATATATATATATATATATAACTAGAAGGACAGTACGTCCTTCTCGTTATGTCCCGGGGACGTCTGCTGGACAGAGCCAAGCAAGTGTAAAAATTTATTCCGACATTAGTATCCTTTGGATGTTCCATGCACATCTACCGGATGTCCGAGGGAGTTTCAATGCTCATTTGGAAGCGACGCAAGAAGCGCAAAAACCACCAGCGTGAGTTGCGGCATCATGTCAACGCCACCTGCAGCACTAAGCAGGGAAGCAAGCAAAGTACAAGCGCAGGACTGACCTATCTTTGAATATTTCAAACTGTGAATCTGTATGGATCGAGGCTGCCTTCCCCTCCTCTGTTAATCTAATTAAAGTGATCATTGCATGCATTTACCGTTCTCCATCTTCGTCTATTCCGCATTTTCTACATAATTTAGCGGCTGTACTCGACATTATCACTGCAGAAAATAAGCAAGTTGTTTTGGTTGGTGATATGAACATTAACCTAATGGATACAGATAACAACAGCACCATAGAATATAGTGATTGTTGTCTTGGCTTCGGGCTTGAATCCTTAATTTCATCCCCTACTCGATTTTCACCCACTGGAACAAGCACGCTCATTGACCACGTATTAAGCAATTTTTCGCCAACCCCTAGCGCAGGAATCATTGATGTTTGCATCACTGATCGTCGTCCTGTCATTGTAACTTTCGCCGTAAATCTACCTCGCCTTAACACATGCCATTTCATGTCAACCTTCGATCAGGAAAACGTTATCAAGGCAATTCAAGGCTCTGAGTGGTCTGCCATTAGCACCTTAGAAAATCTTGAAGAAGCACTAGGCAACTTCTGCTCCCTATTTCTTAAAGCTGTGCATGCAAACACTAAAACTGTTAAATGCAAGAAAATATATAGGTTTCAACGTAATCACTGGTTAACTCAAGGCTTGTTAACTAGTGTGCGGAAAAAAGAAATTCTCTACAGGAAAACAAAAAAACAGCCATTTCGTGTGAATTTGAGACTTAGGTATAAAAATATAGTAAGACGTTGAATAAACTGCTGAAAAAATCAAAACGACTTTATTATGAACAAGAATTCTGTAAAGCAAGAAATGACCCAAAGAAAAATGGAAACTTTTCATTGACTTTTTAAACAGACCTCAGGTTAGTAATGTCATTGATAAAATTAGGTATAAACAGCAAATCTGTACTGAGTCCTCTGACATAGCGGAGTCTTTTAGTGATTACTTTTATGAAGTATACAATGATAGACGCAAAGTATCCTCGTACACCCTTACCCGCTGTATCCATTCATTCTTTCTATGTTTTGTTACCATTTACGAAGCCTATTCTACAATCCTGAGTCTAAAAAACTTCAGCGCTGGACTAGACAATGTATCGGCGTTTCATTTAAAACTTGCTGCTGCAGACATCTAAGAAGTCTTAAGCAATATAATTAATGCCATTTTTAAACAAGGTATATTTCCGAGCTCACTGAAAAAAGCCAAGGTAATCCCAGTACACAAAAGAGGTGATACGAAAAATGCCCGTAGCTACCGCCCTATTTCTATTTTGTCTTCCATCAGCAAACCTATTGAAAAATTATTTGTGAAACGTATTAACAAGTACCTCAATAAATTTAGGCTGCTAAAGCCTTGTCAATTCGGTTTCCGGGCTGGTAGTTCTACAAATTTAGCATTGCTATTATGAACCGATTTCTTGAAAACGTCCATCGACAACGGTAATTTCACAGGGTCTGTATTTCTTGATTTCACGAAAGCCTTTGATACCATTAGTCATAATATTTTATTTAGCAAATTAGAGTCTTTGGGTATCACTTGCCTATCCTTGACCTTCATAAAAAACTAAATTCTTGATCTTGAACAATCAGTCTGCATTGGGGGCGTTAATTCTAATGTTAAAATAATTAATCAAGGGGTCCCACAGGGTTCTATTCTTGGACCCTTACTGTTTTGTATCTATATTGCCTTGGAGATTCTTAAGTTATTCTTTACGCTGATGATACGACCATATCCATCTCGCATAAATCATTACCTACTCTGATCAATATGTTGAACAAAGAACTGGCTAATGTTGTTGAATAATGTCGCTTAAACAACTTAATTATAAACCCGCTCAAAACTGAATTTATGGTTTTTAAAACATCACAAAAAATGCTACCTTTCACTCCACAAGTGTTCATTGACAATCATTTCATTCCTGCATCTAACTGTGTGTGTTTTCTGGGCGTAATATTAGACCCTCATTTAAAGTTCACCAATCATAATCTTTATGTCAAACAAAAACAGCATTTGGTATAAGATCACTCATCAAATCTCGTTCTTTTTGTTCACTTGAAGCCTTATTGCCTTTATACTTTGCCTTCATACATAGTCACATCACCTAAGGCAATACATCATGAGGAAATACATATAACATTCATATTTCGTCTGTACAGCACATTCAGAATCAGGCCATTTGCATTATTACCAAGAGTTCATCTTATCCTAATGCTACCCCATTCCTTCAGGCTAACTGTACTCTTACTGTGTCTGGCTTATTTAATTTTTACTTAATCATATTGTTATATAAACAACTTAACAAACAGCTTGTGTTTGATTTAATCGATGCTAGTTTACTCACTAACACCAATAGCACTAGATTCGCCCACAGTCACAACTTCCTTTTACCTAAATGTAACACCAATTATGGCAAAATGACGTCCGCCTTCGCGGTCATTAAATTGTGGAATAACCTGCCCTATACACTAAAATCATCATCATCTTTTCATGCATTCAAACGTGATCTTAAAATCTTCATCTTGCATAACTAGGTTGACAACGATGATTACTTAACAATTCTTATGTATCCGGGCATGAAATTGAAAAGTCTTTGCAAATTTAGGTTATTGCTTTATGGCGTGATTATGTTTTACTTGTATAACTTATTACTATTGTTCTTGTGTCGCATTCTGACTGCCTTTTTTGTTTACTTGATGTTATTTTATGTAACTTCACTGTTTACTTTTCACATGTGTTGCGTATTTTACGTGCTGTTCTAATTAATAATTTTATTGTTATTGTTAACCGAGGGTCCCACTGCAGTCGCTTGACTTTGGGACCCTCGTCTGCATACTACATTCTACGAATTTTGTATTTTGAATGAATGAATAAACTGAATTGAACTGAACTTAACACCGGGTATCGAGACGAAACATTAAAGATATCAAAGAACACCACCGCGAAGTCATCTAAACACTATAGCTTGAATGGACGGCTCCCTCCGTAAGACAATCCACCACCTCCCCAAGCTTCATCGTCATTGGCAAGCACTCCATCGTTTCCGTGTAGCACCCCTCCCCTTCACTCGTTCGCATCTTGTTAGCACATGTCCACCTGAGCTTCTGCCTCTGTGCACCAGAACATTGCCGCGAGTTTGGCGGCCGCGGGAGTGTGTTGCAAATAAACTAGAATGAAGGGGCGGCGAGCACGAGTTCAGTTGTTGCGTTCATCTTGGATGAAGCCAGACGATCAAGTCCGGGTGTCTTTTTCGTTTCTCACAGTTGTCACCAGGATCGACGTCAAACTGGTCTGTTCTGCACCCAGCAATTTCACGGGTCTTTGCATGAGGGTTGTGCAGCTCGACACGATAAGCAGTGCGTGGGACATAAAATATGTGTGGAAATACTGCGCGTGTAGCATATGTGTTATGTATGGTATTCTGTTAAGTTGACATGTTTTACGTTGGACAATCTCGTTGATGAGTATGTTTGGCTGAGGAAGCATGAAAATCTTCTACTCTCAGACACTGGTGGTAACTTGCCATTGCACTGCAAGACGTTTGCGTGTACACCTTTCTTTGATAAGGTGACAATTTTAGGTAAGGCAAAACGCAGTGTGAATGGGAAAGTATTGAGGCATTTCATATCTGGAGATTGGGTCAAGACAAATGTCTTAGTGCAGCTTCAGTTTATCTCACCAGAAAATAATGTTTGTTTATAGCACAGAAGTTATTTGCTTAGATTAGCTCGCTTGGTTTTTTGGTTTGTTAGCTGCGCATACACTGTACGGGCCTTGGTTTTTTCCGAATTAAAGGTCAGTGTTTAGGGCCACATCTCTGCTCTCTGTTTCTGCTGCTCTGCTTTTTTTATTTCGATATTTGTGGCTTTTGTAGTTAACCAAGCCTATCGGCTAAATTTTTTTTTGTTGACCTTTACCTGTGAGAGTATATATGACGGAAATGAATGTTTCGTTTGAAATTATAGATCTATGGTGATGTAATCAGCTTCCAAGTGTGCTTTAAATTTTTTCATGTGCCTCACTGATCACGCTTCAGCACGTAAATACAACCAAGCGTCTTTGGTTTAGAGGCGCAATAAAGCAGCAATTTTGTCGTGCAAAGCGATAATAGAGTTTGTACACTGACGTCACGTCTCAGCGTTAGATGGTTGATGGTTGCACTCTTAGGAGCACCACTGCTTTTTTTCTATTTGTCCATCGAAACTAAAATACATAGGACACGAAGCTGGAGTGTCAGCTTGCTCTATACCTGTGCCACTTTTGGTTTTGTGTGAGATGCCTTTGATGCACTAAGCCTCTGATGAGTGCAGCCGCTCGCATGACCTTGCGGAGAGTGAGCGACTGTGTTTATATACTCCTTCCACTCGCATAAGCAGCAAGTGCTTCATTCGTGCGCAACGTTCAGCCCTACTGAGCATCAGGTGTTTCTGTAGTACTTGTGGGTAAAGAAATAACTAAAATTCCATAGGTGCCGTTCACACACGCAGCCAGTTAGAATATGTCATTGAAGAAAGATACACCCTCCCCCCTTACAAAAGTAAATGAGTCAGTGCAGTACGTGAACTCGCCTTTCTTTATTTAGTTCCTTTTGAATGCGAACCATGGCTCGTGCATGTATTTGCACGCTCGGCAAGCCAGCAGCCACAGTACTTGGTTAGTGTTCACAAAGCTATAGTTGCATTTCTTCACACCCCAGCAAACGAAGTGCCGGCCGTTTCAAACTTATTTTCTTTCAATTATACTCCGCACACGTGTTTCTCAACACACAGTGTGAAATATATTACATGCCAGAGTCAATGACGTTCTAAGTAAAGCCTTAACAACACGGTGGCTGTAACTGAAAATACTACGCAGTTTGAAGTGATGAGCACACCGGGGGAAGCCACTGGCGCCATGATCCTCGTAACGATACTAGAGGGTAATTTCGAACCCACGGTGCTTTTCACAATGCACATCAAATGCACAGAATATGTGAAAACACATTTCGGCAGCCCTTACGAGATGTTACGCACTGAACTGTGATAGCACCAGTAATGGTGTCGCGAGCGAAACCTTTTACACACCACCGACTCGAGAGGTGTGTGCGTCGGGAATACCCGTATGGTTACATGGGATAAAACCAGACAGCCATTTTCTTGGTAACATGCTATAAATATTGTTAAATCAACTGTAGTGCACCAGCCGCACTTTGTTGCTATGCAGTTGATCGGTAATCACAATCTTTGGAACAGGTGTTGCCATAAAAGTGTTGTGTCTTCAATAAGCAAGAAACATGATTATTGTACTGTAAAATACGCATTATTAATTCTATGCACAGTAACGTTACATGTAAAATAAATACAAAATACATGTTCATTTATTCAGTAGGTTGTGTTGGATGTTCGACAAACATTGTCATGAAATGTGACCAGGAATCTTTACTAGAATCAATCGAATACAGAAAGCGGTACAGCTGGCATACTTGCATCATCACCGCTCGTAAGCCCAGCAACGTATTCTATAACGTTACAAGAATGTAAGCGAAATAAAATTAAAGTGCACCTGCAATAGCTTGATTTATTTACCTCAACTGAACTTATGTTTATCTTGATCACGAGCAACGTTGGGCGCGACAGGGCACTTCAATCGTGCAATCGCATCTTCCAGATTTTCAAGCAGTGATCGCGTGATATATACATGGCATGGTTCGCATATTTATGTTCACACTTCTTTGCTTTTGGGGCCAACTGGCATCTTATAATTTCAACCTGTTGCAGCGAGGTAGTTTTACGTAACCGATTGAACGCTTGTGAAACCATCTTAGTGCGTAACCATTTCACGGATGATCGAATGTAACTCGTTTACTGGAACAGCATTATTTTGTTCAGTAGCATACGCCAGGCGCCACACACAAGCATGTTACATGCATGTGAATACAGGTTTTTTTTTCTGAATGGGGAGCAGCGTCTAGGAAAATGTGCTCTTCTTGGGTCGTAAACTTAAGTACAGTAAGAGAGAATGTAGGTCATTTGAGCCGTCATAGCACAAGAATGCTTCAAAAATATGAATGGGGAAGCAATCCTTGCAGAGTATCCGACCAAAGGCTACCTGCTCCCGAATATGAAACAGGCTACAAAGACGCTCCATCAACCGGTTGCTAAGAATCAATAACACGCATGAGTGACCAGAAACATCTGATTTTTGTGTAGTAAGCATAGTATTGTAATAAAACAGAACGATGCACCTTTGAAGCGGCCGTCACCGTTGTGTAGCGGTAACGATGGTAGGCTGCTGGCCCAAGTTCGTAAATTCGATCCCAGCCGCTGCGGTCATATTTCCGTCGAGGTGAAACGGTAGAGGCCCGTGTGCTCTGTGATGTCAGTGCATGGTAAAGAGCACCACATGGTTGAAATTTTCGGAGCCTTCGTTTAGGGCGTCTCTCATAATCATATCGTGGTTTTGGGGCGTTCAACCCTAGTTACTATTATTGCAGCTTTGAAGCTTGATCATACAGAAAACTGGTTCCTCTCTGCCTGCAATCACAAGGTGCAAGGACTGTCGCATTTCGGCACGACATCAAAGAGTGTTCTCTTATAAGTGCCAATGCTGTTACATATCACATTTATTACGAACAGTGACCGTAAACACTGCGTCGGTCTTTAAGGGATTTCACTAAAGGTAACTCTTAACTTGATGATGATTGTTGATTTATAGTGCTCCAGAAACCTCGTAGTTATGTGTCAAGGAAGAAATTGTTTTAAAATAAAGTTGTGTTTTAGTGGTCTGCATTTGGTTAGCACTCTTCAAATTACCTGCCTCAGTGGCACATCTCAAGTCACTGTAGCATTGCACAACGTTGCTCAGTTTTAATTCGCGGTCGCCGACATTATAGCAGCAGCAGAGGGAAAGTAGTGGGAGCCACGGCAGCAACAACGGCCAATGAACAATTTTTAGCAATGAGCTACAAGATTGAGGCACGCTTGGTTCAACTGGGTCCTGCTAGATGTCCAGTTTAACCAGGCGAATATTGAATTTTGAACCACTTGGGCCATTTTACATAGTAACGTCTGGCAGTTCTTCTTTACACGAATCAAACAAAAGCGAACGAACAGCATTTATTTAAAGCTCTTGATGCACGGAAGTCTCTTTATTTAGTGCAGCTAGATTGATTACTAGTGAATAATTGTAGGCAGTTTGTCTGGCATCATGGGTATCAATTTGCGAAAGTCCTACTGTGAGGCGTTTGTTCTTGTGCATTTGCCCTAATTTCTCGGTAAGTTTGGCACTGCTGTTAATAACAATGTCTGTTTAGACGTTGTCATACATTGAGATTTCACTCTGACATAAATCGTTACTTGACTTTAGTGTCTCTTTGAGCAGTAGCTGGAACATTGGAATGATTAGGTGACTGTGTATCAGGGCCCCTTTCAAATGCAAGTAGTGTTTTAGAAACAATTGTATGCAGCTCTTTTTGTGGTGGCTTTTTCTTTACAGGGACCTCCTGACTATGGCTAAGTGGCAAATCAGATGTATGCATGACACCCTCTGTCGGACCTTGATTGCTATCCTTCCTTGAACTAAGCCTCGCCACCAGTGATTTCAAAAACACCGTGGCCCGGTCGAGTCTGCAGCAGACTTGCAGCTACCAAAGTGCCTTTTTTTCTTCAGTGTTTGCAGTGAAACAGGAATGGCAGTTTTGTACATTCTTCATTTTTCGTGCCAAATAAAGCAACATTCTTGGGGGAACAGTGAGGTCAAGTGCCTGTCAGCCTGTGTTGGCAGTATTTTATTTCTGTCACGATAGCTAGTTGCCTTTTTTTGGTACCACAATAGCTGTGCCAGTGAGTATCTCCGCCACTGCAAGGTTCATTTAATTCATAAAAAGCACATTTGTGCAAGTTCTGGTTTCTATTGCATATCTCTTGTGCGGCGTGACCTCGTGCTTGAGCGCCACAATGTATTTCACTTCTCGTTGGCTTTTATTGCGATGTGCTACCGCTCGTGCTTGCGACGGCACAGTTTTTTGTTGTTGGGTTGGTGACCTATTTACAGTGAGGCATTGTAGTGCTAGAATCGAATCGTACTCGTGTAGGCAACAAGTCTGGCTGAATCGCCATGTTTTGTTGGAGCATGAAGACGTGCACGATGACTCCTAGAATAATGTTACCGAGGTCATTATTCCTGTTAGAGCGTTTTTTTTCTTTTTGCATTTTTACGTGTGCGACATTACGTACGTTTGCTTGCCAATTTAAGAAAAAAGGCAGCGTCCGAATCAACGACCTGAACTTGGTCAAAGCAATCACCTGGGCAAATGGCGTCATGAGCCTGCTCCTGTAGAGTCTCTAAAGTAGCGACACTCTTCTCCGCATGCACGTTTTCTTCCTCGATCAAGGGTTGAACAGCTGCACCATTTACACCATTGTGCACCAAACTTCTTCACCTGCTCCATTGCGCGCTGAACCACCCCTATCGCATCATGGATACTTGTTCATCAGCACTGTACTGTGCTCCAGCACCCCAATTCAGCCGGATACTGCGACAGCCATCAAATCACGTGCCTAATGTATGTAAATATGTATACTTATGTATGTATTATGCTTTATTTTCTACAAAACATCGAATACAGATTTGCCGAGGGCGAATGGGGACAATGTGGCTCTACCTAAAGGTGGGCTAGTTGAATAGGGTCCATAACGAGTTGAATGGGGCAGTGTTATTGTTCATGTATTTGTCCTAACACTGCCCCATTCAATTCATTATGAACGACTCATAACCGCTTGATCGGCCCTGAAACTTCTGCGTCCAATCTACTGAACTAATATTAAACTAGCTGCGTGTGCACAGAGCTGTAAACATTAGGGTTGTGTGAATATTCAAAACTTTTTGAACAAAAAATTAAAATAGGGCATAACGGAACAACCGTATATAGTAGCAAAGCGCAGATTTTTCGAGTAAGTTACATAAGTATACATTTAACACACGATACCAGGTAAACAAAATCTTGCCACTATAAAGTGCACAGGATGAATGAAAGCTACACACGAGAAAAAATTAGGATTCGCATGAAAAGGATGGGACAATATATAATACTGCACACAATCTGTGGCTGGAACATAGCGTTCTATTGAGACGGCAAATATATGGACACGGCCGATTTCTCTCGTTGGCGTCCTCGTTTATCGGCACCGTTTGTCCATGCCGTCAGGCCCCGTCTATGCATATATCAGTGTTGTCAAATGCCGTAGACCAAATGTGGCTAGATGGCAGCGTAAAAGCAGCTGGAAATAGCTAAAATTCAGCAAGGAGCTAAAGAAGCTAAATAATTTCTTCAAGCATTTCTAGGCATAATCCAGGAGTGCAAAGAAATTACTGGCAGCTCTGCTATTTTACAGTTATTATCTACTTTCGTTTAAACAACTATCAAATCGTGTTTTTTTGCGCGTAAATACGCCGAACATGCATATAAAGAAAAAGAAAAGCATTTGCAGTTTCATTCAATAACTTGGGGCTGGTGGGGTTGTTGGAAAAGCGTTCAGTCTTCCGCATTCATCAAAGACGAGCTGCGTTTGCACAGACCTCTGTAAACAATGGTGGCGTGCAAATATTCAAAATTTTTTAATAAGAAATCGAATGGGGCATAACCGAACAACTGTATATATGAATCATTTTTAATAACGGCCACGGTGGAGAACACCCCAACAGGACGACGCATTAGATGATTATATTTGTTAAGCGTGAAGCATTTCTTTGCGAACTGCAAACACGATTGCCATTTATTTATTTATTTATTTAAAATACCTTACAGGCCCACTGAAGGGTAATGAGTAAGGGGGGCATCAGTATAAAAACGAAATAACAATGAAGGAGAAAAGCAGACGACAAAATATATACATATATAAAAGATTACAAAAATCAAGGTGCAACAGCGTTATACAATACTAGAGTGCAACGAAATCAGGTTGTCACAAAAAATTTCACGGTTACAATTGGATACAACATGATCCAGAAGATCGTTTCAATATGCAATGACTCGAGGTAGTGTTGATAAGTTAAATGCCTGCGTGTGACCGTGAATGCGCTGGGAACTGCGCACAGGGGAATAAAGTGGCAAACAGTGAATTTCGTTACTATAAATGTACCTATAAAACAGACATAAAAGAGCAATGTTGCGGCGTATTTCTAGTGACTGAAATGCAAGGTCTTGTTTTATTAGGGTAATACTTGAATGATAGTCGTAGTCTCCGGAGATGAATCTCGCTGCCCTATTTTGGACGGCTTCCAACATACGTACCAAGTAATCTTGATATTGTGACCATGTGGATGATGCATACCCTAGCTGTGGGCGAACATAAGTTCGCCCACAGCTAGGGTATGCATCATCCACGTACGCGCATATTATAATGCGCGTACGTGAGAAGGGGCGTTGCGCAAGTTTCTGTGGAGATATCCGAGAGATTGAGATGCTTTCGATGATACAGCTGCTATATGCGTACTCCAGGATAGATCCCATGTAAGGTGAACGCCTAAATATTTGTAAGATGGTGTTTTGAGCGGGTTTTGAGCGGGTTACACCAAAGTTTATCTGGTTAGAATTAGTTGAGGGGGTAAAAGTACTTATAATCTTTACATGCTATACCACGCCCTGAGGAGGCCTTGATGGTCAAAAAGAAAATGCTTTCTTAGCAGAAAAACTAAGGCAAGGCTTTCCTTGATTGCGATTTAAAAAAGCTTTCGCTAGTCGTTGGCAATAGAGTTTTAACCCCCTTCATTAACACCAAGGAAAGTCAACAGTTTTCTTGGCCTTAAGGTCTTTTGCTGACCTCCGAACAATGTTATACTAAACTCTATTTTTACTGTTTATATAGACTCTTTCCTATCTGTTTACAACAAACTGCCAATATCTGAACAATAAATGTATGAAAATTCAAATACTTCTGAAGTCAAGATTGCCACAAGTTATTCAGATTTCTTTATAATGAACTTCACTGTAATGAATAGAATATTTTTGCTCTGACTGAATAGGTGCTAATTCAATTGCCATGCATTTGCAGAGATTATCAAACACATCACGAATGATCTAATAAAAAGTGCCTCAACTTAGTAAACAGAAAACTTGTATATTTCAAATGTGGTGTTTTACTGCATCTCATGAAGAAGTTAACATCATTCAGTAAAAGCATTGCTAGTGATCTGCATAGTCATAGAACAAGTTGAATTTAAATAATTAGTATTGAGGTTCCACTTTCTTGCATGTATATATATTAGCACAATGTTTATCTTCTTCTTTATGCCTGTGCATTTCATTATAGGCATTTGAACAACCCGGAAGTCGTATTAATATCGACTGTCTTTGTCATACTTCACTCCGACTTAACATAGTGTTTGATGCTAGATGCCAAAAAAGATTAATATGTCACATCTGCCATTCACCACGAAGAGGTTTTTTTAAGCTATTGTTTAAGGCAGTGACGTTATTCAGCATTCCGCCGTAGAGCATATGAGCAATACTGTTTGTTGTACAGGATGCTATACCATCGGTCGCATATACATCCTTTCTTGGTCTACATATGTAGCTTTAAAAATCATCTGTGTAAATATGGCTGTTTTTATGTAAATATGGAGTAGTGCATTAAAAGAAATTAAGTCTGTATGTCTTTACTGACCCCAAGGTAAAGGGAAATGGCGCCGTGCAGTGAGGGGTGGATCCAGCCAATGATTTGAGGGGAAGGGGAGTTGCTTAAAGTAACACCGAAGAGAGGGGCGTGGTCATTACTTTTTGTTTTTTACTAGCTTAAAAACTCTATCGTATTATAATTACTATAAAGTGTGCTTAAAGGAATCCCAGTCATTTGTCCTAATTGGTGATAACAGGTGGACGGCAAGCACTGAAGAGAAGAGGAGGGAGTGCTGACAGGCTTGGAGTGGGGGGAGATTGCCTCTAGCGCCCCCCTTCTGGATCCGCCACTGCGTGCAGTTCTACACGAGATCACAAGATTGATTCCGAACCTCAAGAGTCGCCCTTTAATAGTTGTATTATGTACTAGTGCCCTAGTTCCATGCACTCAGAGAGATTATGAGGTCAAAATAATTAGGCTTTAGCTTGAAACAGTGCATTTCATCACCAGATTTTAGTTTTGCGACAGGAAACAATTGAACTTCATTTTATTAATTCTTCTCTAAACCAGCATAGATGTACAGTGCTTGCAAAGTATTGCTCCCAGTTTTTTTCATACGATTGTGTGGTTCATCACAGCACTTATGACATTGTTTAACAGTGTGATTTTTCAAGGCCTTCCCTATTGCCATGACCTTTTTTTCACATTTGTTCAAACCAGACAATAAGTTCACATTGGAACAACTGCATGGGAGGATGTTTGAAACAATTGATTATGTGTTCAAGTTGGCTCATACACACACCTTTTGCAAATCAACAAAATTTCTTCATCTTCATTAGGCAAACTAAGTCTATACAATAGCGCAGCAGTCATGCCGCTATACTGTCAAAGAAATAATGTTCAGGACAAATAGAAGTGTTTACTAAATGTTACTGACAAGAAAATGTCAAGTTAGGCGACTGTTATATTCATATTGTAGTTTTGGGACGTTAAACCACACATATGACCGAAAATTATAAGTTAACCTTGCCTGAAAAAGTTGCTTCTTATTTACTGCACACCTCAATAATCAATATGAATTCTCTACAATTAGAGACAAGTGCAAATCTAGAAAAAAGTGCATCTTGACACCAAACGAGGGAGCAGATAAACATCAATGCCATTGAGCACTTCTACCAAATATCCTATCCGAAATTGCAGCAAAATAAGCACCTGCAATCAAATGCGCTAGTATTAACAATGGAATGCTCAGCTTGAGGTTTTTGATGCAGGGAAAATAAATGAATTATGAAAACGACCACATGTTGGATGACGAAACCAAGAAAATGCTTTACAAGCAGTTTTTAAAATGCTTATCTTAATGTTTGTTTCAATATAGTTCCTGACTAAGCTCGTGGTGCACTTGGCTGGAGTGCAGATTCATTTCCACCACCGTCACTTATCCTCCTTTGAGGTCCTTGGCAGCAAGTACACCTACCTGTAAGAAACATGGCAAATTACCCCCTCCTCCTTTATTTTCCTGTACAATTCAAGCAGCAGCCTATCTTCCCACTCTTAAATAAAGGTGGCGGTAGGTAAGCTGTGCATGCATGAACTTGACTGCATGACTCGGGCAGCAATTCAAAGCATAAACTCTCATAAGAAACTGTAATAAGTGTCCACTTTGTTCAGACTGCAGATATTTAAGCAAAATTGGTTGAAACTCAAAAATAAGAAAACAGGTGTGCATTTTTACTGTAAAGTGTTGCGCAGGTAAAATAGTGTGAAGAGAACACTCGCAGATAGAGCAGCTGAATTGGTGGCAAGCGTTCCTTGGTTGTACGGGTAGTCACAATCAATGGGCCTCTTGTGGAGCCTTGGCAATGCTATGAACAAAGCACATGCTAGTGCCTCCATTCCAACTTCAATCGCGAGTGGGCGCTGTTAAATACAGAGCAAGCGCCCCATCCCTTCCCGCAATTATTTTTAAACCTGTTCTCCACTACGGCATTCCGCAGCAGCAGTTCTTTGGAACTAAAGTTCTGAGAGTCCTTATATATGCACAAGATTTTTTTAACATTTTTACAATGTGATGCCTCGAGGCTGCATTCTGAGCTGTCATAAATTGTCTGAACACTTGCAGAACATCTTTCCCACCTTGTATTAACACCTAAAATTTCACACAAGGATTCTTCTTGGTTCTGTAAAACGATAAATGCGTGTGTACTCAATACAGCATTTCATTAGAAACACAAGTGTGCATTTTTCTTAAAGGCAGTTCTATATTAAATAAGTGTCCGAGACCAAGCAAGGGCCCCCTTCCAGATCATCTTTCAGCGTCGAGGGGGTGATTTCTCAGGATTTTACAGTAGTATGAAGTTCGATGTAGTGCTTGGGCCAGTTTGCATCTCTCACGTAAAAGTACTAAGAACTTGTAAGCTTTTACCCCTACGCAAAGAGAAGAAACACAGCATACCAAATACGTTTGCACTGTTTCAAGTTTTAGTTCACCATAGTGAAACTTGCGTGTCCAGCAAACAATTTGTGTAAATGAGGGCAATCTTCAGCCATGTGCAGCCTTTGAGCTTGTGAGGACACACTTTCCACGTTACTAGTCATAGTCAGCATGGCTATACACTGTCGTCCTTCATGAAAGGAAAAACGTGAGCACGTGGCCCGCGCTTACCGGCGATTGGGTACAGTACCATCAACCTACAGCTGAAGAAAGCGTGCCTGCTTCTGTTTTATTTATTTATTTATATATTTACAGATACTGCTGTCTTATGTTTGAGAAATTGCAGGAGTGGTTACAATAAACGAACAAAAATAGCCCAAATAAGTAAAAAAAAACATAAAATTGCACAATTAAACACCTGTTCAAAAAACAATAAATGATCAAAAAAGGAACGACAGCAAAATTAAGGACATCAATTTACATAACTGAACAATTGTTCAACAAACAGCGCATGCGGTAGTCGTTTCAAAGTAGTGTCCAGATTATTACAAGTGTCAACTGTGCATGGAAAAAAAAGTGTTTATAACAATCAATAAAACATCTGAATGGCACAATGTTCCACGAATTGTATCAACGAGTCACCTGGGTAGGATGATTGGTGAACGAAATGGGTGAGGCTATGCGGACGGAATTGTGCACGATGTTAATTAGCATGGTAAGCCGATCACACATACGTCTTTGTTCTAAAGAGTTTAGCGATAAAGCTTGGTAGTGCTCAGAAGGGAAGAAATCACGGTCATAACGGTTAAAAATGAATCTTATCGCTTTTCGCTAGATGGCCTCAAGTTTATTTGTGTCAATTGCACGATGTGGTGACCACGCAACAGACCCATATTCAAGAAGAGGCCTGACCAGTGATTTGAAGGCTATAAGCTTGCATTCTTTTGTGGCGCCTTTTAGCGTTCTTCTTAAGTAACCTAATTTCTTAGGTGATTTTGCAGAAATAAGGTCGATGTGTTTGTTGCACTTGAAGTTTGGAGAGAATACAACACCAAGATACTTAAATTCCTGAACGTTTTCCAGTGCATGATTGGAGTCGCCATATCTAAATTGCAAAGACACCTTTTTATTTGTAAAACTTATTGTCACAGTTTTCTGAAAATTAAGCTCTATTGGCCAAGTTCTACTCCACTCGCAAAAGGAAGAAAACACATCATTCAACAAAACTTGGTCAGTGACGCTACGTACATTGGAATACAATACACAGTCATCGGCGCATAGGCGAAGCTTAACTGGAGTGTTGATGACAACCTGCACAACATCGTTAATGTAAATTATGAATAAAAGGGGTTCCAAGACGGAGCCTTGTGGAACACCTGAGGAAATATGAGCTTGTGACGACTGTTCGTCGTTGTAGCGAACAAACTGACTCCTCATGTACAAATAGTTTGTAATCCAATCAAGTAATTTGTTGGCATTTCGGCCTGTAAGAAGGTTACGAAGTTTGCGCAGAAGTTTTTTATGACATGCCTTATCAAAAGCTTTGCAGTAATCAATAAAAATGGCATCGACTAGTTCATGGTTATTAAGTGATGAGGCGTTGTCATGTGTAAATTCGATTAATTGTGTGAGAGTCGAAAAACCACTGCGGAAATCTTGCTGATGCACTGAAAGAATATTGTTGTCAGTTAGATATTGAATAATGTGCTTGTGAATGATGTGTTTTAGTAGCTTGCAGCAAGTGGATAATAAATAAATTGGTCTGTAGTTAGAAATTATTTCCTTCTTACCCGATTTGAAAATAGGAACAACATTAGCAATTTTTCAAATTCGTGGGACCTGTCCGGAGTCAGGCGATTTCTGGAATATAATTATGAGGTATCGTGCACACCATTCAGAGCTCCTTTTCAGGAAAGCGTTAGGGATACTGTCCGGGCCAGCACTTTTAGTAATATCTATGTTGAGTAAGAGATTACGAACTCCAGAGCAACTTAACTCAATATCCGAAATAGCTACCGATACAGAGGGTACGACAAAAGAAGGAAAATTGCCGTTATCAGCGGTAAAATCAGACTTAAAATAACTATTGAAGGCCTCCGAGATCGTCTGAGCATCTCAACATATTTTGTTTTCAATAATGAAAGAGCAGGTTCTCCTGGAGGGTGGAGTAATTGTCTTCCAAATTCAGTCGCATTTTCCCTAATGAACGTTGACAGCGTGTTATTGTAATAGAAATATACAGATTCACGCATTTTATTTATGAGTGTTGCCTTCAACGTGCACAAATTAAATTGATGGTTTGGATTGGAGCGGCATCACCGACGTAGTCGCTTTATGCGAGGAATTAACTGTATTATTTTTAGGTTATACCATGGATGTTTAGGATTGCGCTTCACGCATTTGGTTAGCACGAACTTAGATATACAGTCGGACACAATCGTGCCAAAGTGTTCCACCATCTCATTTACGCCACAACTGTTGATATAAAGAAGAAAATTTGCATAAGAATCTGCTAGCAGAGAAAGTACGCCTTCATCGTTGGCACGTGAGAAATCAGTAAGAACTTTGTATTTTGGTTTCTTAAGTTCATAGAGAATAGAAAGTAGGACAAAGACTGCATTGTGATCCGAGATACCTTCTACAACCTCGCACTCTGAATTATCATTCAATAGGTCTGGTGTGACGAAAAGAAGGTCCAGGAGTGAAGCACCTCTGGTGGGACTTTGAACAATTTGAGTAAAATCATGGAAAACAGCGAAGTCAATCAATGATTTACAAAGAAATGTGTCACGGCTGGTTGTGGTGAAGGACTCCCAGGTAATGTTGGGTACATTGAAGTCCCCGCTTAGGATCAGTTTGCTGTGAAGAAGTCTCTGCTTAACATTATAGTCCGTGATTGCCAATATGCAATGGTCATCTTCACTTGGTGGCCGGTAAATACTTCCAATCACTATAAACACGCCGCATACCCTGATCTTACACCAGACAGACTCCGTTTCAAGAAGATCAGGCAGTGTTGTGTATTCAATGTTGTTTTTGAAAAAGAGCGCAACGCCACCACCTCGACCACTCGACCTGCTGTTTCGAATAACCGAGTAACTAGAGGGCAGAAATTCGTTTTCAGAGATGGATTCATTAGGTCAGGTATCAGTGACGCATATATTTGACGGGCTATGACACTATGCTAGGCAACTGAAGTCAATCAAGTTATTTACAAGGCTGCGGGCGTTAAAACACAGAAGCGTTAGGGTTCCTGATTCATTGTGTCTGGTGTCAGTTCTTTGCTTTCTTTGTCTTCTTTTTGTCTTATCTCTGTCAACGTGCACCGGGATTCTCTCGTCATGCGCATCATCCCAGGTGAATAGTTCTTCACCAATTTTTATTTTGTTCGAGATTAACTTGACCTTCTGACCACCCTCCGAAGTTCCGCAGTGCTTTGCCATAGTTTCTTGTGTGCTTGCCTTGTAGTAGGGGAGTAGTCTTCCGATACAGAGTAGCTACTACCCTTTAGTCAAAAGCAATGTTTTAGTATGTTTAATTTCTCACGGTGATCGAACAGTTTGATAATAACCAGTCGATGCTTGTTAGGTTGATTCAGACCAAATCTGTGAGTTTTTTCTGCCTAAGTAACTTTTATATTAATTTATCATTGAACACTTCCTTCAACACAAGCTGCGACAGTTCTTTATACGTTTCTTCTGGTTTTTCAGCTATACCAAAAATAATTAGGTTGTTACGCCTGCTGTAATCTTCTAGGTCAACAAGCATTCTTTTTAAAACTGTACCTTGTAAATGTATGTCATGCGTCAAATTCTTGATTTCATTTATCGCAGATGTAGCTTCATCAACTTTCTGCAGTTTGACCTCAATATCCCCCAGCCTTTATTGAATATTTTTCTGGCCCTCAAGCAGTTCAGCTAGAACCTGCTGAGTGGTAGGCCCTGGATTAGGTTCGACGTCACCACATAGCATGAGTAGCGACAAGACGAAGTCACAGGCAGTAAAGTACATTTCACTAAGTCGACGTGGGCACGTCAGCTGGACAAGACAAGGGTCATAAATTTAATCGTGGAAGCATTCTTACTAACCTGCATGAAAAACAGGAGTGGATTTAACATGGTGCTCGCTGGATGCCAGCCGACGTGCCCACTAAAAAATCTGAAGGAAATGGGGTGTTTATAATTTGGCTCTTTGTTATCGACGAGGTTGCGCACGGGTGTCCCCAGTCGGCGTCCGGGCTTAGAATTTTTTCTGCGCAGTCTCCAATGGATTGCTCGTAGAACAGGCGTGGATACCGTATTCGCTGTGCTGGCTTTGGTAGTCGAAACGATCAGAGCAAGTTGCATGAAAAACAGGAGTGGATTTAACATGGTGCTCACTGGATGCCAGCCGACGCGCCCACATGACGTGCCCATACGTGCCCGACGTGCCTGCATCAGCGCCTACCCAACGGCCATAATTAATTCTTTTGTTTGCCAATAGATGCCTTCAAAAGGCGATGTGCTTTGTTTAGCGGCTATTTTGGTTGTTCCAATCAGTTAGTAAATAATGGTAAGGGAGCACCGACACAAAAACTGGACGTGTCATTTCTTTCTTTGCAATGAGTGGCTAATGACCGAGTTATCTTGACTGCAAACCTTTTTTAACAGAGCCCACAACAGTGAAAAATTAAAGGCATTTTTATAGTGCTCTGCTCGGGCGTATGAACGTCGCCTCACAAGGTACCACAGTGCTGCAGACTTAGACTGGATATTTTTTTTGCTTGTTTGAGAAAAGCAGGACATGAGCTCATTTGAATGTACATGTAATGTGTGGATGTTGCAATAAATTGATCTCTGTGTCATGCTTCCTACCCTTCATCCTCCTAGGATTATACGTATTGAGATGTGATGCACCTAACTATACAACTACACTGACTTTCATTTCTTTTTGGGCCAGGTGAATGAGCTGGTCAGCTACTCTACATTATTCTTGTTGAATTTTTTCTTTGGGTGTTGAAGGGACACTAAAGAGCAAAAAAAATTTTCGCATACTATTGAAGTATGATTTCACAACACCACTGTTACCACGACACGACGCTTAACAAGTGCGAAACCAAACAAAAAATGTCTCCCCACACACAATGACATCATTATTTTGATGGCGTTTCCTGGGTTCTACATAGCTTATAATCAATAAAAATGAAGGACATTGTCGTCTGTGGGTGTCATAGACCTAGCATACAAGTTGCAGAGTATATCACAGAGCCAATTGCAAAATTATGAAAAATACAGTTAAAACTTTTGACGTCACGATGGACATTTCCGCACAAATTTCAATAGTGAAACTTTAATCATAATTTTCTCCGCTTATAATGAACTTGGGATAGTGAAATATATGGCATTGACATTAGAGTTCTCAGAGTGCAGTTTGTCAATCTAAACAAGGTCGCTCTTTCTCTTCAGTGTCCTTGTAATGCTTTTGTAAAATACACACAAGAAGCTTGTGAATCAAGTGCAAAGCTGCACAGCAAACTGTTGTTGAAAGTACGAAGTTTGTAAATTGTGATTTCACCCACGTCGCATTGATGCAGTGAAGGGAACCAAACTGCTCGAGACTACAGCAGCAGAGGCCTATAAATCTCTCCAGAGTTTCCTTCCAGTTTCAACAAATGGGTTCAATGGTGGCAAAACATGACATTTATTCCGCTTGTTCTTTACAACTCTATCATAAACAGAGACTAACACGTGCATTTGACTTAGTTGAAATGTTGTTTTTTCATCTTTCAGTGGATAAGTTGTCTTGAGGTACCACTGATGTTATTGAAAACAGAATAATTTTCAAGAATAGATTCAATAGCTCTGCTGCTAGCCTTCTTCCTGACATGCATTCATGACACTTGCATTAATTGGCAATTGTAAAAAGTTTCACCCTAGTTGTAAATTTATTATGCACCAACCTTTCAGCAAAATTAACTTCCTAGGTATGACAGTATCTATTGAAACATTCTTTATTGTGAGGTATGAAAAAAATACAAATCCTCTGCCCACACTAAACATATAGCTGGCAATGCCAATCAGAAAAGAAAATTGAACAGGGCAGAGCCAAGTGAAATTTTGAGGGGGAAGGGTTTGCAGGAGAAGCGGACTCCACCCCCAGTCGAATCGGACAAAAAGAAATAAAAGAGCTTGGTTTGGTTTACAGTGTTGTTCTTGCTGCTAACATGCTCGGCGAAATTTATTCCTCAGTGCTGAATTCTTGTGATGCGCATCTTAATGGGGCTTTGTTGGAGTTCTTTCTTTTACAGAGAAATCAAAGGTTACGCTCTACATAATACCAACGAATAGCCAACTATAATACATAGACTACACAAGATGTCATCTATATCACGGCAAAGAAGAAATATTCATCACTCAGGCAAAGCGTTTAGGAAGCGTCTGTAGCGACAACGATCGCTATTCTTATCAATTAAGTATGCCAGAGGAGAAATGGCGAAAAGACATGCACAACACTCTGAACAAATTCCAAAATGAAGCTTGAAAATGGGGAATTCATCACTAGGTGAACATGTCCGATAGCCCAGCCTAACCAGCCGCGAGCCTTTGCAATCAAATACCGAAACGCAGTGCAGCAGTTCAAAGAAAGGTTCATATACTGAGCATAAAGGATGAGAGGTGTTGGTATGCATTTACAAAACGATTATGTACTTCGGACTAGCGAAGAAAAAAATTCAAAGAAGGCAACACATATTTTGGACTGCTTTCTGAGGTCTGTGCGCAAGATGTGTTTGTGGCCGGGAAAAATTGCTATGAAGCATTTATTTGCTTGCAATGCTGTCATGCGCATTAGTGAGCCATATCATGCCTGTGTGGTACCCTGAAAACATACTCTACTGCACTGGAAGCTTTGCAGGTAGTGCATGATAGAAATTTTCGTGTGACCGTTTTCAATAGTGTTATGTGTGAAAAATTCTTCATATTTTTTCTAAAACACTGCGGCATGAGAACGTCAACAGTCTATCACTCTGCTGAAGCCCTCCTTCCCCCCAAACTTTTTTTCGTGCAGCACACGCTGCTTTCTTGAGATCGACATAATGAGCTGTCTACTGCTCGTTTATTTCAACAGAGTTCATTTTGACACCACTGCCACCTCGGTTTTTTGTTTTTTTTTCATGATGCGGTGATCACAGGACTGCAGCAGATTACACGCACTCTCCCACCAAAGTGTCCACACATCTACAGCATTGAGCTTGTTTTTATATTTATTTGAATGCAGATCCTCCCATAAAATTGAGCTAGTTGACTGGGATACGGCGAAAACTAAGGTGAGGCATGCAGGTACAGGCAACAGGAAAGAACCAGACAATGAAAATGCTGCTGTAAGCTGATAAGGCACACTGTGTCTTACAGTGAGCAACCATTTTGAGAAAATGGAGGACAGTTGAAATTTTTCAATGAAGTCATATTTCTGTTGTACGCATTCTAGACAATGACTTTGCTTTTCAGCCTAGCTAACGTGTCATGGCAGTAGTATTTGGATCTTCGAAACTGTTGCCGAACCTGTTATAGAAGCATTTTAGTGTCTTTAAAATGAAATTGACTTTTCGTTAGAGCAGCCGGGCACTTCTGAATTTTTTAAAAGAAAGGTCAGTGATTCCGTCAAGTTTGAACATAACTGTAGTAAGGAGTGAAGCAAGAAAAGAATTGTATATATTCTACCTATGCATTCCTTATTGCGCAAGCTAAGAGAGGTAGTTATGTAGGTAACATTGTTCTTGCAGCCGTCAGTAAGCTTTAGCTATAGTAGCAGCCGCTACAACATTCTTTTCCAAGGCTGTACTTAGGTCATAAAGTAAAAGTATTAGCGGCATTCTTCCTTTTGCTCCTGCTGTAGTAAACATAAACATACTCTTTGCAGGTCATATCTTGGAAAGTATAATGAACTAAGGTGTCCCAATTTCTACAAGTATTCTACTTGGATGCATTGAAGCCCCACGAAAAGGTAGGCTTGAAATAAAGAACTACGAATGCCAGTAAGAATGACCACCTTTTTTGGAAGGGGAGGTGCAAGGAGCAGACTATTGCTGCAGTAACCCTAAGGCCTAAACATTATCGGAGCAGAAGGCCTAATTGTGCAAAGACATGGACAGAAGGAGGCGACGACAATGCAAGCATTTACTTCCAAATGACCGTTTATATACAAAACTGCTCAACATGAACCATTTCTGTCATGACATCACTGAAGATTGAACTGGCAGCAGCACGTGAACATTCTCAGAAACTTTGTTTGTTTTGACAATAAAATATTGGAAAGTAAATTGATGCACGCATGACTCACGTGTCTAATAAATCCGGTTCAACTATGTCCTCGAAATTTTGTGGTTTATTTCTTACATCTACTCAGCATGAATTCTCGTAAGGTGCACAAGACAACCTGTGGTTTAACCTGCACTTGCCTGAGCATCTAAACCGAATGTCTGGATGCTCAGGCCAGAACTGAGGCAGCAGCACTGTGTAGTGGCTTATCAATGGTAGCGTACGTTTGGTTGAGTTGGTGTTAAGTAGTGACCCAGTGGCCCATTTTTCTTGCTGTGTTTGGGATGCGCGTTGCGCAAATCACAATTTCTGATCGTTGTACTTGGCAGCTGCGCTTATGACTAATCATCTGTGATGCGCTCAACTTCCTTGACTGAGCTCTCTTCGTCCTGATATACTGTTTGTTCCAGTCTACACTGTATATGATCCATCGAGTTCCTTCAACTTCATTTTTATTTTCATTTTTTCAAGTATTGTAAGTGCCCACTAGCCGCATTTCATAGGGGGGAACACAAATACAGATTTTTGCAGTGAATGAATAATTTTAGGTTAATACAATTCTACAGTACAGAAATTCATAAACATCAAGACAAGCAACACAACAAGCAATACAACATCGGATAAAGCATAATTGTTAGTGAAAATTACATAGTTCTAAATACGTGAGCAATTCTTAATTAATCAAAAAAGGTAGTTATATTGGTAATCCTGGAAGGTAATGCGTTCCATTCTTTTAATTGAATGTTAATGGCGAACCTTCGTACTTTTCTGTACCAGCGAAAGTAGGGTTGACTTGGAAAGTGTGATTGGTGGGACTAGGAAGGAAGTATGAGATGGTGATAAAATGTGCGTCCGGGTAAATGACCTGTTAGAATGATACGAGGTGGGGAAAAACATAAACTGGAAATTAGCCTGCGCAGAGCAAGCAGCGGCAAGTTTAGTTTTGGTTTCAAATATGAAACGCTTTGAAATTACGAGTATGAAGATAGGGGGGGGGATGAATCGTGCTCCTTTATTCTGAGCGGCTTCCACTAGGTTAGTTAGGCTGGCTTCGTGGGGACGCCTAATGATGGATGCATGTTCTAATGAAGGCGCACAAGAAAATTGTAAGCTTGAAGCCTAGTCTCTCTGTCGGCCAGATGTAAGCGTCGCTCGAGCAAGTTTCTGCTGCGCTTTACAAGTAATATATTCAATGTGGTCAGTCAATGTTAGATTCGAATCGATAAAGAGGCCAAGGTATTAAACCATTGTAGCTGAGTCTTCTATTTTTGTATTTAGTGTATAAGTATCAAATTGTGATATAAATACAGAATTAAACGTCAAATGCTTGGTTATTTCTAGAATAATTTGCATCTGCCATTTGTTACGCCATTGTAGTCGTTTATGAAGGTCTGATTGTAGGGCTTTGACGTCGTTAGAACCAGCTATTTTTCTGTGTATAAGGCAATCGCCTGTGAAAAGGCGAACTGTTGAATTATTAATTATAGCTCTGTCATTAATAAAAGTATGAAAACAGTGGACCGAATACTGTACCTTGAGGGACACCAGACTTGACGAGTGTTGGACTGGATATGTTATCATTTATTTAACCACCTGCGGACAATCCTCTAGAAATTCTTCAAGCCATCGTGTTGTTTCGCTGTCGAGTTCAAGATTACCTTTTTTTAGTGTTAGTTGTTCATGAGGTATGCGGTCAAAGGCCCTAGAAAAATCAATAAAAGTTCCGTCAACAAAATGGGTTAAGTGAAGTAAAGTGTGAATGTCTGTTACCTATGCTTAGAGCTGCGTTTCACATGAGATTCGGTTGGAATTCATGCTGATTGTTGATGAGTAAATTATTTTGATTGAGATGTGCCTTTATGTGTGTGTTGATTATGTGTTCAAGCAGTTTTCAACTAATGGAGGTTAGTAATATAGAGCAATAACTTTTTAAGAGAGTGTGATCACCAGTCTTAGGTATAGGCAGAACATGAGCTTTTTCCTCGTCTTCGGGTATACATACGGAGTCAAGTGTCTATTGGAATATAAAAAAAGCGTAACTTCTGAGAAGTGACTGCTTTAATTTTAAACGTTATGCGCTGGATGCCATCCGGACCTGGGCTAGTCTTGAATGGCAAGCGGTAAATGGTGCGTTTAACATTGTTTGTGGTTATGATGATTGATGGGAATCTGAACGGAATAGTTTGTTGCCAAAGGATAAAAGAACCTATAATAGGATCTTCATCTGTGTAGACTCCGGCAAAGTGCTGAATAAATTGCTTGGCACACTCATCTAGTGATAGCATGTGGCCGTCGGCAATTAGCATAGGTGGCACCAACTGATTTTGCATAGGATTAACTATATTCCGAAACTTATTAGGATCTGTTTTTAGCAATTTTGGTAGAGTGCAGTTTAAATATTTATTTTTGATTCCTGTTTCTGTCTGTTTCGATATTTATTTGTTATATTTGTCAATCATCTGGCTTATATACCTGACTTGCTTTTCTATACGCCCTTTTCTTCTTGTTGATGCACATCTTAACATTGTGAGTGAACGATGAATCACTTACACGTGTGCTTATCGCGAGCCAAGGCGAAAATGAATTTGCTATTTGTTTAAGGTGATCGCGGAATATGCACCAGTTCTCATTTGTAGTACGTCTTGCGAAGTTTGACTGAAATTTAACAAAAAATTGTTGTAACATACAATTCAATTTTTCTGTGTCTACTTACGCCTAGTGAAGTATCTCTTTTATTATTTTTTGTCAATGCGTAGAACAGTGAACGGACAGTGTACGGGTCTGTGATCACTTATCTCTTCCAAGACATGAACTTGTGCCAAATCTGGATTGTTAGTCAAGATGAGCTTCATTGCATGACTACCGCGAGTGGACTCAAGCACTACTTGGGTGAGATAATTGTAGTCAAGGCACTGAAGAAAACATAGGTGCCCCACGCGATTATTCTGAATAGTGATTGATAACGTCTTCCAGTCTATACCTGCGTATTTAAAACCACCGCATATGATAAAAATGTTGTGAAAAATAATGACCTGTTCAGCAGAGTCTCTAAAAAAATCAATGAAGTCAGGTCGACTATCTGGCGGCCCGTAACAAACACAAATGATGCACTAAACATGGCAGAAATGAACAGATATCCAGATTAATTTCAGACGATTCAATTTTTAGGATTGATGGGTGAAATTGCTGATTTACTGCTATGGCAGGGGGGATGACATCTCCTTCTCTAGATCTCAATGAAAGAGCACAAAATTCGAATGGAACATCAGCTCGCTACCGGTGATGTCGTCGCAAAGCCAAGTTTTAGTTCCGACGAGGATGTCGGTTGAATACATGTGCATAATTGTTTTTACGATATCAAGGTTATGAAATATACTGCGGAAATTTGCCAAAAACAAGCAAATTGGTGCTGAAGTGGCAGCTTTCTTGCATTGTTTTTCATGATGTCTTTTCGCGGTCCGCTCTGCTCGAGCATCGACACCGATGACACGATCTGAAACAGCGTCGTAGCGAAAAATGCTGCTCTTCATGTGTAGTCTGTTTTACCGCACAGTAAACCACTCATTTCCTCTGCGGTGCTCCTTGGCGAAGTCACGTCGTTTCTTTTTTTCATGTAGAAAGAAAGAACTTTCGCTGCAAGTCGCAGTTCAAGTCCAGCTTTTGTCATCGCCAAGAGTAGTGGATGGTGGTCATGTTGTTGCCCTGATTTCTGACTTTACCTTGATGCAGATGTGCTCCCCAACACAGTGATGACATTTACCGACAATCGATCTTAGTTTCCCATCCTCAATTTTGGCTTCTCGGTGAAAGTTCTTCCTCACGGCACGTTACTTTCACATGTGACACTACTAATTAACCTAAAATAGTGTAAAAACAATGAAAAAAATCTAGCAACCATATTAAGGAACACAGAATAGTGCTTGGGATTGAATGCTTAATTATGGGAGAAGACGAGTAAGGGACAAATACTATTGCGGGCCTAATGAAAAATTGTGTGTTTTGTTTTAAGGTATGAGGCCAAGTGGAAAAGATGATCATTTTTCTACATGTTATTTTTTGGTTTTCATAATAATAAACGCGCAATTTATTGCCTGTCTTATTGCTACACAAAACTTCCGTCAGTGCAGTTTCTTCTAAAAGATGCAAGGAGAATTGTTAGACCACCAATCTCATATGAAAACAGAACCTTAACTGACAGTTTTGTCTGCATCGTAACATTAGCTTGATATGCAGTATTTTGTTGTTTGTTCAGAAATCATATCAAGTGCAAAGATGGAATAATGCTGTAAAAGCAAAGCATACAAATCATTTTTAACCAATAAAGTAATAAACTTTTCATTAGGAGAATGCGCAAAGTGGTAAACGTGTTATTCATGCTCAAAGATACATATCTGAGCCTATAAACCATCAAAGTTGCTCTCGTTGACACTGTGTGTCATTTCACTAAGAGTTACATCAGCACATTTAGGCGAATTTGGATCGAGCTTGGCCCCCGCACTAAAAAAGCCGGGCCTCACAAATTATCAGCGCCGCAGCACAAAAGCACTCTATCGTGGCACTGATACTGCAAAAGAAGCTAGAAAAACATTTAGAGTTGCCGCCTGAAAAAAGGCACACAGGAGTGAGGTCCACGATGAAAGTGGCTACATATGCTGAAACGTTTAGCCTCCTGATCATCTTGTGTGCACCCCACCTGTTTCAAATTTTTTGTTGGTTTTCTCGGGAGTTATATTTATAGTAATTTTTCTTATGCGAGCAGTCGTAACTGTTTTGCTACAAAATATTTTTTATTAAAACTTGGCAAACTTCCTAATCACATTAGTAGGCATGCGATGAACCTCAATACACGAAATCATGCCTCAAGATGCCTGCTATAGGAATGTGCCCCAAGTGCTAGTGCATACTTTTTTGGTTATTTATTACTATTGTTATTAATCACCAGATCTCAATTGTTTTGGCTTAACGTACAGGCGAAAGCATTTTTATGTCCTTGTGAAATAATTTTTAATGAGCAGGCCTCAAGTTGAAATTGTTTGCATATAGCCTACTTTTATTAATGATTTTTTTTTCATTTAAATAATTAGGAAAAATATGACTTGCTTTATAATGTTCACTTGTGCCTAAAATAACGTGCTTTATATTACAGTGTGATGATGTTTGGCGCTTATCACTTTTTAGAAAAAATTGCAGTCACTTGGCCTCATACCTTGAACATGTTGGCAAATACATTCTCAGAAAGTCGGTGTACATAGCCATGCATTTTAGCATGCGGCACATTTGAATCAACACTTTGTTTCAATCAATGGCAGCGCTTCCTGGTCCTCTTTAGTGAAGGACCATTTGAGGGTCGTCCAGCTGCCACCCGCTTTGATCCCTTTGTCATACCAGGGCGCCGCCTAGCAATAGCCGTGGGCTGCACCTTTATGGAACGCCCAGGTCTCAGTTTCAAGCCAAACGCACAGTCCATTGCCGTTAGGGCCCCGACACCACGTTGCTGCGGCTGTAATCTCTTCAAGCGAGCAGTGGCACTAGCCAAGCGCATCTTATACGTGTCGTGGTGGCGCTCTTTGGCATGAAGTTTCCTTATCTGTGCATTGAAGGCGTCCAGATTGTCATCCACTGCCTCAAATATTTGTAACTTCATTGAGTACTGTGTCTTGAAGAAAATAAAAGGCTGAAGTATTATATGTACGCGAATATTTCAAACATTTTACATTTTAGACACCCATTTCAGACTGTCACCATGGGTCGACAAAACTTATAGACCTCACTCAGACTCACTCATGAAACATATTTTTTGAACAGTTATTCGAAGCACTGGGACGTAGGTTCAGTAAGTGGAATTAACTAAAACGTGGTTATCTGATTGGTGGCTAAAGTCAAGTCACGAATGAAAATAAACACTTCACTGCAAAGTACGATTCCTCAACCTTACTATTTAAAGGCAAAAAAATGTATTTTTGGTTCACTAAGTTCAATAAGGCTTGGTGGCGTTTGCCACCGCCCGATCTGAAGGGTACAGCTATATCAATAGATCAATTCATCCATTCATTTTTTTATTTGAGGATGTATCAAATAACCGTTAAAAGAATAGTTACTACGTTTTTTTTCATAACAATTGAATAAAAGCTTCTTGTTTTACTTTTTACACTAAAAGAAGAGCAGTGATTGTTTTAGTTTGAGTATTAAGATTATTCTGATGCTCGAAACGTAGCAGCCTAGTGGCATCAATTGCGTGGCTGTCGGTTAATTCGTTCATGTCACGGTGGAAGGAAAGGTGGTTCAAGTTGTACGCGGTTAGCCGCGGTACTTTTTGTCGATTGGCATTACGAGGCTCCGTTTTAATTCAGCTTTGATATATCAATGCGAGCTTTTGTGCCAGTTTTTTACGGGCCGCTACGACGAAATGAACGTGTCTAGAGGTTGTGAACCAAGTCAGCTGCTGTGCCTCACCAACGTCCGGCTGTGCAGACTCCAGCGTGAAAATTCAACGCGGGCAAATCGCTCCGAGACTGTCTACGAAGACGGAATAATCTTGCACATTGTGGGCGTGTTCGCCGGCGAGTGAAAATACGCTGTTCTGCATCTGAACATAGCCCGTTTCTTTAGCATGCGGTACAGTTTTTGTCATTAAATAAGGCTTTTCGATTTGTACAGCTAATGAGAAGCACGCCTTGTGAATGTTTGAGTTTGTTTACTTCGTTGTCACATTGTTTGAAAATATCTTTACTGCAAAAATTTGTGGCACAGATCACACCCTAAGTTCTACCCGTTTTGCTCAAAATGACTCCGCTGCAATATATGCTCATCAATTCAATACATAGTAGAGCAGAGTGAACCTTTAGTACAAATCATCATCATCATTATCATCATCAGCCTGACTACGTCCACTGCAGGACAAAGGCCTCTTCCATGTTCCGCCAGTTAACCCGGTCCTGTGCTTGCTGCTGCCAATTTATACCCGCAAACTTTTTAATCTCATCTGCCCACCTAACCTTCTGCCTTACCCTAACCCGCTCGCCTTCTCTGGGAATCCAGTTTGTTACCCTTAAAGACCAGCGGTTATCGTGTCTACGCGCTACATGACCAGCCCATGCCCATCTCTTCTTGATTTTAGCTATGATATCCTTAACCCCCGTTTGTTCCCTAATCAACTCTGCTCTCTTCTTGTCTCTTAAGGTTACAGCTACCATTTTTCTTTCCATTTCTCGCTGCGTCGTTCTCAATTTCAGCTGAACCCTCTTTCTAAGTCTCCAGGTTTCTGCTCTGTAGCTAAGTACCGGCAAGATACAGCTGTTATATACCTTCCTCTTGAGGAATAGTGGCAATCTACCTGTCATAATTTGAGAGTGCTTGCCAAATGTGCTCCACTCCCTTCTTATTCTTCTAGTTCGATCTCGTGGTTCGGCTCCGCGGTTATTACCTGCCCTAAGTTGACATAGTCTTTTACAACTTGAAGTGCACTATTACCTATCTCGAAGCGCTGCTCTCTTCCGAGGTTGATTTACATTACTTTCGTTTTCCGCAGATTCATTTTAAGACCCACCTTTCTGCTCTACTTGTCTAACTCCGTAATCATGAGTTGCAATTTTTCCCCCGAGTTACTCAGCAATGCAATGTCATGGGCGAAGCGCAGGTTACTAAGGTACTCTCCACTAACTCTTATCCGTAACTGTTCCCATTTTAGGCTTCTGAAAACCTCCTGTAAGCACACGGTAAATGGCATTGGGGAGATTGTGCCCCCCTGCAATACACACTTCTTGATTGGTATTATGTTGATTTCTTTATGAAGCACTATGGTAGCAGTTGATCTCCTGTAGATTTCTTCCAGGATGTTTATACATACTTCATCGACGCCCTGATTCCACAGTGTCTGCAAGTATACGCATTTGTAAATTTTTCATAAGTTTGCAATGAGGCGCAGTACATTTGCATAAATCTTATAATCCCTACAGTTTGGGCATCACCTAACTTTGTCCTCTGAATAACATCACTAAAACAACTTCATTATAATGCCATCCACAAGACAAATTCACAAAAGCAGCAATGTTATGTCCACACTACCTTTGCTATATGCGGTGTTCCCATATACATTCTTCTTAGTCATGCATCACAAATCCCTTCAAGCTTCTACCAGAGTAACCAGGACTGTTTTTTTCTTACAACCCAACTGCAGCCTCCAAGGAACTGCTCATATCAGTGTACGCTTGGATGCCTCGTCACTCGGAACCTACATCAAGTCAGTGGAGAATGTGTCGTCACTAAAAGCAAGCTCATGGGCCAAAATTCTTGCAAGGTATGGTTGGAGACGCTTTGTTTATTGAACATACTTTGTTCAACCATTTCAGTCTTACCCTGCTTATGAGTCTGTTTTTTTTTCTTCTCAGTAAACTGGACTAATGAGAAGCAATTGATTTCCAAGCTTCCCACATCCAGCCGTCAGAAGCTCTACAGTTGCCATAGTGACAACTCCATGCACCTTCAATATGCCAGGTGGACAAATGGAAGCCTTATACTGAAAAACAGTGATAGCGTACGGTATGCTCAAGCTGTACGAAATTGGGTGCACAGATTGTTGTTACTCAGTTTAAACGAAATTACTCAGTTTAAACGAAATGTGCAGGCTTCGAAATTCTTGGACAGTGTATGTCATGGGGTGCACATACTGTACTTCACTCGACGTGTCAAACGTTGCATAGAATATCACATATAACTAGGTAACAATAGGGCTTGTAGTAGTGCATATTTAGCCGCTCTTATTTTTTACATTGTACATAGATTGCTGTGAATGTAAAGACCGTTGAAAAGCAGGTACAGCTATAGTAGTGTTGAAACAGATACTGATACAGCGTGCATGTTGGGAGTGACACTATCAAAGTTTAAAAAACTGTGCAAGAACTCGTGCCTTAATTAAGCAAGACATGTCTTGCAGAGGTAGCAATCGCGGAGCCTAAACATGAGACTAAAATACCTAGAAGAATAAGGAAGAATAAGAATGGCTGGATCACATTCGGCAAGTCTTCTCAAATCATGAATGATAATCTATCACTAACCCACAAGAGGAAGGTATATAACAGCTGCGTCTTGCCTGTACTTACCTACGGAGCAGAAAGCTGGAGGCTTACAAAGAGAGTTCAGCTTTAATTGAAAACGACGCAGTGAGCGATGGAATGGAAACACCTACCACTCAGCCGGCGCCTCTTCGAAGGTCGCTGCATGCGGTGGCTGCTCACCGGAAATCGCAAAGTGTTTAATCCGCTTTTCTTCTCGGAGGTAGTGTGGGTGTTTGCGATGTGGTAGGTAGGTCGTGCGAGGTCTAGCAGGTCGGTTGGTGCAGCTGCAGCGCGCAACGAGAGATGTTTTTTTCTATATTTTTGTGTTTGTGAAAACCAATAATACTTTTTTCTCCTAATCAATAACTTGCGCTGTGAGTACTGGATGTGTGGGACATGGGTGACGTTGCAGTGACGTTAACCACGTGAACGGGATAGGCGGCTGTTTTGAAGAAATTCGGGGCGCCTGGTTAGTTGTTGATAAGCTATAGCCGAACACGAAGGGGAACTAGTGATAGGCTACCAGCGAAATTGAACACGAGTGTGTGCGGTGTAGGGGGCAGCTTCTAACAGTTGTTGAGGTAGGAGAGTTAGCGGAGGCGGCTGGATAGTGGGATTAAGGTTGAGCTTAGGGCTGTTGGGTGCTTAGTCCGATGGTCGGGCGTGCGATGGCTAAGGAGGCTAGGAAAGCCACGGGCGAGAGTCAGCTGCTGCTGTGCGAAAAATGAAAGCGCTGGTGCTATTGGACGAGACAGCATTCACGAGTTTGGCCGACGCGCAGAGGGCGAGCTTCGTGTGCAGACTGTGCGAGGCCCTGATTGCGGCCGTGCAGCGTTTGAAGGCTAGCATCGAGGGGCTTCAGGGTGAGCTTAGGGCGGAACGGGAGCGGAAGATAGAACTCCAAAAATAGCTCGGTTTGTCGCGTGAACGGAAAGAGGCTACCACCAGCCTATTAGAGCAAATGAAGGACGACCTTATAAAAGAACGGGAAGGGTGAACCGAGCTCGAGCAGCGAGTAAACGATCTAATGGCGTTTTGTCCCGGCCCCGAGCGGTGTGAGACGAAAGGCGTGGGTAGCGGAGAAGGTGACAGGCGGGAAGGAACAGGCGAGAAGATAGGTCAGGGGGCTGCGGTGTCTAGCCACAGCACGGAGGCTCCTTGAGCATACAGCTCGGTGGCGCGGCAGTCTTCAGGCAGGGCAGGAACACAGGACAGATGGCAGAGAGAGGAACCGGTGAAGCAAACAAGGGCGTCAACACAAACAGAAAGCCAGCGATTCGAGCGTAGAAGGGTCCTAGTGGTGGGGGACTCTAACGTGGCCAGGGTTAGGGATGGCGTCTTCACGACAGTGAAGAAAGATGGGAGAGTGAGGGTGGAGGCCCAGCCAGGGAACAGCATGGTGGATGCACTAGCCAAAGCTCAGGAGGATGCAGAGGACAGCATGAAGGCCGAAAATCTCGTCATTGTTCATGCTGGGCTCAATGATGTGTTGAAGGGTAGAATCAGGACCTTCAGAGACAATTAGAGAATGGGATGCGTAAGCTCCGAGACGCCTCTGGGAGTGTGCATGTGACCTTAAGCACAGTCCCAGAGGTCTGGGGGCACTCTCGTGGGATTGAAAGGAGGGTATTGGAGGCCAACTGTGTGATCAAGGGTATGAGCTGGCAACTCGGGATAGAGCATAATGAAGGTGAACCAAGACGTGTACGAGCACGGCGCTCACCCCTTCTCACAGGATGGCATTCTGTACAGTAATGCGACAGCTAGGAGGGTTGGTAATAAGAAGAGTTGTCAAGCCAAACCTTTTTAGGGGAACCAAGAGCCCTCAGGCCAACAGTGTAGTCAAAGACAGTTCTAAAGGGGCCCAAATATTCAAGCCACACGGAGCCCGTGGGAGAAGAAATCAACGCAAGCACAAGGGCCGAGCTAAGTCATACATAGGCTATAATAACATGCAGGGTGGCAGGAATGGGTTAAAGTGGGAAGAGATAGAAGAGCAGTTAAGGCAGGAGGAGCTGATAGTATATGGGGTTGTGGAGACACATCTACGGGACATGGAGCAACCACCTTGCAATTCGGACTACGCATGGGAATATTGCAATAGAACAAAATGTAGCAAACGTAGGGGTAGAATTGGTGCATTCTTAATTTAAAGTATGGGTTGGCAAAGAGTCAAGCAGGGACGCATGCAACATTTATTGTTAAGACGGCA
This sequence comes from Rhipicephalus annulatus, assembly GCA_013436015.1. Taxonomy (NCBI): domain Eukaryota; kingdom Metazoa; phylum Arthropoda; class Arachnida; order Ixodida; family Ixodidae; genus Rhipicephalus; species Rhipicephalus annulatus. Next base: position 57,831 of record WOVY01015267.1, read on the forward strand.
AGTAGCTGGGCAGATGACACTCCTTGGTTTGGTGTACTTGTGTACGGGAGCAAAGACTACAGAGACAAAAAGGCAATGTTGGAGTGTATATCAAAGGACATTGAGGAATTAGGAGGAGAGTGCGAGATAATTATACTTGGAGATATGAATAGGCACATAGAACATATAGATGGTTATACTGACCCAACAGGAAAAATGATCATGGATATGTGCGAAAGGCGTGATTCGATCTTTTGCAACAGTACTGAGAATTGTGAAGGGAAAATAACATGAGAGGTAGAAAGGCTGCAGTCGACGATAGATTACGCACTGATGTCACATAGGATACATGATAAGCTCAGGGGAATGCACATAGATGAAGGTGGCGCTAAAGTGTGGGTAGGGATCACAAACGTATCAAGCCAAGTTTTGGAAGAGCAGTGAAAGTGCGAAGGAGACAAGATGAGCAACTACCAGAAAATTTTTATTCAGAAAGGCAAATTGAAATAGCCACTAAACAAATTGAGAAAGTAATCACTGAGGATAATAAAACAGTGCGGACATACACGAATTTAATTAGACTCTTTGAGCTAGAGCTTGCTAAGACACGTGACACGTCACCCCGGAAAAGAAGACACAAACCCAAAAGTTGGTGGGATGAGGAAGTTAAGAGAGTCATAGCAAATTGTCAGGAAGCCTCTAGGGAACACAAGCATGCTAAGCAGCGGGGTGAACTGACTGACGATGTTGAAAGAAAATGGGACATCTTTGTAAGGTGTAGAAGAGAAGCATCCCATCTGATCCATGAAAAGATTAGAAGAAAGGGGGGTGAGTGGCTGGCAGAAATACATAAAAAGGATAGAAAGGCAGCTGTGAAATTTCGGAACCAACTAAACTCCCTAAGAAACGAGACAAGCCTAGAGCAGAGGTTTATACCTACTGCTCAAGGTGCTAGGCAAGAAGGGAATGAAGCTAATGAATATATGGAAACAATGGTGGGAGAAAAATTTCAACAAAGAAGTGCCTTATGCACCAAAATAGACAAGGATGCACAAGTGGCGCAATGGCGCCATTTTCACCATGAGAGTGGGAAAGGGCTGAGAATAGCGTTCCTAGTAGAACATCAAAAGGCCCAGATGGCATTCCAATTATGCTGGTAAACACATTAGGCCGGAAGTCTAAACAGAGTTTCAGAGCGGCAGTGAGCAAAACAATAATCGATAGTAATGTCCCCGATTGATTGAATCTTAGCAGGATGAGCACGATCTATAAAGGAAAGGGGGACAAAGATGACATAAACAACTACCGTCCTATAACAATGTCATTAGTGGTCAACTGGCTGGTGATGCAGATTATAAAAGATAGACTGCAGGCATGGAGAGATGATGAGGGAGCGCTGAAGGAAATGCAGAATGGGTTTCGAAAATACAGCAGGTAGGAAGACAATGTGTTCTCACTGACGCAGTGCATCGAAATAGCAGAAAAGGAACACAGGCCCCTGTGGCTAGCATTTTTGGACATCAAGGGAGCGTACGATAGCGTGGTTGACGAGGACTTGTGGGGAATACTGGACACACTAGGTGTGGAAGATGGAGTCACTAATCTTTTAAAGCATATCTATAAAAGTAACAAGGTAGCTATAAAGTGGGAAAACAGGTATCGAAGCCCTCAAAGGTAAAACAGGGGCTTAGGCAGGGTTCTCCTCGTCACCCTTGTTATTTATGTTGTACCTACAAGGATTAGAGGCCAAATTAAAAGAAAGTGGACTTGGCTTCAACCTCTCTTGTGTCAAACAAGGAAAACTCATTGAATAGGCATGGCCAGCATTGATGCACGCAGATGGTATTGTGCTTGGCCTACAACAAGGAAGATTTGCAGTGATTGATGAACATCTGCGGTAATGAGGGAAATAAGTTAGATTTCACATTTTGTAAGGAAAAATCTGTTGTCATAATTTTCAATGATAATGAAGGTAGTTATCTTAGAATACAGGAGGTCACACTAGAGATAACAGATAAATACAAATATCTGGGCGTATAGCTAAGCGATGGGACCATGTACCTAAGGTAACACGAAATATATGTAAACTCTAAAGCTAACAGTAATGCAGCAGTGATGAAAAATAGGGCACTGTGGAATTACAATAGGTATGATGTTGTCAGAGGAATATGAAAAGGGGTCACGGTTCCTGATCCGACGTTCGGCAATGCGGTCTCGTGCTTGAGATCATAAGTTCAAGCAAGATTAGAAGTTAAGCAACGTAGAATAGGTAGGCTTGCTTTAGGAGCTCACCGGAATACACCAAATCAGGGAGTACAAGGTGATACGGGATGGACATCATTTGAGGGCAGGAAAGCTAGCAGCAAGATAAATTTGAGAAACGATTGAGCGAATTGGGGGAGGAGCGTTTGGCTAGGAAGGTTTTCAGCTACTTATACATGAAAACATGATTAAGAAGTCCGCACTAGAGATATATCCAACTTTTAAGCAGGAAATTGCCAAGAAAAGGATGTATGATAATACTCGGGGTAGTTCTCTCTGTTTCAGGCCAGGACGGGAGTATTGCGAAACAAGACATATCGGGTCCAATACGAAGGGGTATACACGGTATGCAGTGCATGTGGAGAGGAGGAGGAAACTGCTGAACGCTTGATAATGTTCTGTAAAGGGCTTCACCGTATAGTTCAGGACGATGGTGCAGAGTTTTTCAAAGCACTGGGGTTTAGGGACAAGGGCGGCAAAATAGACGTTTAGCGGGTAGAATTCACTAGAAGCAGGTTGTCTGATTGGTGGCTAAAGGCAAGGCACGAGGGAAATTTCAACTTTTCTAGTAAGACAGTAAGTTGGGCCAGTTGGTTAGGATCCATCGTAAACTTACTTACAGCGCAACTCCAGAAAAAATACAGGACAGGGAAGGAGTATGGTGTCGACGTTCTTTTTTCCGCCAACATAAGGTAGGTCGCATTTGCCCGATGGTTGATAATTGCGCTGAGGAACAAACAGGCCAAAAGGAGATGCGCTGTGAATCATAAAAACAAGTACATCGCATGCGTAAAAAAACCTGTGTATTTAACTCCATTATCGAGTGGTAGGGAGTACGTGGGACAAACGAAACGATGTGTGAATGTTCGTTTAAGGGAGCATGAGTTAACTCTTCCAGGGATCGCACGACTTCATCTACCAGAACAATGCAGGTCATGCGGTTGTCGTCCCAATTTTGACAGAACCACCATCATCCTCAAGCATCCTTACCAGCTAGCTAGAGAAATCGCTGAGGCATATCATATAAAGATTAGGGGTAGCAAGTGCGTCAGTGAACCTTCCGTGACACTGCATGAAAAAAGAATTAAGTTATTTAGGCCAAGCTTGTTTATTGCCATGAGTGTGATAACGCTACCTCGGTGCACCTCGTATTCTGCGCATGTTGTGATGCAGGCTGCAGGTACTTATATATATACTTTTCACCCCGTTTTTTCCAATAAATAACAGTTGTGAGTCCGCGCCGTCTTTTCTTTCTGTTCTACTCCTTCCCTATCCTGTATTTTTTCTGGTGTTGCGCTGTAAGTAAGTTCACGATGGACTTAAACTTTTTACAGAAGTACCGTTCCTTAAGTTCACCATTTAAAGAAAAAAAGAGATAAATGTAGTTGTTGGTTCCCTTATATTACGGCTAGGTGGCGCATGCCGCCACCCGATATAAAGGGTACAGCCCCATCATCCATTCATGCGGCAGCTTCACCAATATGACGTCATGGCCTCTCCTATATTTTTCCTTCCTCCATGAACGTAACACATGAGGTCACAAGCAAAGCAATCAGCTTCAAATTGCACTGCAAATGGCTACGTCTTCTCAAGAGAATTTGAAGTCACGAAAAAAAGAGACGCGTTTTGTTCCATTATGGTTCGCTTTCAACTTCTTACATTTCTGTAGTCGTCATCCCCGCTGCGTTAACTTGGCGACTCGTTTTCTTCTGCGTTGCACCAATTCACACCCCGTTGGCTGAATATAATATTTGTCAGAGTTTAAAATCCCAAAAGCAGATCAGAATATGAGGAACGTGTTAATTTCGACCACCTGGGGTCCTTTACTGTGCATCTCAACACACGGGTCTCAAGTATATTCGCCTCCATCTAAAATTCTATTGCCTTGGATTCTGTGCAGTGACAATTGGGTCGATCGCCTAGTGAGAGACCAGAGCGAGAGCTCGTTTTACTGGCACCGGGTGGTACCAGTTGTTCTCACATCTCACTGGCGAGTCGTGTGTTGCCGTGCGTAACGTAGTACAGTACATGGCGCCAGAGTGTGCTGGAGCGTACCATTATGGCATCATATAACAACGGCGACGGCGTAGTGGTTAGAGCATCCGCCTCGCATGCGAAAGGTCCGTGGTTGGAATTCCGGTGCCACGCAGTTCCCAACCGGATAAAAAATATCCGCATAGTGATGGAACTGCATTAAAAGGCCTGGGGTGCGGCCTCGCCGGTAACCACCGCCGGTAACAAACTCTCTCACCAGAGGAGGGTATGCCAGCCTGGTGCAGTATCTGGCCACTACCATCCACATTGATACGTCAATTAACTCATGGCCCTCAGTCTACAGCAGCTGCGAAGCAAGTGACCACGCCGGCGGTCGGGTCTGCAACACAGCAGAGGATGCCAAGAATCTCTGGATCCGGACAGGCCGCCACTGGAACCTAAATTTGGCAACGTTTAACAATAGAACCTAATCTATTGAGGGAACTCTAGCTGTACTATTCGAGGAGCTAGAGAGTGTTAAAAGGGATATAACATGCCTCCGTGAGGTTAGGAGGACAGATGAGGCCTATACGGTGCTACAGAATGGGCATGTCCTTTCCTATAGGTGCTTGGCTGACAGAAGTGAACTGGGAGTGGGGCTCCTAATTCATAGAAACATAGCTGGCAACATAGAGGATTACCATAGCCATAATAAAAGGGCAGTAGGTATTGTAAACAAACTGATTAAAAGATACAAGATGAAAGTGGTACGGGCTTACACGCCTACATCCAGCCGTGATTACGCTTCAGTTCAAAGCTTCTATGAAGACGCGCAATCGGCAATGAGTAAGGTAAAAACACAGTATACTATACTGATGGGAGACTTTAATGCAAAAGTAGGGAAGAAGTAGGCTAGAGACCAGGCAGTAGGAGATTATAGCATCGGTACTAGAAATGCCAGAAGACAGCAACTAGTAGAATTTGCCGAATTCAATAACTTACGGATTTTGAATACCCTCTACCAAAAACGAAGAAACCGTAAATGGACATGGAGGAGCCCTAATGGCGAAAATAAGAACTAAATACACTTTATAATGAGTGCACACCCAGGTATCGTGCAGGATGTGGAAGCAGAAAGTTGGGTCCTAAAATTAATCTGCAGAAAACGAGAGTAATGTTCAACAACCTCGGAAGAGAGCAGCGCTTTGAAATTGGTAATAGTGCACTTCAAGTTGTAAAATAGCATGTCTCCTTAAGGCAGGTAATAACCGCGGAGCCGAACCACGAGATCGAAGTAATTAGAAGAATAAGATTGGGGTGGAACACATTTGGCAAGCACACTCATTATATGACAGGTAGATCGCCACTATCCCTGAAGAGGAAGGTATATAATAGCCTGTATCTTGCCGGTACTTAGCTACGGAACAGAAACATCGATACTTACAAAGAGGATTCAGCTTAAATTGGGGATGATGCAGAGAGCAATGAAAAGAAAAATGGTAGGTGTAACCTTAAGAGACAAGAAGAGAGCAGAGTGGATTAGGGAAAAAACTGGGGTTAAGAATATCATAGTTGAAATCAAGAAGAGGAAATGGACATGGGCTGGGCATGTAGCGTGTAGAAAGGATAACTGCTGGTCATTAAGGGTAACTGAGTGGATTCCTAAAGAAGGCAAGCGGGTTATGGGGAGACAGAAGGTTAGGTGGGCAGATGAGATTAAAACATTTGCGGGTATACATTGGCAGCAGCAAGCACACCACCGACTTAACAAGCGGAACGTGGGAGAGGCCTTTGTCCTGCAGTAGACGCAGTCAGGCTGATGATGATGATGATGACAACAACGGCACCATTATGACGTTATACACAAGTTTCTTGACCCCTGTAGTTGTTAACTGCTCACTGGTTACTTCAAAAATTTGAAGCGAACGCCCCGAGAGAACCCAAGGGCCATCAGGAAGACTGCGGGCTGTACACTCGCAAATTTCAGTAGATTAATTTGATGTAAATTGTATGGGGCCAACAGCCGTATCAGCAAATGCCGGCAAACATAATCCTAGGTATGTTTGCCACCACAGAACAGGGGGACATTATGACCGGCCGTTCTCACTTGGCACTCCCCTCGATTACAGTCATCACCCTCATATACCTACACAATGACAGATGATCGACACTTCGATGAACGCCATAGAGCACCAATTTCGATTACGCGCGCTTTATCTGCGGACCTCTTTTATCCGACAGGGCACGCAACAGAACGCTGGCAACAAAATGCAAAATAATAATGGCAACTAAACGCACCTTCCCAGTTTGCTCACACGGAGGAGTCTCCAAATCCTCGTTTCGTTGTTTCTTTTATTTTGTCTTTTGACCTTGTTACGTTTTGCGAGACTGAACAAAAATTGGCATCTGTTGCCTGAATTTGGAGTGTGTTTCCGATCTCTATGGTTCTGAAGAAGGAAATATTTTTAAGTGCTTAACTATTGTGAGATTCGTCTATCACCAAAACTAAAGCACCTAAAGTAGTTTCACTTAAAACACACCATCGTTGCAATGAACGTGGTCCACTCTGGCTTGTTTGCAGGGTTGCGCAAAACGAAGGTTTGCAAATCAGTATCATACAAGCTAATAGTAGCGGTGAGCATATATTCGACATTTGTAATATTTATGATTGTTTGATATTCCATTCGCACTCGAATTTTACTATGCAAACTACTTAATGACAAATGGCATTAATGTCTGGCTGAAAGTGAGTTCACATTTTCAATATGCTTCACCTCATCACAATGGTATTGCGACAAAGCTGACTTTCGGTCCCTACAATGAATGAGCTTTCCAGAGGCAGTCAATATATGAGTGAACCCTTCAGCTTTTCAAAATGCTTCGACTCCATATACTATTCATTTGAAGCAAAGCTGCTTTTCAGGATCTGCTATTGCTTGTGCTGTGTACGTCTCAACCTTTAGTGTCTTCTGCACTACCCATTCCAATATGCCCAACATGCCAAACCTCTTCCCTTGTCAGTGAAACTTCCCTTAAGATAGAGTCAACATCCAATTGAAAGTGGCCCCTCAAGCTTTTCATTGTGCTTAACTCGCATTTCTGTGTTGCATCAAAGCTGCCTACAGTTGCGTTGCTACAGTTGCTAATATAATGACTAAAGAAAACGCCAATTCCAACATGGCGAAGAAACATGTGTCAGAAGTGAAGGCTCATATAATGCTGTTTAGGACCTGAATTCCAGCAGAAAGTTAAAAAAATTGAACACCGGAAATTTTCGGCATTCAGAATTTTAGGTGTCATTACATAATTACATCTACGAGGTACACATGCCACTCCGCAATTGAAGAAACATGCTCTCGTCTGCCACATTAGTAAAGCTTCCACAGAAGCTGAAAGAAGACGAGAGGCTGAGAAAATAGCATGTAAGCCCTTCATATGTAAAGTGTTCCTAGAAACGATGGTTCAGCTATAGTGCCTAGAATATACTGGCTACAGTGCTGTTAGCAAGCTCTTTTGAATGGAGGAGGGTGGCTCCGATTCGAATGAATGCCGCAGGGTTGGAGGGCAGCACGACAGCTTTGTTCTTTCAAAAGGACAAGGAGGCATGGATTTTGTGCCTCGTTTTTTACTATGCTTGCTGTTGGGGAGTCCGAATTCGTTTGATGACAAAACCAGCTGTGTGGATTTGTCTTCCGATGAATGCAGCTGTCTGCCTTGCTTGATTCATCAGACAAAACACATCACAAGATTCGGAACCACGTGGCCTCAACTAATACCACCTGACTAGCACGATGAGCTCGACAGATACAGCATGGCATGGTGATAAAAGCTAAAAGCTACTGACATTTTCATGTACCTTTCAGTGGAATTGGGAGCACCGACAGAGCACGGATGCTGATAAAATTTGTTTGGTCGCACAGGTTGTTACCAAAAATTCATTTTCATCGGAGACAATGACGTGACATTGACGGTGCTTCCAAGTCCACAATTTTTTGTGGTCAGATTGTGACACTGTTTTAATGTTGTTATTTTGCTATTACTAACACCCGGATATGTGGAACGAAACACCGGTCCTGGCTGATTTAGATTATTGTTGCAGCGGAACATATTGAGACATATTCTAAAAAAGCAAAAAAAAACAAAACTTTGAAGCAGCCGTCTCAAACCCTAAACAGGTAGACACAATAGTTGAAGATATGCACAAAAGATTATCGGTAATTGGTAGTGAAAAAGGACTACGGAAAGAATATAAAAAAAGATAGTACATTGTGGAGAATCTTGTATATCTACAGAAGCACAAATCGAGCTTGTATAATCAAAGGTTCACGAGTTGGAAAATAGAAGTAGCCGAAATCACCTAGTCATTCACGGTATAACTGAGGCATCTGACGGAGATGCCAAAAAACTCCAAGGGAAAGTGCGAGATGATATATTGAAAAATATTCTAGGAGAACAAGTTACCTCCATGAAACGTGTTCACAGAATCGGCCACAAGCAAAGCAATAGGACACAGCCCGTTATCTCGAGACTATTTAACTTTGCCGAGAAAAATAAAAATTTTGTCGAGTTGCTTCAAGCTGAAAAACAGCCTAAATTTAATATCCCAGGCTTCGACAAAAAGGTGTGGGATAGACGTGCTAAACCATGGCATTCTGTAGTGAACGACAAAGCAAAGGGGGCCAAAGTATTATTGGCAATTGCTAAACTGAAAATAAATGGCAAGACATTTATCTGAAGTGAACGCGAGAGTCGAAGATACAAACAAAAACCAACAACTTCTCACGTGTTGACCCGACAACTGATAACAACAGGTCACAACAAAGTGCCAAAGCTATCAGAGTTTTAAGGATGATTGCTCACAGTGTAGTAAATAAGCTCAGCCTGCTAGAATGCACCAATGCAGCCCATCAACCTTACGGTATAGTTATCACCGGAACTTGGCTTCATGAAGTTATCCAGAATTGAGAAGTATTAACGTCATATTATTGGCTGATCCAAAAAGACAGAGAATCATGTGGTAAAGGAGTCTTTGTTGCAATTAAAGCGAACCCTAACTTCACCGTTCGAGATAGCATACCTGGTCATGAAAGTGTAAACTTAGCTTTCACTGAACAATTATACAGATGGGCAGAGTGCACCGACCTCAAGATGCTACGGCCGGGTACCTTTATGTCATGCACGATTACTTTGCACAGCACACCAATTCACATTCCAATATTACTATCATAGGTGAGTTCAATTCACCCGGAATCAACTGGACTAACCGTTCACCTGTTAATACTGACACAAAGGGCTGAACTATTGTTGTGTATGTCATTTACTTACTCTCTAGATCAATTAGTTTCTGAAACGACCAGAATAATTGGCCCCTCATGTTCTCATCTTGGCCTGATATTTTTAGCAGTGTATTTGATGATAGTACTGTGACATTGGTATTTCAGGCCACAAAATGGTTGTATTCGGCTGCCATATTTCAAGTAACAGTGAACACGTTAAGCCGTCACTAACTGTCCATCAAAGATTACACTCTCTCAAATGAAAATGCCATCTCACATAATTTAGGCACCTGTTGTCCACAGTTTTTGTTGATACAAGAAGTAATTACGTTATGGCTAAGTTTTAAGGAAACTGTGTGTTTCTGGGAAGGAAACTACATTCCCTCCCAGAAAAACTGTTAATAGAGAAAACGCTTGGGTTTCGTGCGAAATGATTCACCTAAAAAGAAAAGTTAAAAAAGAACACAAGAAAAACACCTGGTCTACAATAACTTGTGCGCACACTACAAGATAAGATTCTTGCAGCAAAGGAACGTTTTTTTACGCTCACTCTGCCTTTTACAAGATGGAAAAACCGCAAATCTTTTGGTGATATCTCTCGAAGGAGCGACGTACTGTATCGCAGATTACTGTTGCAAACTAAACTATTGTACAGCCTTACTTCATAGCAAATAGGTTTAATGTGTTTTTTGATCGGTGGTGGTGGTAAAACTTTATTAGACCAAGGGATTTGGGCACTTACGTCACAGAGTCCCCGCACGACCCCACTGCGCTATGCGTTCATGAGTTCACGCAGTTCCATAACGTGGGCGGCCCGGTCAGTGGCGATTTTCTGCTTGGCCGGGTCCGTCGAGCGCAGCAAGTCTCCCATTCCTCCCATGTGGTCAGTGGCTCCGGGCCCCGCGGGGGACGGTCCGCCGGGCATTCCATGAGAATGTGGGTAAGGGTAGCGTGGGGGTGAGTGCATTGAGCACAGGACGGGGCGTACGCTCCCGGGTAAATGCGGAAAAGAAAATAGGGGGAGGGAAGGGTGCGGGTCTGAAGGCGACGCCATAATATTTGGTGAAAATTTTTGAGGGATCGGTGGGGTGGTGGGTATAGCTGGCGTTCGGCGCGATATGACTGGGTCATCTCGTTGAACGAATGCATGCGCTCCCTGGAAGAGCCCGACTCCGATTCCGCCGCCGCCCGGTTGATGAGACCTCGGGCGTGGTCATTAGCGGCTTCGTTGCCGGGATTTCCAGAGTGCGCAGGCACCCAGATCAGCTCCACATGGCGGGCCGGGTTTTTTGTGGGCGAGCTGAGAATTCTGAAAGCGCTGTCGTGGACTCGTCCCCACGCGAAATTTAGGATCGCGGTTTTCGAGACGGAAAGGACGTACCGGGCATCAGTGTGTGCGAGGGCAAGCGCGATCGCCGCTTCTTCCGAGGATTTCGGGGTGGATGCAGGAGGAAGGTGGAGAGTTGCAATGGGTTGGAGTGTGCGATCAACGACTGCAACTGCCGCGTCGTCGCCCGTGCAAGCTGCATCCACCCATACGGCGTCCTCTTCAGAACCGTAGTATTTGTGGGGAGCTTTTGCAAGGGCCTTGCGGCGGGCCGAATGGTAGGTAACGTGGGTGTTTCTTGGGAGAGGTTTAACTATTATCTGTGTGTGTATGGGTCGGGGGATTGGTAGAAGTGTGGGGTCGGCTGCTGGTATGTGATTACTGAGGGTGTCAAGTATGTAGCGTCCGGTGAAAGTCTGAGCTAAACGAGTGTATTGCGTTCGTCTGTGGGCCTCAGTGAGTTCGTGTGTGATGTTATGGAGCCCAAGCTGAAGAAGTTTAGTGATCTGTGTGTTAGGGGGGAGGTGTAAGGCCACCTTGTAGGCTTTACGAAGCATGGCATCCAGGGTGGCTATTTCTTCTTGTCGAAGTCGGAGATACGGGATAGTATAAAGGAAGCGGCTCAGTATGAAGGCATGAATGAGACGACACAAATCGTGTTCCTTCATGCCATAGTGTTTTACAGAAACTCTGCGGACGAGGTGCGAGAGCGCATCCGTCACCCGCTTGAGTTTCCGGATAGTGAAAGTGTTACGGCCGTTATTTTGGATGTGAAGGCCCAAGATTCGGATTGTGTCGACCTCTGGGATAGGGCGCCCGTCCAGAGTAACGGTGATGGGGGCAGTGAGAAGAGTACGTGGTGAAGGGCGTATGAGAAGCAGCTCAGATTTTTCCGGGGAACAGGAGAGACCAATGCTTTGTGCGTGTTGTTGTGTAATGTTTGCGGCGGTTTGTAAGGTTTCCTCTATGTCGCCATCACTACCGTGGGTGGTCCACAGTGTGATGTCGTCTGCATAGAGGGTGTGGTGAAGGTGAGGGATATTGTGAAGAGCGCGGGCTAAGGGAATGAGTGTGGCATTGAAGAGAAAAGGGGAAAGGACCGAACCTTGCGGAGTGCCTACACCACTGAAAGTATATGGAGGGGACGCACGGGGGCCCATATGAGCCTCGGCCGTGCATCCTGATAGGAAGGCTTGTATGTAGGCGTACATACGAACGCCCACAATGAGGGGGAAGAGAGCCGCCATGATCGCTCGGTGTTCTACTCGATCAAAGGCCTTGGTTAAGTCCAGGGCCAAGACGGCTTTAGTATGAGTGGGGATGAGAGGATCAAGAATGCCGTGCGTCAGTTGAAGCATGGCATCTTGGGCGGAGAGACACGGGCGGAAGCCCACCATGCTGTGCGGGTATAGGTTGTGGTCGTGCATGTGTTGAGTTCAATCTGTTTAAAGCAACGTGCTCGAGAAGCTTGCCGAGACACGATGTGAGTTAAATGGGGCGGAGGTTTGATATGGTAAGGGGTTTGCTAGGTTTAGGGATGAATACAATCTTGGCATGGCGCCAGGATTGCGGCAAGGTGCCTTCCTTCCAGCATTTATTAAAGTAATATGTAATCTGTGCAATCAATTGATCATCCAGATTACGGAGCATGAAGTTAGTTATCCCGTCTTTCCACGGTGCAGAGCTTGTTCGGATGTTCTGGAGGGCCATACGGACCTCTTGCTCCAATATGTCGTTGTCCAGGGCTTCATTCGGGGCTCCCGTGTAGGGCGGGAGAGGGGAGGAGGTGCCGGGTGCCGTGTGTGTTGTACGTAGTTGGTCCAGAAGGGTGTCAGGGGAAAGCGTGGAGTTGTGAAGTAGGCGTGTGATGTAATGTTGTGACGTTGTGCGTGAGTGTGTAGGGTCGATAAGGTGCCGTAGGATCGGTATTTACCACAAATGCCTCTAACAACCCCCTGCCTCATAATCAATGCGACAATTCAATGCCAGAAATAGACATCACTCATGAAGGAATTCATCGCGTGCTACAAAACTGCATGTAAAAAAGCCTTGTGGTTCTGACCTTATGCCTTTTTGCAGAAAAGCGCAGATTGCATATCCAGTTATTTGTACGCAATTTACAAGCGATCATTGGAAACATTGGTAATACCGGACGACTTGCGAGAATAGTACCTGCGCATAATTCTGGCTCTAAACAGGAAGTTATTAGTTACAGACCAGTTTCATTAACATGTGCGTACTGCCCCGCCGTGGTGGTCTAGTGGCTAAGGTACTCGGCCGCTGACCCGCAGATCGAGGGATCCTATCCCTGCTACGGCGGCTGCATTTCCGACGGAGGCGGAAACGTAGGCCCGTATGCTCACTTTTGGGTGCACTTTAAAGAACCCCAGGTGATCAAACTTTCCGGAGCCCTCCGCTACGGCGTCTCTCACAATGATATGGTGGTTTTGGGACGTTAAACTCTACAGAGTAATCAACATGTGCAAACTGTAAATTTTTGGAAGATACTATTTATAAGGCCATCATATTACAGTTAGAGCATCATAAGTTACTATACAACCGGCAGCATGGTTTCCGTTCAGAACTGCCAACTATCACCGAACTATTTGAGATAAGCCATGATATAGCTGAATAACAAAAGCAAAATTGATGCAATTTTTGAGCATCTGAAAAGAATCTGATTTTGCCCCACATGCAGACCTAATTACTCAATTAAATACCAGTGGTATAACGAAAAAGCAGTTTTATGAGTAAAGAGCTACATCGAAAACATGATGCATGCACAGCAGGGAATAATTGTGTGTCTGATTACCTTGACGTTTATTCTGGTGTGCTGCAGGATTCAGTGCTTGTGCCACTACTGTTCCTGATCTACATCAGTAATATTCAATACGCATTTATCCACTTGCTCAGATGCGATTATTTGCTGATTATTGCATAGTTTACACAAGAACAAATAGCAGGGGTGACTAAATATAATAAAACTTGTCCTTGGCTTCTATACAAAACTGGTTCAACAAATGGGTAATGAAACGAAATACAACTAAAACAGCTAGTATTCCTTTTACGCATAGGCGAAAACCTCTTCAATTTCAGTAATTGATTGTTATGTGGGGGTTTAACGTCCTAAAACCACATTATAATTATTAGAGATGCTCTTCAGTATCAGTATGCCATTAACAACGTGCTGCTGAAAAAACGCGACGAAGTCAAATATTTCGGCGTAACGACGAAATTAAACTAGAAATGTAATATAAATAGCGTATATAGAAAGACTCAAGGCAAGCTGCATTTGCTGAGAAAGAAACTGCAATCACACCTCCCAGCATTAAACTAAACGTGTATAAAACACTAATTAGACCAGCTTTAGAGGATGTGGACATAGTATAGACTCTAAACCAAAAATATTTAACCAATAAATTGGCACTCATACAGAACCTGGAATGGCAGTTTCTATATACAAAAAATTCACGACAAACATCCATTACGAAATTGAGGATCAGGGCTCATATCCAACCACTTGTACAACACAGAGTCGTTTCTACACTGAATTTTTTATACCTCCTTTATCAGCGATCTTATCAAATACCCAATGCGACATTCATTCATACGCCATTCAGGCATTCAACTCGGACAAATCATAACAAAACAATACGCCAACAACCCTTTCATACTAACACTTTCAAATATTCTTTATTTCAACTAAATTTCCCATTGGAATGTGCTGCCTGTTAATTCTGTACACTGCTCAACTGTCGATTAATTCATTACCAGCATTCAGAATTTAATTTTAATTGACACAATTATTGATATCATTAGTATTTCACATGCTACCTCCTCAAAATAGACAGTTATAATACTGGTTGTTCTTTGTATGTACACCTTGCTTACTGCATTATTTTCATATTCCTTGTCATTTATATGGGATCATACTTATTGCTCAGCATAGATGACTTTTTTTTTCAACCCACTTCTGCATCGGACCGAGGAGGGCCTGCAGCATTGTGAATATATAATATTATTATAACATAATAATGATATATATTATTATTATTATTATTATTATTATTATTATTATTATTATTATTATTATTATTAATGAAGTGAGGGAGGTGAGAAAAACGGGGGACTCCAGCCAACTCGTGCCGCTCCTGGCTGGCGTGTTGATTTTCCGCTATGAATGGCTTGGTAGGCTAGCCGGTAATGCATCACGGAACGCTACACTGCACACATGGCTGGAGACGTAGGAAGAACACTCAAGGCATGAGCATAGCACGATCTCTTGTGTATTATTATTTCATTCCCCTCTACGTGTAGGTTCATGCTCCTGCAGTAATTTTTCCTTCTTTGTTCATTTTTCTATGTCCTTTGGGTATGTCTTTTTTGTATCTGCTAAATTGTATTGCATTCTTGTTTCTTCTCTCTCTCTAGTATTTCTTTGTGACAGTCAATCTTTTTTTTCTCTTTTTCTAAACTTCTCATATCCTCCTAATTTCTCTTTCTGTCGCTCTCTTTTTAGTTTTCCATTGTATTTTTCTTTCCGTACTATATGTTTTTGCTCTCTCTCATTCTCAATATCAATTGTCTTTACACACCTTCCCGTAGTACTTCATTATAAAAAGTTCTACAGCGAAGAAATTTCGTCAATGTCTCTTTTTGCACCAGTTTGTTATATAAGCTTCAATATGCGTGTGGCATAGCGCTAATACAAGACAGGCACTAGACAAGTAAAAGATCCCCCCCCCACCACCCTGGAATTTTTCTCCTCTGCGCTGCTGATATGTTCAATAATTATTAATTACTTCGTATAAATGTACTTTTGTCATGTGTACGCCTTTGAAATTTGTTTCAATAAAATTTTTAAAATAAAAACCATCTTTTTTGAACTTAGTATAGTACTGGTAACTAAGAAAGAAACTGCGTGAGATAACCATATCTATGGCCGCCTTTACAAATCAAATCAAATCAAATCATTTTATTTTCAAAGAAAGAAACAGGTTCTGGAGAGGTTCACTGGCTAAAAGCTGTTTATGGACAGCTTGACGAGGCCAGTGAACCCTATACAAGGCAGGTGGGACAATGACAAAAGATGTGTGTAACAATAAAGACCATAAGCTAACATAACAATACCAAATACAGTGTAATAAAAACATATATATACATTCCTACGAAACATCCTGATACCAGCATAGCACAGAACATTACATGGACACGAGCAAAAAGAAAAAAAAACAAAGAAAGAAAACAAAAGAAAAATTCAGCAACCATAACACCAATATTGCCAAAAAAAATAAAATAATAAAAATAAATAAATAATTAAAATATCAGGGAAGATGCATACAAATTTGATCCTTGTGTATGGGCTGCATCATACAATGTACATATCATATCAGACAAACAAAATTATACAGACTGAATTATATCATATAACCTATGCGGTCTATCGTGGATGCACACACTGAAAGAAAAATGAATTGGTACTATCGTACAGACAGCACATTTGACAACGTGAAAAAGGTTAGCCTATATTTACAAAAAAGGATCGCAGTTCTTT
The DNA here is from genome assembly GCA_013436015.1 of Rhipicephalus annulatus. NCBI lineage: Eukaryota > Metazoa > Arthropoda > Arachnida > Ixodida > Ixodidae > Rhipicephalus > Rhipicephalus annulatus. The sequence goes on from WOVY01015267.1 coordinate 74,203, forward strand.
TAATGAGAAACTGTTTACATGACTGTATTTATTGAGAATCATTGGTAAATTGTATTGCAATGTTTGAGATTTGTAATTATTGCGAAACCTCGGAACAAACCAAACAGCACTGCTTCTTGTTCCTAACAAAACATTTTTTGCAGTTAGACATGCGGTCTTTTTAATGAATTGTTTGAACGAAATGGAAGAGAAATAGTAGGATCGCAGAATGCGAAAGATATACATATATTCCACTTTAATAATACCATAGTCCCGACACACAAGTTGTGTTGATGACAAATAATCTAAATTAGCGACATGTCTAATAATTTTTTTCTGCATGGTCTGAAGTTTCATTATGTTCGTTTTAGTCGTGGTTGCCCACACCAAACTGCAGTAATTTATGTGCGAAAGAAAAAGAGCATGGTATATTTGCAGTTTCACCTTTGCGGGTAAGATATATCTACAACGAGCTAGCACACCAACTACACTAGAGGCTTTTTTGCAGATGTCAACGACGTGTTGGTTCCAGCTGAGGTTTGATGAAAACGTAACGCTAAGAATTTTATGTTCATCCACAAAACGAATGTCTTCACCTGCGTAAACTAACGCTTGTGTTGGTGAAAATATTTTGTTTTTAGCTCGGAATACGATGGCTTTTGTTTTCAGTGGATTAATTTTCAATAAATTTTTGCTAGACCACAAGAAAAGCTTGTTCAATAGCTCATTACACCGGATAATTAGCTCATTTGCGTCAGGGCCTGAAAAAAGTAAGTTCGTGTCATCAGCATATATAACAAAGCTCACACTGGGATCAATATCCACGATGTCATTTATGTAAGCATTGAATAATAGCAGCCCCAGTACGCTTCCCTGGGGCACACCATTTAGAACAGGTAAATATGATGACGTATGAGTGCTCAACTGTACGCATTGCTGTCTATTTTGCAAGTATGACTTTATCAACTGAAGTGACGTGCCACGGATTCCGTATGATTCAAGCTTAAGCAGTAAAATGGTATGATTAATGCAATCGAAGGCCTTGCTGAAATAAAAAAAAACAGCTAACGTGAAAAGATTTCGTTCAAAATTTTGCAGTATCATTTCCTTAAGTGTTAATAGGGCCGTGTCCGTTGACCTTCCTTTCCTAAAACCAAACTGAAAGTCAGTGAGTATATTTCTGGAGCAGAAGAAGGCAGATATACGCGTATAGATTAACTTTTCTAATCCTTTAGAAAACACAGGAATAATAGATATAGGTCTATAATTAGTCACCAGGTTACTGTCACCACCCTTGAACAACACAGTCACTCTGCTTCTTTTCATATCTTCTGGAAAAACACCCGACTCAAGTATCAAATTGAAACACCCGACTCAAGTATCAACCAATTAAGACTGTAGAACTTACTCCTCACAGCATATAAGTGGCTATTTCAGAAAAGACAGGGCTTTCGCGCTTATGTCTCCCTTATAAGGGACACGGCTAAGTGCCCAAAGCTGGTTCAGTAGAAAATTCCGATCCCCAAAAGCAAGAGGCTCTCATAGCACAATGTGTTGCGACATTGTACCGGCATGCCTCAGGAACATTAGTCTAACGAAGGGAACAAGGCTCAGGTTATTTCACAACTGCACTGGAGTGCTGATCTTGGCCGTCTGGTACAAGTCTATAATAATGAGGAACGGGACAAACGAAACAAAACTGAGACAACAGCACTAGTCTGCCCCTGCTCTGTTCATACTGTCTCTTCATTGCACATCATCTTGGCAGCAGAAAATGAAAAACAGAATCCAAAGCCATAGCCTAGTGCATGCCTACTAGGTGTTCTAACTAACTATGCACACAACAGCATAACTTCATACACACAGCAATAAAGCATATGCCACATTTACCATGCAAGTGCAGAACCATTGTACAAATCGGGACTTTTCAGATGTAAAACTGCAGAGGTTCAAAGAGGTTAAAATTTCGAGGACAACCTGCGGGCGTCAAAAGCTCATGCTTGAGCCACAATATTGAAGCATCATTTGCAGAAACCAGAAGTAATTGATATAGTGACAAATGCATTAAATATTAAAAACATCTGTTCTAATGGCTGTTAATATGTTCTAAACATCAGCAGAACTTTGCCTAAAATCCTGTTTTCCATGAAAGGTAACTTGACTACTATGAAATATATTCAATGCTGGGAAGATAAAATCTCCTTATTTCAATTCACGCATCATAAGAATATGAATGAACAAGTGAAGAACAAAAGTGACTTCATTTCACGTTTTCTATGTAAGTGTATCTATAGTATCTTTTGATTGCCCTCCTGCAATAGTCCCCATTGGAACTGGCAGTATGTATAAGTAAATAAATAAATAAAGATTGCACACTTGACAAAGGTACTCATAGTGGCTCTCGTTTGACTGCAGGTGGCCTGACCAGCTGAGCAACAGGGTTGAGACTCGCAACACTTGCAGACTGGCTGTACGGCACTCGTGCACCACCCAGTCGGATAAAGACAACGTTAGCGATGGCTGTGTCTTTAAACAATTTTTTTATTTCGTCTGCTTCAAATGCAACACTAGCTTACTGTTAGAGTGCTTGAACTGTGCATGAACCCTGAGACTCGTTTTGACTTTCCTGATGGCGTTGGCAATGGATGAAATTTTTCGCAGTTTCGAGTTACCTTGCAAACTTATTTTGCCGGCACTGTCCACGTGCCAGGAAGACTCCTCGTGCCATTTTGCAAAGTGCTTGCAGAGATCTTCAAAAGTGCCAAAGGAGATAAGGCACACGGAGTACACTTGCGACTGTGCATGTGCTCCAAATAGAATAGAATCAGGGCCACTACCAGCCTCATTCTTGAGTACATGCATTGCGTTCAGACTAGCCGAATTCCGGAGAATCTCTTCCTCAAGTACAATGTTTCCATTAATTTTTTTGCAAGAGGAAGCATCAATGTATACTGACAGCAGTATTTTCATGTGAACTTTACCACTTATGCTCGGATGAGGCTTTGTACGTAAGGATGTTTTCGCTGATAACCATTCCAAAAGCTGTGGTACAAAAAACTTGGTGCGAAGGTGGTTTGGCACAACGGACGAAACTCCTGCATGGTTGGATTTCTCCAAGGATATTTCAATGCCATTGTCACTGAGATTGTCCAATGCTGATGGAGGTTCATGCAATGGCTTGCCTAGAAAAGATAGGCTACCAGGGACTCTTGTACACAAGCTGTCAACTATGGGTTCTGCAAAACGCGTTGGGGTCTCTGCAGTTGTACTTGGGTCATCTGTATTGGAGGATGTGGTCCACTTCATTCGAAAGAACAGAAGAGCTCACAGTATGAATGGAAGTTTTCTGATTGTTTATCCTGATTTTACCCCTCTGTTAAAGCTTTGCATGATTGGTCCGCTTGAGATAATTTTGTGTTTCGGAAACCCTTGATGGTGCAACAAGCTTGGATACATCAATAAATTTTCCATTCTGATTTTAGAACGGCGAGAATTGGAACACCTGATGATGATAACCAAGAAATGTAAGCAGATACCTCGTCCTCTTGTACGGCTTCAAAAAATGTCCGCAGAAGAATGCCATGGAATGTTCTACTGTCATGTGATGACAGTAGGAAAGCTTTTTGTCCCACTGCGTATGACAAGTGCGACAAAAATATTTTGCAGTGCGGTCTTCTGCAATATTAGCTTTTCCCACATCTGGTCAAAGTGCATCCAGGTTCTTATTATTTGTGCAACCTGTATCACCAATTTCCGCATTTGTTAGCAATGGTGCATCACCGCCGTCACCAGCTTTTGATCTCAGTTCTGTTTCTTCACACGAACATGTTTCAATTTCAAATGATAGGGGGCGTTGATGATTGTGGCAAGGGTACAGCTCGATGCCTAGGTTCACCCTCAAACCTTTTTAGAACCATCTCAACAGTTGCCACAAAGACATCTGGAGCCACGAACATCACCTCCAAATATACATTCAGCAGCTGTATATGCCCTGCCTGAACACTTACATGTGCAGCATGCCTCTAGGACACGCCTCAAGAGCATTATCAAACTTTTATTGGATTCACTTGACCCTATTGAGTCATCAAATTGAAAAACAACCTTTTACGAGACAATATACTAAGAAGATGCCAACGGAGCAGGCTCTAGAAATGTCTGCTAATCATATTTCACTCCACACAGCCTGAATACGCATTCAATGTGTGTCTCGCAACAGTGACAATCCTCCTTGCCTTATGTGGCAAATAGCATTGACAGTGAATGCAATCTCTTTTCAAAAGACCTTGTACTCAATCTCGACAGCTCAGGACACTGCTGCCCTCACCTCCTTTCAGAATACTACAGAGCTTATTTGTTATAATACTGAACTCAAATGAAGCCACGCTATATCTCCTGAAAAAAAGCATAAATTCCCAACCGGAGCACAGGAAACTGAATCACTTTCGATGAGTAAAACTATTTCTATTGAGTTAACTGCTCATCCAACAAATTTTAAATATTTGTAGCTGCCCAACCTTCAAAAGCAACTTGCACCCATCCAACACACCACTGCAGACTCTATAACACCTGGATGTTTCAAGAAAGCAACAACTCCTGAAAATGCCATGCCACATCTTTTCCGACAGGGTCCACATCGCATCTCGGCAAAGCAGAATGTCAACCAAGTCGCCGCCCTTCTGTGTAGATGCTACAGAACTCAAAGTTCCCCTCCCAAAGTTTAAGCAGTGCGAACAAACAAGTAGTGCAAGCAGTTTGGTGCAAAGCTGCCTGGATTACAAAGCAAGCTTCGTAATTGAGGCAAACTATAAGAGCATTGCATAGCCCTGTAGAGTAGAGTACAGCATGGGGGAAAATGAAATAGAACGTGAGGAGGAGAAATGTGATGGTGAGGAGAAAAAGCAAGAAGGTAGAGAGCAAGGAGAGAAAAAAAAGAGATTTGCGAAAAAGGACGAAAAAGAGGAACACAGAAAGAATATAACGAACCCCAACAAGCTGCACAATGCCTTCAGGCTAGGCAGCACTTGAGCATAACTGCTGCTTTTTTTTCTCTCCTTGCTCTAGAAGCCTTATTTCGGTTTCCTTCATGTAACCTGCTGGTCTTACATGAGATCATCAAATGGTGAGAGTAATTTGGGATGTTCTTATCCCACACACGAGCACTTCCGCCTGAAAGGAAGTTTTTTTCTCTGGGGGGCAAAAATCCTGGTTTTGATAGCTCAATTTGGCAATATTTGTCGCAAAGGCAAAAGCTGTTCCCAACACTAATATTAAGCCAGACAACAGCTTTCTTCAACCAGTTCAGGCCGAGAAATAGCGTGATATTAGAACGCAACGCTATCTCAACAAAGAAAAAGTCACTGTAAAATATGTGGCATGTCAATCAAAGCTTCCCATTGTTTGGTATTGAATTTTAGGCACGCTGCATAAAATATCTAGTAGTTAAACTGGAACAAACACCATTAAAAAGTTTGAAAATACCTTAACTAAATTGTCCCATCTACATACACATACTGAGTTACTATAAACAATAAATTCATATAACGATGTCGCCCAAGAACAACTCAGTCACTATTATATTATCTCACAGCATCCACAAAAGTTAAAAACTATTCTGTAGCAATCAATATACATATCTCACAGTACAGTCTATTAGTGAGAGGAAACTAATGAAGCAAGTTTCGCAGTATGACCAAGTTGAAATTTTTTAAAGGCTTTATCCCAGCAACTATCTCAACTATATAGTACTCTTCTCTCTTATGCATTGTTTTCTTGAATTTACAAAGGCAACCAATAATTTTAGAGCGTTCTTCCATCTTGTTTTTCATAGAAAGAACGCAGCAACAACACTTTAGTGCAGGCTTGCCAAAAATAATCGAATTTATGCCAAGATGCAAAAGGTTTCTTCTCTTAGCACAGCTTAGCGAAATAGGCGAGGCTATTGCATCTCCGACTTAAGCAAAAAATAATTTCCATGACAGAAGAAAAGTATTTCCTGGAGTGTCAATAACTCTAGTCACAAAGGTGTTGGCGGTGCGCAGATAAAAAAGAGCGATTGGTCATAGTGAACTGCTGTGGAAACCAAAGACCATGTCGGAGCTTACACAGGAAAGATCCAGCCCTGACAGCTTTCGGTTTTTGAACTGATTTTTTATTATCGCGCTGCACGCGCCGCGTGGCCCAAATGCCAACTTCTTCTTCCTTGACGCGCAGCGCATTGAGGCGCTACAGTGCTCCCCCCCGTAGAGCTAGAGCCGTAGGAATCACCAGAGGAGTCGCCCAGTGGACATGCTTAGATGTTGGCATCCAGACTTTAGATTAAAACCCCGCGGTCGCGAGAGCGGCGATATATGCAGGTTTCAGTAGATCAGCAGCCAGGACGTCTTCACGGCCATTGATGTCCAGCGTGAACGTCTTTGGTGTACGATGGAGTACGCGGAATGCGCCATCATAGGCTGGTGTTAGTGGTGGCCGTATTTGGTCACGCCGAACGAAGACGTGACTGCAGTCATGCAGATCCTGACTGACGAAGACAGACTGGGGGTGTCGGTCGGCAGGAATCACAGGAGCAAGGTCCCGAAACGTGGTGCGCAGCTCTCGAATGTTGGAGGCATCGTGAGTGGAAGGTGGCGATGATGGCTCGAAGAATTCTCCTGGAAGACGCAGGGAAACGCCATAGACTAGTTCGGCTGATGAGCAGCCGAGATCCACTTTCAATGCTGATCGGATGCCCAGAAGTACGAAGGGGAGGTGGTCGAGCCAACGTTCCCTTGGCTGGTGAGCAGTGAGGGCAGCTTTCAGTTGTCGATGAAGCCGTTCGACCATGCCATTGGCAGAAGGATGGTAGGCAGTTGTGTGGATGTGTCGAATGCCCTGGATATTGGCAAGTGCGGTGAAAAGGGCCGATTGAAACTGACGACCGCGATCAGTGGTGACGACAGAGGGGCATCCAAAGCGCGACAACCAGCCGTTTGTGAAAGCTTTGGCAACTGTTGGTGCTGTAATGTCGGAAATGGGAAACGCTTCCGGCCATCTGGTGAAGCGATCCACACATGTCAGCAGGTAACAGGCTCCTTGCGATGACGGAAGAGGACCGACGATGTCGAGATGGACGTGAGAAAACCTTGCGTCTGGAGGCCGAAACGGGGATGTTGCCGTGACAGTGTGACGGTGAACTTTAACGCGCTGGCACTCAAGGCAGGTTCGCGCCCAGCGTCGGACATCAGCATTGATGCTTGGCCAAAGGAAACGAGATGTGACTAGTTTCTTGGTCGCACGAATACCAGGATGGCTCATGTTGTGCAATTGATCAAAAATTGCACGACGAAAAGCTGAAGGCACGAAGGGTCGAGGGACACCAGTAGACGTTTCGCACGTTATTAATGAGGTAGAAAATGGAAGCGGGCACTCCGTGAACGATAGAGACGTGGATAAAGAGCGAAGACGATGCAGCTCAGGATCGTTTCTTTGGGCAGCTGCTAGCTCTTCCATGTCTAGTGGTGGCTGGGTCGACAAGGCATCGATGCGGGATAGTGCATCAGCAGCAGCATTTTCCGGCCCATATACGTGTCTGAGATCCACAGTGAATTCAGAAATGAAGCATAGTTGACGGATCTCCCGTGCAGTATAATTGCTGTGATTGCGATGGAAGGCAAACGTCAGGGGCTTGTGGTCTGTAACGACGTAAAAGTCCCGGCCCTCCAATAAATGACGAAAATGTTTGATGGCGAGGTATACCGCGAGGAGTTCTCGGGCAAATGTACTGTATTTTGTCTCTGGTGGCTTCAGTTTTTACGAGAAAAACCCAAGGGGCTGCTAACCGGATACGTACTGCTCGAGAACAGCGCCAACTGCCACGCTTGATGCATCGGTGATGAGACAATTTGGGGCATCAGGGACGGGATGTATGAGCATGGTAGCGTCTGCCAGAGCCTTCTTGGCAGTGTCGAAGGCAGATGCAGCGTCCTTGAGCCACTCCAGTGGCGCAGCCGGGTCTTTCTTTTTAGTCAATAGGTCGGTCAAGGGCTTTAGGAATGTGGCGCACTTTGGAAGAAAGCGGCGATGGAAGTTTAGTAGGCCCAGAAATTCTCGGAGTCTCTTTAGTGAAGTAGGAGGTGGAAAGTCTTGAATAGCCTTCACTTTGCTGGCGAGTGGTTGGATACCTTTTGGAGTGACAAGGTGGCCTAGGAACTCTATTGTAGCGACGCCAGAGACGCACTTATTGGGATTAATTACGAAGCCGTAATCATCCAGGCGGTGGAACAGGGTGCGCAGGTGGGCTTCATGCTCTGGGTCAGATGAGCTTGCTACAAGGAGGTCATCAAGGTAGGCAAATACGAAATCGAGACCTTGCGTGACCTCGTTGATAGTGCGCTGAAAGGTCTGTGAAGAGTTGCGCAATTCAAAAGGCATCCTCACATATTCAAACAGACCGAATGGGGTGGTGATGGCCGTCTTCGGAATGTCGGCGGGTTCTACAGGAATCTGATGGTAAGCCTTCAATAAGTCAATCGTAGAGAAGATTGTGCAACCAGCCAAATTTGATGTGAAATCCTGTATGTGAGGAAGTGGATAGCGGTCTGGTAAGGTGTGGGCATTGAGAGCGCGGTAATCCCCAAATGGTCTCCAGTCGCCAGGATCTTTCTTCGGCAGCATGTGGAGTGGCGACGCCCAGTTGCTGGAGGAAGGCCGCACAATGCCGAGTTCAAGCATGTGCTCAAACTCACGGCGGGCGATGGCGAGGCGTTCTCCAGATAGCCGACGGGGTCGTGTAAAAACGGGAGGTCCAGTGGTCACAATGTGGTGAGTGATGGAATGCTTCACCGGTGACTCTCTGGTGTGCGGCTTCGTGATGCTGGGAAAGTCGTCGAGTATTTTTGCATACGGCGAAGCAGGTGTGAGAGCTCGCAGTCCCGTTGGCGAGGAAGTACAAAGTACACCGTTGATGGAGAGGCGGGTGTTGAGATCAATGAGGGGATGAGCATGCATGTCCACAGCAAGGTTGAAAAACCTGAGGAAGTCAGCTCCAAGAACAGCTTGCGAGACGCCAGCGAGAATGAAAATCCATCGGAACGTACGGCGTAGTCCAAGGTCAAGTGTAAGAGAGCGTTGGCCGTATGTGCGAATGGCGGAATTGTTGATCGCTTGCAGTGGGCAGGCCTGTTCGTTGCGACGCCGATCTGCTCACGAGGCCGAGATGACGCTAACCTGGGCTCCTGTGTCGACTAGGAAGCGAGCGCCAGTGATCTTATCAGAAACATAGAAAAGGCGGCATGACTTTTGACCAGTACCACTTGCCGCCGTCAGTGGCCGGTCGTCGCATTTCCCGACCGAGCACGGGCGAGTGCACTTGCGAGCAGAGGCACCGAATCGGCGGTGGTACCAGCACACGGTTGAGGATGAAACGTCCCGCGGCGCGTCGGGTGGCCGAAGTTCCGGAGAACGTGGGGGCGTCGAGGAGCGACTGTGTATCTGGAACCTGGATGACGGTCGACGATGCGTAGGTGCAAAGTCATCGAGGCGCCTGACAAGGGCATCCAAACGGTTCTCGATGCTCGCGAGCGCCGGGTCTGCAGCGGTGGCCGGTAGCGGTGTGGTAACGGCGTTGAGGCTATGTTCCCGCGAGTAGTCCGCCACTCGGTCAGCCATTTCAGCGAGTGTGTCTAGTGGGACATCTCCTGCAGCTACGAGGACCGGGACCATGCTCTGCGGTAAGCGCCGGAGAAACAACTCACGTAACAGCTTCTCCTCTTGAGGGGCGGAGGGGCCGCCAAGAAGCTGGCGCATGCGTCGCAGGAGCTGTGATGGGCGACGGTCACCGAGCTCTGTAGCCGTGATGAGCTGTTGGAGTCTGCTGTGTTTGGACTCAGACTTGCGGGAAATGATAGCTGCCTTCAACGTGTCGTAGGGATGGCTCGGGTGCGGCGACGCTAAAATATCAGCTAAGTCGTCGGCTACGTCCGGAGGTAAGTAGGACACCAGATTCCAGTACCTGGTCTGTTGGCTGGTGATTTGCCGTAGACGGAAGTGCGCCTAGACCTGCAGAAACCATGTGCTGGGGCTGTTGGGCCAAAATGGTGGCAGGTTGACATGTTGAATCGCAGCGACTGCAGCACCGGTAGGTCTGGCGTCTTCTTGGGCATCAGGACCGGTAGCATTGGTGGCATAGCCGGCGGGATCCATGGGGGATGATCGGGGCTGTGTGTTCTTTATCGGGTCACCATTAACTGTCGGAGCTTACACGGGAAAGATCCAGCCCTGACAGTTTTCGGTTTTAGAACTGATTTTTTATTATCGCGCTGCACGCGCCGCGCGGCCCAAATGCCAACTTCTTCTGCCTTGACGCGCAGCGCATTGAGGCGCTACAACCAGAATAGTTGAGCAGCAGCGGTGCGCAAGGGGCCTGGACGGCAAGTCACGGAGTGCCGAAACCAAAACTTGAGCAGCAATCGCAGCAAGAGCAGTCCTGTGTTGGGAATAGGGAAGCTGCATGTGAGAATCACAGGTCAGGGTACAGTTCCTTCGATCCAGTGGATCACGCCCCAGGCACTGCCAGGAAAACTCATGGAGACAGGTCAGAGGAGATGTCTCTCCCAGCTTAATGGTCTCATCCCGAATCAACATGACATCCACTGATATCTCCACAGGACGAGTTGTGAATATGGCGAGCTCTTCTGGATGAGCTCTGAGCACAACACAAAATATTTCCGTAACACACGCTGCCCCTTTCATTCTCAACGGCTTAAACCTCGACATTTCGAAAAGTTTTGGAGCGCAACAACACAATCTGAGAAGCACTGCTTTCAAAACATTTTTGTCAGTATGCTTGGTTTTCCACTTTTAAGAAGAAAAGTCAAACAAGTAGATCACGACATGCGCCCCGCCGCGGTGGTCTTGTGGCTAAGTTACTCGGCTATTGACCTGCAGGTCGCGGGATCGAATCATGGCTGCGGTGGCTGCATTTCCAATAAAGGCGGAGATGTTGTAGGCCCGTGTGCTCAGATTTGGGTGCACGTTTGAGAAACCCAGGTGGTAAAAATTTCCGGAGCCCTCCACTACGGCATTTCTCATAATGATTACGTGCTTTTTGGATGTTAAAGCACACACATCAATCAATTAGATCACGACATTCCAGGGTGTACTAATAAAAGTTACATTGTAAATGATGCTGACTAGGTTATATAGTGAAGCTTCTTGTGATCTTATTTACAATAAAAATTTTCTTCTCCCAAATGCCAGCCAAACAGCTAAAAGCTGATGGACAGTTTACGCATTTATAATAACGATGGCTTCTCACAAATCCAAATAAGGCCTCAGTACAGTGGCCACTAAATATATGGGCAGGTGTGAACTATACACGTTATTACACTCCCTAGCTCTAGAAGAGCACAAATCAGTAAATTTCATTACACAAACAAAGTTCTTGAGCAATAGCAACAACTGAAAAATAGAAACTCAGGTTAAAAGTTGTAAAAAATTCATTAAAAAATCACTTGTCTTGCTGAGCCTGAACGCACACACAAAGGCAAAACCTTCGAATATGGAATAAAATATGGTTTAATTATCAGTATCAGGACTGCGACAGGAGAAATAGAATATGGAGCAATTTTCGGAGCAGCGAAAATGTTACTTTTTGAGCATTAAACGTCATATTTGGAGCCCGTTACAGAAGAAATAACATTCATTTTTTATAACTAAAGACCAATTTCAGAGCAGTTTAAGAAACAAGGCTTAGATTTAGAAAAAAGATATATATGTACAAGCCATTCAACATTCCATAAATCATACAGACTAAGCATGAGCGTTACTATTTCAATAAAAGTAGCCTTTCCTTTATTAAGCCCCTCTACGAACATTGATGAGGTCCACATTCTAATTCGCCATTGTTGACAGAGCCTGATGATTAAAATGTGGATCTTCCAAGATGGTGCCCATGAGATTCGTAAAACTGGAAAAAACAAAAAAACTTGTGCATAGTTTTGTTTGATTTTTTACGGTTACAGAAAGGTCATACAATACTCCAAATCATTTTGCTAGTAACTTTCTTAGACGTGAGCGATCTTATTAGAACTCAAAGTTGTGGAGCGTATACAAACATTAGTAATTGAACAAACTGTGCTGTGCCTATACAATACTACTATAAGCCCCTTCCAATCTTTAAACACTTTTTTGCAGGCCAGTCATGTACAATGGCAAAGGTGACATATGCGGTGTTCTATAACGGGTTAGAACAAGACAATAAAAATTTTCGAACCACTACCCCGGCCCCCACCCCCTCGTCTTTTTTCATGAAAAGGTTAGGTTTAGGTGACAATTTCTCGGCTCGCTTGCAAGGCACATTTGACCAGATATAGAAACGACGAAAGACACCCATTGTCCTAGTGACGGAACCGCATCGCATGCAGTGTTAAGCAACTAACGTGGTCAACGCATTACCTAGTGCTGAAAGTGAACAAATTCGACATACTGCGAGTGCATACGCTTCCAGCTTTAGTTCTCCATTGGTTCATAACATGCCGTGGCCGCGTTTGCCGACAAGCACATCATTAATTCTCGCGTAGCTGGCTACTGCAACACATTTTTATCTGGAAGTGTTTCGGCTAGGTGTTTGCCACGGTCAGAGAACTGACGGGCACGCAGTGTTTTTACTTCATGTGGTAAACACAATTCAAGAGTCTCTTAGCCTAATGAGGTACTATCTTATACTGTGGTTTAGGGTCTGCCCACTTAGATTGATTGATGATACAGGCGGCCAAAGTAGTACTCTGTTCTATCTTAAATTAGGCCAATTGAGAAAATTTTGAAGCTGGTCGGGGATTATCGCGTAATGTTCCTAAATTTTATGGTTATGGCACAGTACGGTCACAAAGGAATATTTGTATCACCCCTGCACGATCAAATATTGACCAAAGCCATCAATCTTCTACATGCTAGCTTGCACGCCCCGTTTTTCAAATTACTCTCACAAAGTGTTTTCTTGCAGTAGCTTACCACCTAGAGGCAAAGTGGTATTAGGAGAGAGACAAATAGACAAGGTGTTTATGTGCAAAGTATAAACACGAGACGGAGAAACCATTCACCAGCTAATTACATCCAGAAGCACAGTGTCTGGTTACAATGTTTTGAGAGGGTGAATTATGCACAAACATTAATGCCGCATTTCTAAGGCTGCTGTCGAATGGTGTGCCCCACTTACTAACAACAGACCTTCTGCAAGCAATGAGAGCACTAACATGTTTGCACATAACCTAAGTTCACCCAGTAAAATATCGCTGTAACTTCTTGTACTAACGAAACTCCACTGCAACCTATTTCATACCAACCCCTATTAAAAGTGATAACCATGTCTAAATATTTATTTGTCGATTATCACTGCCCCCACAAGCAACAATTTCATGAACTGCCCTGATAGGCTGCAAGTGTTCCTTTCAACTAAACTGTCACCAGCCAGTGCCCCTTTGTGGTTGGGAACCTGAAACCCACCATGGTCTAAAAAGTTTGCGTTCACAGAACATCACTCCAAGCTATAGCCATATTTCTGGACATAATTGCCCCCGTGGTCATTGCAGTAATACCTTGATGAATGCGACATTTTGAGTTTGAGAGAAGATTGTGGAGCAGAATAAATGTTACTTTCGAGCAGACACAAGTGTCTTCAGTGCAGAAAAAGAATGCTGTAGCTTAGGGATGCTATTGGTATTTTCGGAGCAAATGCATGTTCCTATCAACTCCTGAAGTCTAAAACATCACTTAGGTCTCTAAAAATATTTGTTTGTTATTATACATGCCGTATGCAGCCTTATAGTTGGCATAAATCATGGGCCAGGGAGGGGGGGGGGGTCAAGAGAGTTTGGACTTTTCTGGTGTTCAAGCTGAGGAGGGCACTCTTTGCAACTGTTCCACTTAAGATATAGTTTTAGCAAGCGATATAATTGAGTTCATAGTCAAGTATAGTGCAATGAACTTTTTAAAAGGTTTTTGCCTTCTACTGCGTACCTTGGTAAAATGCCCTCAATGTTGTGAACTATAGAAATAGAAAAATTGTGGAGAAAGACAGACTGAAGAGAACAATACAATTGCTGGAGCTCAGACCCTATGCTCGTTTTTTGTTTTTTTGAAAGTATAATTTATTTTATATAAATAAAGTTTCACAGCATAACAAAAGTACGAATTCGACACCACGGCGTGATATGTGTCAGCCCTTGAATTTTTCTGGATTTTAGCCATTGCATAGCACACTACCATGATAGTGTATACAGCTTGCTTTTGGTTTCACTTAGGCTTACGGGAAGGTCCTAAGGTTCAACTTCATTTTTTTTGAGTTTGCCAACATTCTTTCAGAGCAGGTTTGGAGCAGCAACTAGCAAATATTGCACTTTGAAGCAGCATGGAGCAGCATTTTTCAGTTTGAGCAGTTTTGAGCAATTGGAGCACCACTTCCATCACTGCTAATGTTATGAGGCCATGCTGTTGGCTACTCATGGAATGAATCACCGAGGAAACTCTGCCCATCTTTCATATTCCTCCTGCAGTATCATTCTTGACAGCTTCTACGGCTCATATCTCCCTTTACAGCTTAGTTTACTCCGAGCGTCTAAGGCAGTCTCCCACAGTTGTTTAAGCCATGTGTTGTCTGATTACACCACTGACACACGACAGAGTTTGCAAATCGAACTTTCCAGCAAACCCGTTACTCCATAGTGTTCTGCAGCATTACCCGTTTTTTTTTCATGGCTTTTTCGTTAACAGAGCTTTACACTGCTCCTTGTATATAGTCTTTTCTCATTTAGTGCTCGGGACTGCTCCTCACCTGAAAAAGAACAGCCACTTCCTCTTTCAATGTGGCACCCTCACCTATTTACTCATATTCTTAAGGAATTCTGTGGCACTTTATAGATACTGCCAGATTACTGCTGCCATTGAATAGTATCATTCTCCATTTTTTTCTAAGTATGTAGAGCTCAAGTTGGATACCTGCTGCTGGGAGGCTCAGTAAGGACCTTGCAGGAAGATCCGACTTGCACAGTTGGCGAATACCTCCGTTTCATGTGGTTATCACGAGTCAAAAAAAGCACTCATGGTGCCAAAAACTGTTACACTATGAAGTGCTAAAATATTCACACACAAATATTGGCCTACGTGAACTACAGGCACAGAGGCACTTGGGGTTTTTGGGGCAGCGTGCCAACCACCTTATCTTGGAAACAGCAAAACAGAGAAAATAAGAAAGCAATTTCAAAGCATTAAAGTTCAGCAGATTTCTGTGCATTGTCTGCTCACAAGAAGGTTATTTTATTCGACATCCGCAAAATAGATATGCTTGCCCTTTACACAGTAGGTGCGGACCACAATACCAGGCCGCAGACATAAGATACTCCTTATATCACTTTAAGAACCGACTCCTGCACGATATGGCAACAATGCGATCGGCGAGAAATAACCTTGGTACAACACAACGCTCATAGCCAACTGACTGGATTTTTTGAACAACTTGACTAGTAATCAACCCTATCGGACGCGCCTCTCAACACAAGCACCACGATGTTTTCAGGCTCAAGAAAGGCAATGTTTAAATGACTCGGCAATTCGGGAATGGATTAATATGATAATTGCTGTAGAATGTGATTCTTTCCAACATCCACGAAGACGCCTGCACTTGTTTTACTAAAAAATTACCATATTCGGAATAATACACTCGTGTTGCATGCACCGTTTTTAACGGTGCTTTCAACACGAGTGCATTCATTGTTCCACCGTTTTTAACGGTTAATGTAAATTACAAAACGCACGTGGCATTAACACGAATATGTTTTACAATAACCGCGATTTCGGACAACTAGGTTTCCAAACCTTTCGAACATAAATGGACGTTATCGGCCTCACTTAGTGGTCCCGATGCACATTGTAAGTGCAGGAACGGGCAGTTTTTGAACCGAACTAGGAAAGAAGTTGGCCAGAGACTCTTCTCGGACTCATCTGCTTCAGTGACCTAGTATTTACGAATAATAAGCGTGCACAATATCGACAGAGCATGCGAAAAAAGATTTAACCGTGGGATATTTACCTTACGCCAGAAATCGGGAAACATTCATTCAGGAGTGAGCCGCAGAACCTGTATAGGTTAAAAAAATTGCCCGCAGCTTCCCTCGGGGGAACACTGAGGAGGATGCAGAGCATATAATTGGTTAATGGGGTGTTAAAGTCGATGGCTAAATTGGTTAACGTGGTTGTGAAATGGGGTGTTAAATTGCGACTTACTTGGGTCGATGGCTAAATTGGTTAACGTGATTGTAGGAGGGGGTGTTAAATGAGTGAACACGTACACACGTATGCGAAAGGACGGCGCTGGTCGAAGGGACGTCGATCATTGTGTTTGTGGATTCGTTGGAATTCATTTCACCGCGACCTTGGACGTCGACGCGCCGTACAAACCAACCGACGAGCGGCAACTGAGCGAGCGAGCGCCGACCTTGAGTATATATACAGCGCGACGGCGCATGCACTGTCAGCTGCCGAATGTTCTCGAAGGAGAAGCGCGCGCGCGGCACAGATGGCGACGGCGCGACGGCGCATGCGCTGTCAGCTGTCGAATGTTCTCGAAGGAGAAGCGCGCGCGGCACAGATGGTGGGCGACGGCGCGACGGCGCATGCGCGCGCGTCAGCTGTCGAATGTTCGAGAAGCGGTGCGGACGGCGCACTACAAGGCGCGAGTATAAGATGCTTCCGCATCTAAAAATAACCCATACAAAGCGAGCTAGAAGATAATTGTTAGACAACATACCTTACGCAGCAGTTGAAGTAATATTGTAGGGTCTGGTCTCTCCCGGCCAAACACTAAACCACCGAAACTTTTTCTAGTTCAGTGCTTTCTCCGTAAGGAGCGCTTGACGCTGACACCTATGATAATACTCGGGGTAGTTCTCTAGTGTTTGAGGCCAGGATAGGAGTATTGCGAACCAAGACATATCGGGCCAAATACGAAGGGGCAGACAAGGTATGCAGTGCGTGTGGAGAGGAAGAAGAAACTGCCGAAAACTTGATAATTATCTGTAAAGGAATACCCTAAAGTTCAGGTTGTTGGCGCAGAGTTTTTCAAAGCAGTTGAGTTTAGGGACAGGGAGGGCAAAATAGACTTTAAGCGGGTAGAATTAACTACAAGGAGGTTATATAATTGGTGGCTAAAGTCAAGGCACGAGTGAAAATTGAATGCTTCAATGCAAAGTACGAATCCTCAACCTCACTTCTTCAAAGAAAAAAAATAACTCTAGTTTTTTGTTCATTGGGTATTACGGCTTGGTGGCGCTGGCCTCCGCCCGATCTAAAGGGTACAGCCATATACAACCATTCATCCATCCTATACTCAAGGCACGAATGAAAACTAAATCCTTCACTGGAAAATTCCAATTCTCAAATGCAATATATAAAGGGGAAAATATACTTTTTGCTTCACTATGTATTACGGCTAGGGGCGTTAGCCACTGCCCGAATATGGTGGCTAGAAGGAGAGGACCTTATGGAAGAAGAAAATGCCATGACGTCATATTCGTCAAGCCGTCGCTTATGCAGTAATGCTGCCGCATGGATGGATGGCCGGATGGATTGATACATGGCTCTATATTTTAGAAGAGGTGGTCACTCGCGAAACCAAGCCGTAATACTTAGTCAATAAAAAACTAGATTTATTTTTTCCTTTAATTAGTGAGGTTGCGGGCTGGTACTTGGCAGTGAAGGGTTTAATTTTCTTCGTACCTTGACTTTAGTCATAAATCCCATTTCACGTTGTACTCCCCAATTTGGTGTATTCCCGTAAGCTTCAAAAGCAAAGACTGATAGTTAGGCTAGTTAGTGATACATTATGAGCAGTAAAAGCGCACACTCACTAGACGAAGACAAAAGAATCAGAAAAGCGCTGACTCTCAACTGAAGAATTTATTGAATTATACAGATTATCTGAACACATAAGATAAAACACACAGAACATGCGCAGAGGGGCCAGTGAAGAAACGCGTCGACGTCATTATTAATTTTGCACTACGGGTAACTGTGCAGGCGCGACATATTTCAGCCAAACAGACATGCTACTGATCAGGATTTCGTCTTTTTCATGTAGAGATATTGATGTCCGACTAACGCAGGACTCCCCTTCTATTTTTTATATAGAATGCTTCCTCTGGTTTTTTTTTATTTCTACGCAGAAATACTGCGTAGAAATATTTCTACGCAGAAAAAGCTTGGGTCGCGGCGAGGATAAGCTGAGTGCTTTCTCTTCTATGTACTCCATGGTCAGATTTGCCATCGTGACGCAGATGGACGCTCTTATCGCCGTGCCACAGTTCTGTCTGAAAATAGTTCCTTTGTGAAAAAAGTACGTACTGGAGAGGCAGAACTTCAGTAGAACACAGAGCTCGTCAACCGCCAAAGGAGTCCCTCACTCAGGCTTGCGTCCTCCTCAAACGCATAACGGGCAGCGGAGACAGCTAAGGGAACTGCTACGTTTGTGAACAAGAAATGACGTAAAATGAGACCATGCTCTCGTCATCACCGATGCTCACATCTGATGCTAGCTGCACGAAGTGGCAGGCGTCACGGACATGCGTTGGTGTTTTCCGGGTTAGTGGGTCAAAGATTTGGTGCAGAAAATTTGAAAGGGCTCGGCATGGGGAGGAATTGATGTCTACAATTGGTCGAAACGGGACGTCAGGCTTGTGAATTTTCGGTAGTCCATAAAAACTTGGTGCGGATTTGTTACAGCAGATTAGTCAGAGGTAAAGTATTCTGCGATCCGGGTAATGCTTGAAAATTTCCGTAAGTAGCTTGTTTAGCTGTGTATGATTTTACTTTGTTGGGTCCTTTACTAGCTGCGTGTATGTGTCCCCTTCAAAAAGAGCTAAACCTTCTGATCGTAGTCCCCGCTCTCAGACACCACCGTCGAATTGCCCTTGTCGGCGGGCAAGATGAAAATGCTTCGGTCCTGTCAGAGTTCTCGAAGTGCCTGGTTATTCTCTATGGTCTGATTCTTCTTTTTTTGTAACGGTAATTTCGAAAGGATTCGAATTGATTTCAGCCTAATCTCTTCTCTGGCGCCCTGCCTCACGCTTTGGATGGCTTTCTCTACAGGCGCGACAAACTTCAGTACACGGGGCGTCCTTGACATATTATAGCCAAGTCCCTTTGCCAAAACAGACTTAAGGTTGGAGTCTATATAATTTCCCAGTTTCATACCCAACCAGACAGACTTCTGTCAAATGTTTACATTAGAGCCAAACTGTACATCGTATCAAGACACCACATTTTTTTAGTCCATATGCTAATCTATGCTTTTAGGGCATGGTGGCATATTTCTTTGACCTCTCTAGTTTTTTAACACTTTTTTCACCCTTCTTGATCTGACGTATCAGACGTTCACTAACAGAAGTGGTAATGGGCGTCGGGTAGCCAGCTACCTGAAGGCGACACATCTGTTTCTAGATGGGTTGTTCCGCGTGGTGCCATGCGGAAGGATGCCATGCTCCTGGTGCCACGCGGAAAGTGCGTATCTACTTTCCCGCTAGGAGGTAGTGCGTGTGTTTGCGATACATTTACACAATGAAAGTAGAAAAGGGCTGTGAAGAGGGTTCCTAGTAGTGCATCAACAGGCCCAGATAACATTCCAATTATGCTGATAAAGACATTGTGTCCGAAGTCTAAGCAGACTTTTAGAGAGGCAGTGAGCAAAACAATAATCCATGGTGAGGTCCCCGATGGATACAAACTTAACAGTATGAGCACGATCTATAAAGGAAAGGGGGACAAAGCTGATATAAACAACTACAATCCTATAACACTGACATCAGTGGTCTACAGGCTCGCAATGCAGACTATACAGGAACGACTGCAGGCATGGGTACAGGATGAGGAGTGCGGGGGGTACTGCAGAATGGGTTTTGAAAACACAGGAGGTTGGAAGACATTCTGTTCTCACTGACGCAGTGCATCGATATAGCAGAAAATGAACGCAGGTCCCTGTGGCTAGAATTTCGGGATATCAAGGGAGCGTACGATATCAGGGGTCAAGAAGATTTGTGAAGAATACTGGACACACTAGGTGCGGAAGATAGAGTCACTAACCTTTTAAAGCATACCTATAAAAGTAACAAGGTAGTTATAAAGTGGGAAAAACAGGTATCCAAGCCCACAGAAATAAAACGGGGCTTAGGCAGGAGTGTCCTGTGTCACCCTCGTTATTCATGATGTACCTACAAGGATTAAAGGCCGAATTAGAGGTAAGTTGACTTGGCTTGAAGCTCTCTTTCGTCAAACAAGGAAAACTCATTGAACAGGCATGGCCAGCCTTGACGTACACAGATGATATAGTGCTAATGGCCGACAATAATGAAGATTTGCAGAGATTGATGGACATCAGTGGTAATTAAGGAGATAGGTTAGAATTCAGATTTAATAAGGAAAAATCAGCAGTCATAATCTTTAATGATAATGAAGGTAGTGTGCTTAGGATACAGGAAGTCAGACTACAGTTTACAGATAAACACAAATATCTGGGTGTATGGAAGAGCAATGGGACCGAGTACCTAAGAGAACACAAAATATGCATCACCACTAAGGGTAATAGAAATGCAGTAGTGATGAAAAATAGGGCACTGTGGAATTACAATAAGTGTGATGTTGTGAGACGAAGATGAAAAGGGGTCATGGTTCCAGGTCTGGCGTTCGGCAATCCGGTCTTGTGTATGAGATAAAAAGTTCACGCAAGATTAGAAATTAAGCTACGTGGAATAGGTAGGCTTGATTTAGGAGCTCACGAAATACACCAAATCAGAAAGTAAGGTGTTATGGAATGGACATAATTTGAGGGCAGGCAAGCTAGGAGCAAGATAAAATTTGAAAAGCCATTGAGAGAAATGGGGGAGGAGCGTTGAGCTAGGAAGGTTTTCAGCCACTTGTACATGAAGAATGTCGATACAAAATATACGAAGCGAACCAGAAAATTGACAGGTGAATACTTGGAAAATAGCAGGGGGCCACACCAAAAAGAAATATTTGTTAACAAGACGGTGAAGGAAATGGAGACTGACTAGTGGAGAATATACAAGATTAAGAAGTCCGCGCTAGAGATCTATCGAACTTTTAAGCAGGAAATTGACAAGGAAAGGATTTATGAGAATACTCGGGGTAGTTCTCTACTGTTTAAGCCAAGAACAGGAGTATTGCGAACCAAGAAATATCGGACCAAATACGAAAGGGTGAGTATTGCGAACCAAGAAATATCGGACCAAATACGAAAGGGTAGACATGGTATGCAGTGCATGTGGAGAGGAGGAGGAAACTGCCGAACACTTGCTAATGTTCTGTAAAGGGCTTCACCCTATAGTTCAGGATTATGGCGCAGAGTTTTTCCAAGCACTGGGTTTTAGGGACAGGGAGGGCAAAAATAGACTTTCAGCGGGTAGAAATAACTAGAACGAGGTTATCTGATTAGAGGCTAAATTCATAACACGATTGAAGTTTATACCTTTCGCTGCAA
This sequence comes from Rhipicephalus annulatus, assembly GCA_013436015.1. Taxonomy (NCBI): domain Eukaryota; kingdom Metazoa; phylum Arthropoda; class Arachnida; order Ixodida; family Ixodidae; genus Rhipicephalus; species Rhipicephalus annulatus. The sequence continues at coordinate 95,699 of WOVY01015267.1, forward strand.
AGTACCAGACCTCTAGTTCACGATTTAAAGGAAAAAAAGATGAATCTAGTTGTTGGTTCACTAGGTATTACGGCTAGGTGGCGCTAGCCGCCACCCGATCAAAAGGGTACAGCCACATCAATCCATTCATCCATGCGGCGGCTTCACAATTATGACGTCATGGCCTCTCCTATCTTTTTCTTTCCTCCGCGAATGTCACATATGAGGTCATTAGCAAAGCGATCAGCTTCAAATGACACTGCAAATCGCTATGTCTTGTCAAGATAGTTTGAGGTCACAAAAAAAGACGCGTTTTGTTTCCGTCATGGTTCGCTTTCAACTTCTTACTTCTACTTCTGTGGTCGTCATCCCCGCTGCGTTAACTTGGCGACTCGTTTTCTTCTGCGTTGCACCAATTCACAACCCGTCGGCTGAATAATAATATTTGTCAGAGTTTGAAATCCTAAAAGCAGATCAAAATATGAGGAACGTGGTAATTTCGACCACCTGGGGTCCTTTACTGTGCATCTCAACACACGGGTCTCAAGTATATTCGCCTCCATCTAAAATTCTACTGCCTCGGAGTCTGTGCAGTGACAATTCTGTCGATCGCCTAGCGAGGGACCAGAGCGAGTGCTCGTTTCACTGGCACCGGGTGGTACCAGTTGTTCTCTCACATCTCACTGTCGAGTTGTTTGTTGCCGTGCGTATTGTAGTACAGTACATGGCGCCAGAGTGTGCTGGAGTGTATCATTATGGCATCATACAGCAACGTCGATGGCGTAGTGGTTAAAGCATCCACCTCAGCATGCAAAAGGTCCGTGGTTCAAATCCCGGTGCCGCCCAGTTCCCAACTGGATAAAAAGAACCCGCGTAGTGATGGAACTGCATTAAGAGGCCTGGGGTGCGGCCTCGCCGGTAACCACCGCCGGTAACAAACTCCCTCACCAGAGGATGTTGGCCACCCTGATGCAGTATCTGGCCAGTACCTCCCACACGCATACGTCAATTAACTCACGGCCTTCAGTGTACAGCAGCTGCGAAGCAACTGACCACAGTGGCGGTCAGATCTGCAACGCAGCAGAGGGTGCTAAGAATCTCTGGATCCGGACAGGCCGTCACTGGAACCTAAACCCTGCAACGTTTAACAATAGAACCTAATCTAGTGAGGGAAGTCTAGTTGTACTATTCGAGGAGCTAGAGAGTGTTAAAAGGGATATAATAGGCCTCCGTGAGGTTAGGAGGACAGATGAGGCCTATACGGTGCTACAGAATGGGCATGTCCTTTCCTATAGGTGCTTGGCTGACAGAAGTGAACTGGGAGTGGGGCTCCTAATTCATAGAAACATAGCTAGCAACATAGAGAAATACCATAGCCATAATAAAAGGGCGGTAGGTATTGTAAATAAACTGAAATAAAACATACAAGATGAACGTGGTACGGGCTTACGCGCCTACATCCAGCCGTGAAGACGCTTCAGTTCAAAGCTTCTATGAAGACGCGCAATCGGCAATGAGTAAGGTAAAAACACAGCATACTATACTGATGGGAGACTTTAATGCAAAAGTAGGGAAGAAGCAGGCTAGAGACCAGGCAGTAGGAGATTATGGCATCGGTACTAGAAATGCCAGAAGACAGCAACTAGTAGAATTTGCCGAATTCAATAATTTACGGATTTTGAATACCCTCTACCAAAAACAAAGAAACCGTAAATGGACATGGAGGAGCCCTAATGGCGAAAATAAAAACTAAATACACTTTATATTGAGTGCACACCCAAGTATCGTGCAGGATGTGGAAGCAGAAAGTTGGGTCTTAAAATTATTCTGTAGAAAACGAAAGTAATGTTCAACAACCTCGGAAGAGAGCAGCGCTTTGAGATTGGTAATAGTGCACTTCAAGTTGTAAAATAGCATGTCTCCTTAAGGCAGGTAATAACCGCGGAGCCGAACCACGAGATCGAAGTAATTAGAAGAATAAGATTGGGGTGGAACACATTTGGCAAGCACACTCATTATATGACAGGTAGATCGCCACTATCCCTGAAGAGGAAGGTATATAATAGCTGTATCTTGCCGGTACTTAGCTACGGAACAGAAACAGGGATACTTACAAAGAGGATTCAGCTTAAACTGGGGACGATGCAGAGAGCAATGAAAAATAAATGGTAGGTGTAACCTTAAGAGACACGAAGAGAGCAGAGTGGATTAGGGAACAAACGGAGGTACTAGTCATTAAGGGTAACTGAGTGGATTCCTAAAGAAGGCAAGCGGGTTATGCGGAGACAGAAGGTTAGGTGGGCAGATGAGATTAAGACGTTTGCGGGTATAAATTGGCAGCAGCAAGCACACCACCGACTTAACAAGCGGAACGTGGGAGAGGCCTTTGTCCTGCAGTAGACGCAGTCAGGCTGATGATGATGATGATGAAAACAGCGGCACCATTATGACGTTATACACAAGTTTCTTGACCCCTGTAGTTGTTAACTGCTCACTGGTTACTTCGAAAATTTGAAGCGAACGCCGCGAGAGAACCCAAGGGCCATCAGGAAGACTGCGGGCTGTACACTTGCAAATTTCAGTAAACAATTTGATGTAAATTGTATGGGGCCAACAGCCGTGTCAGGAAATGCCGGCAAACATAATCCTAGGTATGTTTGCCACCACAGAACAGGGAGACAATATGACCGGCCGTTCTCACTTAAAACTCCCCTCGATTATACTCATTACCCTCCTATATCTACACAATGACAGATGATCGACACTTCGATGAACGCCATAGAGCACCGATTTCGATTACGCGCGCTTTATTTGCCGACCTTTTTAATCCGACAGGGCACGCAACAGAACGCTGGCAACGAAACGCAAAATAATAATGGCAACTAAACGCACCTTCCCAGTTTGCTCACACGGAGGAGTCTCCAAATCCTCGTTTCGTTGTTTCTTTTATTTTGTCGTTTGACCTTGTTACGTTTTGCGAGACTGAACAAAAATTGGCATCTGTCCCCTGAATTTGTAAGTGTGTTTCTGACCTCTATGGTTCTGAAGAAGAAAATATTTTTAAGTGCTTAACTATTGTGATATTCGTCTATCACCAAAACTAAAGCACCTAAAGTAGTTTCACTTAAAACACACCATCGGTGTAATGAACATTGGTCCACTCTGGCTAGTTTGCAGGGTTGCGACAAAACGAAGGTTTGGCAAATCAGTATTATACAAGCTAATAGTAGCGGTGAGCATATATTCGACATTTGTAATATTTATGATTGTTTGCTATTCCATTCGTACTCGAATTTTACTATTCAAACTGCTTAATGACAAATGGCATTAATGTCTGACTGAAAGTGAGTTCACATTTTCAATATGCTTCAACTCATCACAATAGTATTGCGACAAAGCTGACTTTCGGTCTCCACAATGAATGAGCTTTCCAGAGGCAGCCAATATATGAGTGAATCCTTCAGCTTTTCAATATGCTTCGACTCCATATACTATCCATTTGAAGCAATGCTGCTTTTCAGGATCTGCTATTGCTTGTGCTGTGTATGTCTCAACCTTTAGTGTCCTCTGCACTAGCCATTCCAATATGCCCAACATGCCAAACCTCTTCTCTTATCAGTGAAACTTCCCTTAAGAAAGAGTCAACATCCAATTGAAAGTGGCCCCTCAAGCTTTTCAATGTGCTTAACTCGCATTTCTGTGTTGCATCAAAGCTGCCTACAGTTTCGTTGCTACAGTTGCTAATATAATGACTAAAGAAAGCACCGATTCCAACATGGCGATGAAAGATGTGTCAGAAGTGAAGGTTCAAATAATTTTGTTTAGGACCTGAATTCCAGAAGGTAAAAAATTGAACACCGGAAATTTTCGGCATTCTGAATTTTAGGTGTCCTTACATAATTACATCTACGAGGTACACATGCCACTCCTCAATTGAAGAAACACACTCTCGTCTGCCACATTAGAAAAGCTTCCACAGAAGCTGAAAGAAGACAAGGGGCTGAGAAAATAGCATGTATGCCCTTCATATGTAAAGTGTTCCTAGAAACGATGGTTCAGCTATAGTGCCTAGAATATCCTGGCTACAATGCTGTTAGCCAGCTCTTTTGAATGGAGAAGGGTGGCTCCGATTTGGATGAATGCCGCAGGGTTGGAGGGCAGCACGACAGCTTTGTTCTTTCAAAAGTGCAAGGAGGCATAGATACTGTGCCTTGTTTTTTTACTATGCTTGCTGTTGGGGGGTCCGAATTCGTCGGACGACAAAACCAGCTGTGTGGATTTGTCTTCCAATGAATCCAGCTGTCTGGTTTGCGAGATTCATCATACAAAACACATCACAAGAATCGGAACCACGTGGCCTCAACTAATACCACCTGACTAGCACGATGACCTCGACGGATACAGCATGGCATGGTGATAAAAGCTACTGCCATTTTCATGTACCTTTCAGTGGAATTGGGAGCACCGACAGAGCACGGATGCTGATAAAATTTGTTTGGTCGCACAGGTTGTTACCAAAACTTCATTTTCATCGGAGACAATGACGTGACATTGACAGTGCTTCCAAGTCCACAATTTCTCGTGGTCAGTTTGTGACACTGTTTTAATGTTGTTATTTTGCTATTACTAACACCGGGATATGTGGAACGAAACACCGGTCCTGGCTGATTTAGAATATTGTTGCAGCGGAACATATTGAGACATATTCTAAAAAAGCAAAAAAAAACAAAACTTTGAAGCAGCCGTCTCAAACCTTAAACAGGTAGACACAATAGTTGAAGATATGCACAAAAGATTATCGGTAATTGGTAGTGAAAAAGGACTACGGAAAGAATATGAAAAAAGATAGTACATTGTGGAGAATCTTGTATATCTACAGAAGCACAAATCGAGCTTCTATAATCAAAGGTTCACGAGTTGGAAAATAGAAGTAGCCGAAATCACTTAGTCATTGACGGATTAAATGAGGCCTCTGACGGAGATGCCAAAAAACTCCAAGGGAAAGTGCGATATGATATATTGAAAAATATTCTAGGAGAACAAGTTACCTCCATGAAACGTGTTCACAGAATTGGCCACAAGCAAAGCAATAGGACACAGCCCGTTATCTTGAGACTATTTAACTTTGCCGAGAAAAATAAAATTTTGTTGAGTTGCTTCGAGCTGAAAAACACCCCAAATTTAATATCCCAGGCTTCGACAAAAAGGTGTGGGATAGACGTGCTAAACCATGGCATTCTGTAGTGAACGACAAAGCAAAGGGGGCCAAAGTATCATTGACATTTGCTAAACTGAAAATAAATGGCAAGTCATTTATCTGCAGTGAACGCGAGAGTCGAAGATACAAACAAAAACCAACAACTTCCACACGTGTTGACCCGACAACTGATAACAACAGGTGACAACAAAGTGCCAAAACTATCACAGTTTTAAGGATGATTGCTCACAGTGTAGTAAATAAGCTCAGCCTGCTAGAATGCACCAATGCAGCCCATCAACCTTACGTTATAGTTATCACCGGAACTTGGCTTCATGAAGTTATCCAGAATTGAGAAGTTTTAATGTGATATTATTGGCTGATCCAGAAAGACAGAGAATCATGTGGTAAAGGAGTCCTTGTTGCAATTAAAGCGAACCCTAACTTCACCGTTCGAGATAGCATACCTGGTCATGAAAGTGTAAACTTACATTTCACTGAACAATTATACAGCTGGGCAGAGTGCACCGACTTCCAAATGCTACGGCCGAGTACCTTTATGTCATGCACGATTACTTTGCACAGCACACCAATTCACATTCTAATATTACTATCATAGGTGAGTTCAATTCACCCGGAATAAACTGGACTACCCGTTCGCCTGTTAATACTGATACAAAGGGCTGAATTATTGTTGTATGTGTCATTTACTTTCTCTCTAGATCAATTAGTTTCTGAAACGACCAGAATAGTTGGCCCCTCAGGTTCTCATCTTGATCTGATATTTTTAGCAATGTATTTGATGATAGTACTGTGACATTGGTATTTCAGGCCACAAAATGATTGTATTCTGCTGCCTTATTTCAAGTAACAGTGAACACGTTAAGCCGTCACTAACTGTCATCAAAGATTACACTCTATCAAATGAAAAAGCCATCTCACATAATTTAGGTGCCTGTTGTCCACAGTTTTCGTTGATACAAGAAGTAAATACGTTATGGCTAAGTTTTAAGCATACTGTGTGTTTCTGTGAAGAAAACTACATTCTCTCCCGGAAAAATTGTGTTAATAGAGAAAACCCTTGAATTTCGTGCGAAATAATTCACCTAAACAGGAAAATCGTCTGGTCTACAATAACTTGTGCGCACACTACAAGATAAGATTCTTTCAGCAAAGGAACGTTTTTTAACGCTCACTCTGCCTTTTACAAGATGGAAAAACCTCAAATCTTTTGGTGATATCTCTCTAAGGAGCGACATACTGTATTGCAGATTACTGTTGCAAACTAAACTATTGTACAGCCTTACTTCATAGCAAATAGGTTTAATGTGTTTTTTGATCGGTATTTACCAAAAATGCCTCTAACAACCCCCTGCCTTTTTATCAATGCGAAGATTTAATGCCAGAAATAGACATCACTCATGAAGGAATTTATCGCCTCCTATAAAAACTGCATGTAAAAAAGCCTTGTGGTTCTGACCTTATGCCTTTTTGCAGAAAAGCACAGATTGCATGTCCAGTTATTTGTATGCAATTTACAAGCGATCATTGGAAACATTGGTAATACCGGATGACTTGCGAAAATAGTACCTGCGCATAATTCTGGCTCTAAACAGGAAGTTATTAGTTACAGACCAGTTTCATTAACATGTGCGTACTGCCCCGTAGTGGTGGTCTAGTGGCTAAGGTACTCGACAGCTGACCCGCAGATCGCGGGATCGTATCCCTGCTACGGCGGCTGCATTTCCGACGGAGGCGGAAACGTAGGCCCGTATGCTCACTTTTGGATGCACGTTAAAGAACCCCAAGTGATCAAACATTCCGGAGCCCTCCGCTACGGCGTCTCTCACAATGATATGGTGGTTTTGGGACGTTAAACTCTACAGAATAATCAACATGTGCAAACTGTAAATTGTTGGAAGATACTATTTATAAGGCCATCATATTACAGTTAGAGCATCATAAGTTACTATACAACCGGCAGCATGGTTTCCGTTCAGGACTGCCAACTATCACCGAACTATTTGAGATAAGCAATGATATAGCTGAATGACAAAAGCAAAATCGATGCAAGTTTTTAGCATCTCAAAAGAATTTGATTTTGCCCCACATGCAGACCTAATTGCTCAATTAAATACCAGTGGTATACACGAAAAAGCAGTTTCATGAATAATGAGCTACATCGAAAACAGGATGCAGTGCACAGCAGGGAATAATTGTGTGTCTGATTACCTTGACGTTTATTTCGGTGTGCTGCAGGATTCAGTGCTTGTGCCACTACTGTTCCTGATCTACATCAATCATATTCAATATGCATTTATCCACTTGTTCAGATGCGATTATTTGCTGATGATTGCTTAGTTTACACAAAAACAAATAGCAGGGGCGACTAAATAGAATTAAACTTGTCCTTCGCTTCTATACAAAACTGGTTCAACAAATGGGTAGTGAAACGAAATACAACTAAAACAGCTAGTATTTCTTTTACGCATAGGCGGAAACCTCTTAAATTTCAGTAATTGATTGATATGTGGGGGTTTAACGTCCTAAAACCACATTATAATTATGAGAGATGCTCTTCAGTATCAGTATACCATTAACAACGTGCTGCTGAAAAAACGCTACGAAGTCAAATATCTCGGCGTAACGACGAAATTAAACTAGAAATGTAATATAAATAACGTATATCAAAAGACTCAAAGCAAGCTGCATTTGCTGAGAAACAAACTGCAATCACACCTCCCAGCATTATACTAAATGTGTATAAAACACTAATTAGACCAGCCTTAGAGGATGTGGACATAGTATAGACTCTAAACCAAAAATATTTAACCAATAAATTGGCACTCATACAGAACCTGAAATTGCAGTTTCTAAATACAAAATATTCACGACAAACATCCTTTACGAAATTGAGGGTCAGGGCTCATATCCAACTTCTTGTACAACACAGAGTGGTTTCTACACTGAAATTTTTATACCTCTTTTATCAGGGATCTTATCAAATACCCAGTGCGACATTCATTCATACGCAATTCAGGCATTCAACTCGTTCAAATCATAACAAAACAATACGCCAACAACCCTTTCATACTAACACTTTCAAATATTCTTTATTTCAACTAAATTTCCCATTGAAATATGCTGCCTGCTAATTCTGTACACTGCTCAACTGTCGATGAATTCATTAGCAGCAATCAGAATTTAATTTCAATTGATACAATTATTGATATCATTAGTATTTCACATGCTACCTCCTCAAAATAGACAGTTATAATACTGGTTGCTCTTTGTATGTACACCTTGCTTACTGCATTATTTTCATATTCCTTGTCATTTATATGGGATCATATGCTCAGCATAGATGACTTTTTTTTCAACCCACTTCTGCATCGGCCCGAGGAGGGCCTGCCACGTTGTGAAAATATATTATTATAATATATTAATGTATATTATTATTATTATTATTATTATTATTATTATTATTATTATTATTATTATTATTAATGAAGTGAGGAAGGTGAGAAAAACGGGGGACTCCAGCCCACTCGTGCCGCTCCTGGCTGGCTTGTTGATTTTCCGCTATGATTGGCTTGGTAGGCTAGCCGGTAATGCATCACGGAACGCTACACTGCACACATGGCTGGAGACGAAGGAAGAACACTCAAGGCATGTGCATAGCACGATCTCTTGTGTATTAATATTTCATTCCCCTCTACATGTAGCTTCATGCTCCTGCAGTAATTTTTCTTTCTTTGTTCATTTTTCTATGTCCTTTGGGTATGTCTTTTTTGTATCTGCTAAATTGTATTGCATTCTTGTTTCCTCTCTCTCTCTAGTATTTCTTTGTGACCGTCATTCTTTTTTTCCTGTTTTTCTAAACTTCTCATATCCTCCTAATTTCTCTTTCTGTCGCTCTCTTTTTAGTTTTCCATTGTATTTTTCTTTCCGTACTATATGTTTTTGCTCTCTCTCATTTTCAACATCAATTGCCTTTACACACCTTCCCGTAGTACTTCATTATAAAAAGTTCTACAGCGAAGAAATTTTGTCAATGTGTCTTTTTGCGCCAGTTTGTTATATATGCTTCAATATGCGTGTGGCATAGCGCTAATACAAGACAGGCGCTAGACAAGTAAAAGATCCCCCCTTCCCCATCACCCTAGAATTTTTCTCCTCAGCGCTGCTGATATGTTGAATAATTATTCATTACTTCGTATTAATGTACTTTTGTCATGTGTACGTCTTTGAAATTTGTTTCAATAAAATTTTTTAAATAAAAACCATTTTTTTTGAACTTAGTATAGTACTGGTAACTAAGTAAGAAACTGCGTGAGATAACCATATCTATGGCCGCCTTTACAACTGAATAAGACTGTAGAACTTAGTCCTCACAGCATATAAGGGGCTATTTCAGAAAAGACAGGGCTTTCGCGCTTATGTCTCCCTTATAAGGGACACGGCTAAGTGCCCAAAGATGGTTCAGTAGAAAATTCCAATCCCCAAAAGCAAGGGGCTCTCATAGCACAATGTGTTGCGACATTGTGCCGGCATGCCTCAGGAACATTAGTCTAACGAAGGGAACAAGGCTCAGGTTATTTCACAACTGCACTGGAGTGCTGATCTTGGCCGTCTGGTACAAGTCTATAATAATGAGGAACGGGACAAACGGAACAAAACTGAGACAACAGCACTTAGTCTGCCCCTGCTCTGTTCATACTGTCTCTTCATTGGACATAATCTTGGCAGCACAAAATGAAAAACAGAATCCAAAGCCATAGCTTAGTGCATGCCTACTAGGTGTTCTATCTAACCATGCACACAACTGCATAACTTCATACACAAAGCAATAAAGCATATGCCACATTTACCATGCAAGTGCAGAACCATTGTACAAATCGGGACTTTTCAGATGTAAAACTGCAGAGGTTCAAACAGGTTCAACCTCTGAGGACAACCTGCGGGCGTCAAAAGCTCATGCTTGAGCCACAATATTGAAGCATCATTTGCAGAAACCAGAAGTAATTGATATAGTGACAAATGCATTAAATATTAAAAACATCTGTTCTAATGGCTGTTAATCTGTTCTAAATATCAACAGAACTTTGCCTAAAATCCTGTTTTTCATGAAAGGTAACTTGACTACTATGACATATATTAATGCTGAAAGATAAAATCTTCTTATTTCAATTCTCGCATCTTACGGTTATGAATGAACAAATGAAGAACAAAAGTGACTTCAAATAAAGATTGCACACTTGACAAAGGTACTCATAGTGGCTCTCGTTTGACTGCAGGCGGCCTGACCAGCTGAACAACAGTGTTGAGACTCGTAACACTTGCATACTGGCTGTACGGCACTCGTGCACCACCCAGTCGGATGAAGACAACGTTAGCGATGGCTGTGTCTTTAAATATTTTTTTTATTTCGTCTGCTTCAAATGCAACACTAGCTTACTGTTAGAGTGCTTGAACTGTGCATGAATCCTGAGACTCGACTTGACTTTCCTGATGGTGTCGGCAATGAATGAAATTTTTCGCAGTTTCGAGTTACCTTGCAAACTTATTTCGCCGGCACTGTCAACGTCCCAGGAAGACTCCTCGTGCCATTTTGCAAAGTGCTTGCAGAGATCTTCAAAAGTGCCAAAGGAGATAAGGCACACGGAGCACACTTGCGACCGTGCATGTGCTCCAAATAGAATAGAATCAGGGCCACTACCAGCCTCATTCTTGAGTACATGCATTGTGTTCAGACTAGCCGAATTTCAGAGAAACTCTTCCTCAAGTACAATGTTTCCATTAATTTTTTTGCAAGAGGAAGCATCAATGTATACTGACAGCAGTATTTTCATTTGAACTTTACCACTTATGCTCGGCTGAGGCTTTGTACGTAAGGATGTTTTCGCTGATAACCATTCCAAAAGCTGTGGTACGAAGGACTTGGTGCGAAGGTGATTTGGCACAAAGGACGAAACTCCTGCGTGGTTGGATTCCTCCAAATATAGATCAATGCCATTGTCACTGAGATTGTCCAATGCTGATGGAGGTTCATGCAATGGCTTGCATAGAAAAGATGGGCTACCAGGGACTCTTGTACACAAGCTGTCAACTATGGGTTCTGCAAAACGCGTTGGGGTCTCTGCAGTTGTACATTGGTCATCTGTATTGGAGGATGTGGTCCACTTCATTCGAAAGAACAGAAGAGCTCACAGTATGAATGGCAATTTTCTGATTGTTTATCCTGACTTTTCCCCTCTGTTAAAGCTTTCCACGATTGGTCCGCTTGAGATAATTCTGTGTTTCAGAAACCCATGATGGTGCAACAAGCTTGGATACATCAATAATTTTCCCATCCTGATTTCTGAACAGCGAAAATTGGAACCCCTGATGATGATAACCAAGAAATGTAAGCAGATATCTCGTCCTCTTGTACGCTTCAAAGAATGTCCGCAGAAGAATGCCACGGAATGATCTACTGTCATGTGATGACAGTAGGAAAGCTTTTTGTCCCATTGCGTATGACAAGTACGACAAAGATATTTTGCAGTGCGGTCTTCTGCAATATTAGCTTTTCCCACATCTGTTCAAAGCGTATCCGGGATCTTATTAATTGTGCAACCTGTATCACCAATTTCTGCATTTGTTAGCAATGGTGCATCACCTGCCGTCACCAGCTTCTGATCTCAGTTCTGTTTCTTCACATAAACATGTTTCAATATCAAATGATGTGGGCGTTGATGATTGTGGCCAGGGTACAGCTGGACACCTAGGTTCTCCCTCAACCCTTTTTAGAACCATCTCAACAGTTGCCACAACGACATCTGGAGCCACGAAAATTACCTGCAAATAGACATTCAGCAGCTGTATATGCCCTGCCTGAACGCTTACATCTGTAGCATGCCTCTAAGACACGCCTCAAGAGCCGAGGGCATTATCAAATTTTTAATCGGATTCACTTGACCCTATTGAGTCATGAAATTAAAAAAAACAACCTTTTACGAGACAATCTACTAAGATGCCAACAGAGCAGGCTCTAGAAATGTCTGCTAATCATATTTCACTCCACACAGCATGAATACGCATTCAATGTGCGTCTCGCATCAGTGACAATGCTCCTTGCCTTATGTGGCAAATAGCATTGACAGTGAATGCAATCGCTTTTCAAAAGACCTTGTATTCAATCTCGACAGCTGAGGACACTGCTGCCCTAACCTCCTTTCAGAATACTACAAAGCTTATTCGTTATATTACTGAGCTCAAATGAAGCCACGCTATATCTCCTGGAAAAAAAACATAAATCCCCAACCGAAGCACAGGAAACTGAATCACTTTCGATGAGTAAAACTGTTTCTACTGAGTTAACTGCTCATCCAACAAATTTTAAATATTTGTAGCTGCCCAGGCTTCAAAAGCAACTTGCACCCACCCAACACACCACTGCAGACTCTATAACACCTGGATGTTTCAAGAAAGCAACAACTCCTGAAAATGCCATGCCACATCTTTTCCGACAGGGTCTACATCGCATCTTGGCAAAGCAGAATGTCCACCAAGTCGCCGCCCTTCTGTGTAGATGCTACAGAACTCAAAGTTCTCCTCCCGAGGTTTGGGCAGTGCGAACAAACAAGTAGTGCACGCAGTTTGGTGCAAAGCTGCCTGGATTACAATGCAAGCTTCGTAATTGAGGCAAACTATTAGAGCATTGCATAGCCCTGTAGAGTAGTGTACAGCATGGGGGAAAATGAAATAGAACGTGAGGAGGAGAAATGTGATGGTGAGGAGAAAAAGCAAGAAGGTAGAGAGCAAGGAGAGAAAAAAAGAGATTTGCGAAAAAAGACGCAAAAGAGGAACACAGAAAGAATATAACGAACCCCAACAAGCTGCACAATGCCTTCAGGCAAGCAGCACTTCAGCATAGCTGCTGCTTTTTTTTTCTCCTTGCTCTAGAAGCCTTATTTTGGTTTCCTTCATGTAAACTGCAGGTCTTACTTGAGATCATCAGATGGTGAGAGTAATTTGGGATGTTCTTATCCCACACACGAGCACTTCCGGCTGAAAGGAAGTTTTTTTTCTCCTGGGGGCAAAAATCCTGGTTTTGATAGCTCAATTTGGCAATATTTGTCGCAAAGGCAAAAGCTGTTCCCAACACTAACATTAAGCCAGACAACAACTTTTTTCAACTAGTTCAGGCCGAGAAATAGCGTGATATTAGAACGCAATGCTATCTCAACAAAGATAAAGTCACTGTAAAGTACGTGGAATGTCAATCAAAGCTTCCCATTGTTTGGTATTGAATTTTAGGCACGCTGCATAAATTATCTAGTAGGTAAACTGGAACAAACAGCATTAAAAAGTTTGAAAAATACCTTAACTAAATTGTCCCATCTGAATACACATACTGAGTTACTATAAACAAGAAATTCATATAACGATGTCGCCCAAGAACAACTCAGTCACTATCATAATATCTCACAGCATCCACAAAAGTTGAAAACTATTCTGTAGCAATCAATATACATATCTCACAGTACAGTCTATTAGTGAGAGAAAACTAATGAAGCAAGTTTCACAGTATGACCAAATTGAAATTTTTTTAAAGGCTTTATCCCAGAAACTATCTCAACTATATAGTACTCTTCTCTCTTATGCATTGTTTTCTTGAATTTACAAGGGTAACCAATAAATTTAGAGCGTTCTTCCATCTTGTTTTTCTTAGAAAGAACGCAGAAACAACACTTTGGTGCAGGCTTGCCGAAAATAATCGAATTTATGCCAAGATGTAGCAGGTTTCATTTTTTTGCACAGCTTAGCGAAATAGGCAAGGCTATTGCATCTCCGACTTAAGCAAAAAATAATTTCCATGACAGAAGAAAAGTATTTCCTGGAGTTTCAATAACTGTAGTCACAAATGTGTTGGCGGTGCGCAGATAAAAAAGAGCTATTGGTCATAGTGAACTGCTGTGGAAAGCAAAGACCAGAATAGTGGAGCAGCAGCGGTGCGCAAGGGGCCTGGACGGCAAGTCACGGATTGCCGAAACCAAAATTTGAGCAGCAATCGCAGCAGGAGCAGTCCTGTGTTGGGAATAGGGAAGCTGCATGTGAGCATCACAGGTCAGGCTATAGTTCCTTCCATCCAGTGGATCACGCCCCAGGCACTGCCAGCAAACCTCATGGAGACAGGTCAGAGGAGATGTCTCTCCCAGCTTAATGGTCTCATCCCGAATCAACATGACATCCACTGATATCTCCACAGGACGAGTTGTGAATATGGCGAGCTCTTCTGGATGAGCTCTGAGCACAACACAAAATATTCCCGTAACACACGCTGCCCCTTTCATTCCCAACGGCTTAAACCTCGACATTTCGAAAAGTTTTGGAGGGCAACAACACAATCTGAGAAGCACTGCTTTCAAAACATTTTTTTCAGTATGCTTGGTTTTCCACTTTTAAGAAGAAAAGTCAGACAAGTAGATCACGACATGCGCCCCGCCGCGGTGGTCTTGTGGCTAAGTTACTCGGCTATTGACCCGCAGGTCGCGGGATCGAATCATGGCTGCGGTGGCTGCATTTACAATAAAGGCGGAGATGTTGTAGGCCCGTGTGCTCAGATTTGGGTGCACGTTTAAGAAACCCAGGTGGTCAAAATTTCCGGAGCCCTCCACTACGGCATTTCTCATAATGATAACGTGCTTTTTGGATGTTAAACCACACATATCAATCAATCAATCAGATCACGACATTCCAGGGTGTACTAATAGAAGTGACATTGTAAATGATGCTGACAAGGTTATAATGTGAAGCTTCTTGTGATCTTATTTACAATAAAAATTTTCTTCTCCCAAATGCCAGCCAAACAGCTAAAAGCTGATGGACAGTTTACGCATTTATAATAATGATGGCTTCTCACAGATCCAAATAAGGCCTCAGTACAGTGACCACTAAATATATGGGCAGGTGTGAACTATACACGTTATTAGACTCCCTAGCTCTAGAAGAGCACAAATCAGTAAATTGCATTACACAAATAAAGTTCTTGAGCAATAGCAACAACTGAAAAATAGAAACTCAGGTGAAAAGTTGTAAAAAATTCATTAAAAATCACTTTTCTTGCTGAGCCTGAACGCACATACAAAGGTAAAACCTTCGAATATGGAATAAAATATGGTTTAAATATCAGTATCAGGATTCCGACAGGAGAAATAGATTATGGAGCAATTTTTGGAGCAGCTAAAATGTTACTTTTGGAGCACGTTACAGAAGAAATAACATTCATTTTTTATCACTAAAGACCAAATTCAGAGCAGTTTCAGAAACAAGGCTTAGATTTAGAAAACAATATATATGTACAAGTCAATCAACATTCCCTAAATCATGCAGACTGAATATGAGCATTGCTATTTCAATAAAAATAGCATTTCCTTTAATCAACCCCTCTGCCAACATTGACGAGGTTCACATTAGAATTAGCCATTGTTTGACAGATCCTGAGGAATAAAATGTGGATCTTCTAAGATAGTGCCCAAGAGATTCGTAAAACTGGAAAAAAGTAAAAACTGGTGCATACGTTTCTTTCATTTTTTATGGCTGCAGAAAGGTCATACAATACTCCAAATTTTTTTGCTAGTAACTTTGTTAGACGTGAGCGATCCTATTATACTCACACTTATGAAGCGTATACACACATCAGTAATTGAACAAACTGTGCTGTGTCTAGAGACTACTACTATAAGCCCCTTCCAAATATTTAAACACTTTTCTGGAGGCCAGCCATGTACTATGGCAAAGGCGACATATGCGGTGTTCCGGAACGGGTTAGAACAAGACAAAAAATTTTTGAACCACTACCCCACCCCCCATCATTTTTTTCATGAAATGGTTAGGTTTAGGTGACAACTTCTCGGCTCCCTTGCAAGGCGCATTTGACCAAACATAGTAACGACGACACACACCTAATGGCCTGGCGACGGAACCATATCGCAAGTAGCGTTGAGCAGCTGACGTGATCATTGCAATGAACTAATGCTGAAAGCGAACACATTCGACATACTGCGAGTTTGTACGCTTCAAGCTTTAGTTCCTAATGGTTCACAACAGGCCGTGGCTGCATTTGATGACTAGTAAATTCATATTTCTCGTGTGGTTGGCTATTGCAACACAACTTTATATTGAAGTTTTTCCGCTAGGTAATCACTGCAGTCAGCGAACTGACGGGCGCGCAGCGTTGTTACTTCATCTGGTAAACACAATTCGAGAGTCTCTTAGCCTATTGAGGTACTATCTTATACTGTGGTTTAGGGTTCCTACTTGGATTGATTGATAACATAGGTGGCCAAAGTGGCATCCTTTTCTACCTTAAATTAGGCCAACTGAGAAAATTTTGAGGCTGGTTGGGCATTTTGGGGCAATTTTTATTAGTGGTAAGGTTTACAGCGAACAAGCTGCAGGCAGAGGGGACTACAACCAGAGTATGGGCCCCTTCCTGAAGCAACCAGGCAGACCTGGATACCGACATCAAATACTGCAACCATGACCGCCCCCGTGCAGCCAGCACCACTCCTGCTCCGGCCACCCAAAGAGCCGCCAACTTTCCGCGGTTCGTTCCTGGAAGACCCGGAAAGCTGGATAGAAAGGTTCGACCGCGTCGCCGCCTTCAATAATTGGAGAGACGATGACAAGCTCCGGCATGTGTATTTCGCCTTGGAAGAGGCTGCTCAGACCTGGTTCGAGAATCAAGAGCGAAGATTTACAACGTGGGATGTCTTTAGCGCCAGGTGGTGCGCAAGAAGAAGGCCGTAGCTCTTCTCGAAACCCGCATGCAAATGCCAAACGAAAACGTGGCGCTATTCACGGAAGATATGATTAAACGTTTTCGCCACACTGACTCCGACATGTCCGAGGAGAAGAAGGTCCGTCTGCTCATGCGAGGAGTAAAGCAGGAACTCTTCGCCGGGCTGATCAAAACCCGCCAAAGACGGTCGCCGAATTCATTTCAGAAGCATCTACGATAGAGCAGACGCTCGAGATGCGGACGCGGAAATATAACCGTAGCTTCTCATCTACCAGCTACGCCGGCATTCAAGCGTTTGGAACCACTGAGTCGCGTGAGACAATCCGAGCGATCGTGCAAGAAGAGCTGAGAAAATTACTTCCCTCAGCGCAGCCTTACGTGGAATCCATCGCGGACGTAGTGCGCCAGGAGATACAACAATAGCTGGGTGTTTCTCAGCCTCAAGATCCTCAGCTGCAAGCCATGAGCGATGCTGCTGCAGCCCGCTGCAAAGCCCCTCCTCCACGCGCACGCCAAAACACTGCCCCATTGAACTTCCGTCGCAAGACGCCACCGCCGCCACCACTCCCACCAACATCTCAACGTTCGCCAGCAGCCCAGCGCATTGCGCCGAGGAAGACTGACGTCTGGCGCACCCCTGACTACCACCCGCTCTGCTACCACTGTGGCGAGGCCGGGCACACATAGCGCCGTTGCCAGTACCGACAGATGAGACTGCGTGGCTTCGCCGTCAATGCACCGCATCTACGGCCAGGAGAACGGCCACGTGACATCGCCGACTACCTGACAGGAACTCAGTGAATACCACGAAGCCCTTCCCGTTCGCCGTCGCCCAGCCGCCGCATTCCACCGCACCACCGGCCGTACTCTGGCCCAACGCGGGGCTGGTCTCTTAGCCCGTGTCTGGGAAACTAAGGGCAGCAACCAATGGAGGTGCGGTTGCTGTGCGACGAACTTCCGAAGATCTTCCAACGACGACAACGCCACGACGGAGCTTTCAGAACACAACGCCAACCAGGCAAAGCCCTGACAGCGAAAGCTCACTTACCGAAGGTGACCTGACGGCGCAACATGGAAGCAGCGGAACAAGCCGACGCAGCCATGACCCGACGCCACGCCCTAACTGTATTGCGAGACGGCGAACTAGCGACCTCGACGTTCTTATCGACGGCCACAGTGTGACCGCTCGCGTCGATACTGGAGCCGACTACTCCGTCATCAGTGGGTCGTTCGCTGCGAAGATAAAAAAAGTTAGGACAGCTTGGGAAGGCCCTGAAATCCGCACAGCTGGAGGTCATCTCGTAACGCCTGCAGGAATCTGCACAGCGAGAGGCACCACTAACGGCCGTGTTTATCCTACAGACTTCGTAGTCCTACAGCCTTGCTCGAGAGCTGTCATCCTGGGCATGGACTTTTCAAGCCTCCATGGTGCTGTCATCAACCTAAAAACTAAGTCGATAACGTTATCCTCAAAAGAAGCACTACCGCCGCGTACGCCGTCAGGAAACCATGCATTGAATGTGCTGGAAGAGCAAGTCACCATTCCGCCTCGCTCAAGCGTCATTATTTCAGTCGGCGCTCCAAAATCACCTGGCTTGGAAGGCATCGTTGAAGGCAGTCAGCATCTGTTGGTCACCCGAAATATATGCGTAGCAAGAGGAATAGCAGAGCTGCGGGGAGGCAAAGCAACGGTTATGCTCACGAATTTCAGCAATGAGTACAAACATGTGAACAAAGGAACAACGGTCGCATACATCGAAGAAATTGTCAAAGCCACCAGTGCTTTCGTATTTGCCGATTCTGCAGAACCTGCTCAGATGAACCGAGCCCCTCCCATAGCTTTCTATGTCAATCCCAGACTTCCGAATCATAAGCAAGAACAGCTCAAGGCCCTCCTCCTGCGATACGAAGATTTTTTTTTCGACGTCATAAAAAATTCGGCAGACCCCAATCACAAAACATCGCATCATAACCGAAGAAAATGTCAGACCACTCCGTCGGAGTCCGTACAGGGTTTGGACGCGAGAACGTGACGCCATGAAGCGACAAGTTGATGAAATGCTGCGGGATGACATTATCCAGCCGTCCAAGAGTCCATGGGCATCCCCCTAGGTGTTAGTGAAGAAAAAAGATTGGACCTTACGTATCTCCGTAGATTATCGCCGCCTGAACAAAATCACAAGAAAGGACGTGTATCCTCTCCCACGAATACACGACGCACTTGATCGGCTCCATAACGCCAAGTACTCTTCGTCAGTGGACCACAAGACTGGCTATTGGCAAATCGAAGTCAACAAAAGAGACCAAGAGAAGACGGCGTTTACAACACCGGATGGTCTCTTCGAATTTAAGGTGATGCCCTTCGGTCTTTGCTCAGCGCCTGCAACTTTTCAATGCGTTATGGATACAGTACTGGCAGGATTGAAGTGGCAGACTTGCCTTGTGTACTTGGACGTCGTTGTCGTGTTTTCCTCAAGTTTTGACGAGCATCTTCGGCGCCTTGAAGCTGTACATCAAGCCATCAAGACGTCCAGACTCACACTGAAGCCAGAAAAGTGTACATTTGCTTACGAGGAGCTCTTGTTTCTGGGGCACGCTATTAGCAATTCTGCAGTTTGTCTCGATCCACAAAAAACAGCCACCATCGCCAACTTCCCGCCGCCCACTGACAAGAAGGCGGTGTGCCAATTTCTGGGCCTGAGCACCTATTATAGGCGGTTCGTGAAAAACATCGCCCGCATCGCCGATCCTGTCACTAACCTTACCAAGCCCGACGTGGAGTTCAAGTGGGAAACGCCGCAGGAACACGCTTTCCAGGAGCTTAAACATCGCCTCCAGACTCCTCCGTTACTTGCCCATTTCGACGAATTCGCCGAGACAGAAATACAAACTGACACAAGCAGCGCAGGTCTTGGCGCCGTTCTTGTGCAGAGCTGACGAACTTTAAAGGGTTATTAGTTACGCCAGCCGATCGCTATCCAAAGCAGAAGCCAATTCCACAACAGAAAAGTAGTGCTTTGCCATCATCTGGGCTACTTCAAAATTGCACCCCTACATCTACGGCAGGCCCTTCAAAGTTGAGCGACCACCACGCCTTGTGTTGGCTAGCCACCTTGAAGCACCCTTCAGATCACCTCGCACGATGGAACCTGAGACTTCAAGAATATGACATTACTGTCATTTACAGGTCCGGCAAGAAACACTCCAACGCCGACAGACTCTCTCGTGCGCCTGTCGACCAACCACCACCCGACGACCCGGATGACGACTACTTCTTGGGAACGATAACTACCAACGACTTCGCTGAACGACAGCGGGGCGCCCCGGAACTTAAGACCCTAATTGAATACCTCGAAGGCAGGACTGCCGAAGTCCCGAAGGTATTCAAGCGCGCACTTGCGTCGTTCTTCCGGCGAAACGGTCTTCTACAAAAGAAAAACTTTTCACCGCTTCGAGCTAAGTACCTCCTTGTGGTGCCTTCAGCTCTGTGACCGGAATTCCTGCAGGCCCTGCACGACGATCCGACTTCAGGGCACCTCGGTGTTTCTCGCACGCTCGCGAGGATACCAGAAAGGTACTACTGGCCACGTCTTACCACCGACGTCACTCGTTATGTGACGAGATGCCGGGACTGTCGGAGACGCAAAGCACCACCGACAAGGCCAGCGGGACTTCTGCAGCGAATTGAACCACCTTGCCTACCTTTTTAGCAGATTGGTATGAACCTACTGGGGCCGTTCCCGACGTCGGCTTTCGGAAACAAGTGGATCGTGGTAGCTACCGACTATCTCACCCGCTATGCCGACACAAAAGCCCTTTCCAAAGGCAGTGCATCCGAGGTAGCTAAGTTCTCCGTCGAAAATATCGTTCTACGTCTCGGCGCCCGGGAGGTCCTTATCACCGACAGAAGAACGGCATTTACGGCCGACTTAACTTAAGCGATCATGGCATACAGTCCAACAAACCACCAATGTACGACAGCGTACCACCCACAGACTAAGGGCCTCACCGATTGGTTTAAGAAGACGATCGCCGACATGCTGGCAATATACGTCGATGTAAAACACAAGACGTGGGACGCAATTCTTCCGTACCTCACCTTGGCATACAACACGGCGGTGCAGGAGACGACGCAGATATCTCCATACAAATTGGTCTACGGAAGTAGCCCGGCATCGACGCTCGATGCCATGTTACCCAACGTCACCGACGAAGAAAACCTCGCTGTGAGTGAGTACCTTTAACGCGCTGAAGAAGCCCGACAACTCGCGTGTCTCCGTATCAAGAATCAACAGACGACCGAACACGGCCGTTACAATCTTCGCTGACGCTTCGTTAAATACAAGCCCGGTGAAAGTGTTTGGGTGTGGACGACAATAAGCCGACGTGGACTAAGTGAAAAGCTTCCGCGACGGTACTTTGGACCGTAAAGGGTGATCCGACGTCTCGGCCCACTTGATTACGAGGTTGTCCCCGACGGCATCACGAACTATCAACGACGCCGATCGTGACCTAAAGTCGTCCATTTCGTGCGCCTTAAGCCGTTTCATGCGCTTTAACAAACTAAAACAGTGTTTTTTTGTTTTATTTCTGCATTGTTATTTATTCATTGCACCTTCTTGCATTATTGTTGTACCTTCATCTTCAGTTAAAGCATCGGGACGAAGCGTTTTTCAGAGGGGGCAATGCCACGTTTCATTTCCTAAGTTTTGTTACCGTCTCAAAACACTACACAATTCTCAGCGCAAACCGCGCCTGCAGTTTTCGAGAAGCTTGCGGACTGTAGTAGATCATTTCGATAAGATCACGCCTACTCTGTGAACTGTACAGATTATTCTGGAACCTACGCCACCGACAGCGTTAACGCTAGAACATTCAACGGCAAGAGTATTAATGCCGACGCGCTTCGCCACTTGTCAGCAGTTGATCGACGGCCGACGCTCCGTTCGCCGTTATCAGTCCAAGACTGGTACTGTAAGTGGACTTTCCTTTTACGGGACACAGGCTCGCACAAATAAACAGTTAAATTCCAACGCAAAGTCTCATGTGTTTGGCCGCGTCATGACCCCATGACAATACTTTTCTACGTATGGAGCGCTCGAGTTGGATAACTGCAGCTGGGAGGCTCAGTAAAGTCCTTGCAGGAAAATGTGACCTGCCCAGTTCGCCAATACTGCAGCTTCATGTGGTTATCAAGAGTCTACAAATGCACTCGTGGTGCCAAAAACTGTTACACTATGAAGTGACCAAATATTCACACTCAGATTTTGGCCTGCATGAACTTTAGGCGCAGGGGCGATTGGCAGTTGACGGAGCAGCGTGCCCACCGCCTAGTCTTGGAAACAGCAAAAGACAAAAAATGAGCAAGTAAATTCAAAGCGATAAACTGCAGCACGCTGAGCATTGTCTGGTCATGAAAACATTAATTTTACTAAAAATTTGCAAAATGGAAAAGCGTGCCGTTCACACAGAAGTTGCGGACACCAATACGAGGATGATACTTCTTGTATCACTCGAAGAACCGAGTCATGCGAAAGATGGCAACTATGCAATCTGCCAGAAATCACCATGGTACAAGAGCTCAACGCTCAGAGCCAACAGAATGGATTTTTTGAACAATTTGACCAGTAATCAACCCTGTAGGACGTGCCTCTCATTGCAAGCACCACGACGCTTTCAGGCTCAAGAAGGGCAATTTGGAAATGACACCGCGAGCCGAGTATGGATTACTACAATGATTGCTGGAGATTGTCATTCTTTCCAAGAACCACGAAGGCACGCCCAGCACTTGTTTTACTTAAAAAAACAGCGTATTCTAATGAATACATTCGTGTTGTATGCAGCAAACAATAGGCCATCGACATAATCTGCCAAAACGTATTTCCACTGTATTTAACGGCTAAGATAAATTGCAAAACGCACGTAGCATTAAAAGAACAAGATTTACAAAACCCGCAATTTCGAACAACTGGGTTTCAAGCCTTTCGAACGTAAATGGACATCATTGGACTCACTTCGTGGAGTTGCCGAGGCGCGCAGTCAGTGGAGATTCTGGTAGTGTTTGGAACAGGAGGAAGGCACCTAATTTCAGCAGCGCGGAAGCGTGTTTCCGTATGATATCCCAAGAGATGTACGCAAAAATTGCGGCATTGCTATTGGCTGAAAGGGGCCACGTGGTATAACTGCGGTTCCGGTATTGTTAAATTGTTATTTCTTTTAAGCAAGATGGCAGCACTCATCGATGCTAGATTCGTTATGCGCCGTTGAAGCTTGCTGCAGCCAAATGCCGTAGAAATAACGACGAAACGTGTGGGCTTTTCACCGACAGTAACCGGGTTGTGTTCTTATGCAGCTAGTGTGCTCCAATTTTTCTTGTTTTTTAGGCGTTCTTTTGGGCTGCTGACCGGAAAAGAAGATGCGCCGCTTGAACTACTTCGGATGTAAGCTGTTTTAAGGAGGGAGGGTTGTTTCACCTGTCGAATTGCGCTGCGGTCTTCTGTTCCATGCGTAAGACTTTTGTTTTAATCTTAGACGTAGACGGGGTGCTTTTTCTCGCTACACCGTGCGTTTGCCCAAGAGTCCTTTGGCTTCTTTTTACTCTTTATACCACGCGTCGCACTGCCTCCAAGCTGGCACTTTGTTAAGGCGTCCAGAGCTCATGAAAATTGTGGGAGCGCAACTAAACATAAGTTACAGAAATAAGCAAACGAGGAAAGGTGCATGCACTAGAGTAGAGTGGTTGGAGCCTAGGTGTTCGCGGGCTGTTTTCACAACGGCGTCTCTATTGAAGCTACCGAGAAGATGGCGCTTCTGCTGAAAGCAAGCCTGGAAGCCACAAGAATCCGAAGCTCTCCAAGCCGTTCGAAGAGGAGCCAACTATGCAGTGGTGTGCTTTGTGTCCTGTAAATTTTGTGTTCTCTCGCCTTATGTGCAGACTCCGGGACAAGTGAACTGGGGTCAACGATACGGAGTCATTTGATTGATTGATTTGTGGGGTTTAACGTCCCAAAACCACCATTTGATTATGAGAGACGCCGTAGTGGAGGGCTCCGGAAATTTTGACCACCTGGGGTTCTTTAACGTGCACCCAAATCTGAGTACACGGGCCTACAACATTTCCGCCTCCATCGGAAATGCAGCCGCCGCAGCCGGGAATCGAACCCGCGACCTGCGGGTAAGCAGCCGAGTACCTTAGCCACTAGACCACCGCGGCGGGGCAACGATACGGAGTCATAAAGAGCATCTGCAAGAGCGGTCACTTCGGGCTGCGGAACAGTGGCCCTCTGCACAGTGGCTGCACACCCTTTTCAATCAGGTCATGCCACCCCGATGGAGATGCTGCTATTAAATCTCTACGCACTGGGCAGTGCTCTCTTACCTCTCTCGCTATGGTTCCCCGAGAGACACTGAAGCATCGTTAACAGGACAGCAGAGGCATTTGTCAGACACGCTGCGCGCATCAAACAGTGGGCAGGTGCCCTCCTCCTTGAGTGTCTTGGCGCCGATAAAAGACCGGCACATTTAGCATCGGATATTTCCTCGTCCACGTTCTGTCCATACCATTAAATATAGCCGTTTTGTTTTCTTCTGGCTGCCTTTTGCCTTGGCCCTGCCTGGTCTGCCTGCCATGCGTTTGCTCTCGCGACATGCTACCCAAAAACACCGACGAAGCCTCCCTCTTCATAACACTATGTAATGTTTATAAAATTGGGTAGGCAGCAATTGAAAACCACTGCTGACGTTTACGAAGATCAACGTCTATTTGTAAAGTAGTTCTGAGACCTGGTGTAGCTCTGTGGTAAAATGTTTATTGCCACGCAGAATGCTTGGGTTTGTTTCAAGCTGAGACCCTGCCATTTATTTTTTTCATTCGTCGGGTCAATGCTACCGGTGTCAGGTATTTCTTAACGCTCGCGCGTTAAAATTGCCCTTGTGTGTTCTTTTTCCTGGTTAGATACTAAGTGTCCATCACCTATGGTTATACCCGCCCACGGGTATGTGCCCCTGTCTGGCAGGAAGTGTTTGACGACGTACACGACGGGAATCTAACCCTCCATGCTAATTTTGGTTCACGCCAAGATAAGGGGGTGAACACCAGAGCACCCAAACAAAAGCGGATAGATTGATAGATAGATAGATAGATAGATAGATAGATAGATAGATAGATAGATAGATAGGTAGGTAGGTAGGTAGGTAGGTAGGTAGGTAGGTAGGTAGGTAGGTAGGTAGGTAGGTAGGTAGGTAGGTAGGTAGGTAGGTGGGTAGGTAGGTAGGTAGGTAGGTAGATATACAGACAGATAGATAGATAGATAGATGGATAGATGGAGAGATAGTAAGAGACAGACAGATAGATAGATAGATAGATAGACTGATAGGATAGATAGAATAATAGATAGACAGACAGACAGACAGATAGATAGATAGATAGATAGATAGATAGATAGATAGATAGGTAGATAGATAGATAGATAGATAGATAGATAGACTGAAAGTCGCCAAAGCTTGCTAAGAACTGCTTTGCATAAAAAAACCCTGTCGTGACAAACTGAAATGTGCACCTGCTGAAAACAAGACTTCTTCACTGTAACATAGTAGTACACGTGGGCAGCATGTCGCCTGCTTTTTGCAGCGTCAGACGTCATCATGCGACCGTACGCACGTTCTCTCTAGAACAAATACGAATTATTATTGGCCAGTATGACAAAAGTCGCGACATGTTTTGACTGGCAAAAAATTATATTTGAAACTTTCGAACTTTGTTTTCAAAGTATGCGTTGCTGGCTAGAATTCCACCAACAAAGCGAAGGCGCGAATTTCAGGACAAACCGACAATCGCGAATTCGAATACATCGCAAATTCAGCCAAATATATTTTGTTGATTGCTTTACAGTTCCAGACAAGATGAGCCAGCGCACCGTGGTTTGCCCATTCTTTCTGTGAATATAAGGAAAGTAATGAGGGATCTTCTAGAGAAATCCACGACTAATGCAAACTTTCGAGTGCCGGTTGCTCCAGCTATTCCCGCACTTGCACAGCTGGCTGAGTTCTTGCCTGCAATGCCTACTTCGAAAACTGGTCGAAAGCTTGAATGGTGATGCTTCCCAGCCAAAACACTTTGCGAATTTCGTCACACTGTCCTATATTAAAATATTTTACGAGCAAGAAAGGGCAAATGGTCGCATGAAGACCTACCGAAGAAGCGAAGAGCAAGCGACATGCTGCCCGCGTGTCACTTCTGTGATGCAATGAACATATCTTGTTTTTCTCAGGCACGCATTTCAGTCGATCACCTTTTTTTTTGCGGTGACAGAAGTTAGATTCGGAATTCCCCCTATTTTGCGGCAGAACTGTGACCAAGTATTGCTGGAAAACTTGACCCTTGGAGCCACAAACTAGCCAGCAAAGCAACTACCCCTTCAAATACCATGCAACATCTTTTACGACAGGGTTCACATTGCATCTTTGCAAAGCAGAATGTCAACCAAGTCGCTTCGCTTCAGTGTACATACTACAGACCCTCAAAGATCCCCTCCCGAGGCGTGGGCAATACAAACAAACAAATAGTGCACACAGATAGTTGGGTGCAAAGCTATCTGCCTGGATTACTTTGCAAGTGCCGTAATCGAGGCACACTATAAGAGCATAGCATAGCTCTGTAGAGTATAGTAG
This sequence comes from Rhipicephalus annulatus, assembly GCA_013436015.1. NCBI lineage: Eukaryota > Metazoa > Arthropoda > Arachnida > Ixodida > Ixodidae > Rhipicephalus > Rhipicephalus annulatus. The sequence goes on from WOVY01015267.1 coordinate 122,332, forward strand.
AGCAAGGGGGAGAAAGGGAAATGAGGGGATGAGATGTGATGGTGAGCAGGAAAAACAGGAGGGGGAGAGAGCAAGGAGAGAAAGAAAGAAAGACAGACCAAATTTGCAAGAAAGGACGAAAGAGATGAACAACAAATTCACAAAGACAATATAACGAAGCTCGCCCAGCGGCGCACTGTCTTCAAGCAAGGCAGCACTGAAGCAAAGCTGCCACTTTTTTTTCTTTTTTAGATGCCTTATTTCCATTTTCTTCATAAAGCCTGCTAGCCCTACCTGGGATATTCAATTGGCAAGAGTAATTTGGGATGTTCTTAACTCACACAAGAGCCCTTCCTGTTGCAACTGATTTTTTATTTTCTCTGGGGGCGAATAATCCTGGTTTTGATAGCTCAATTTGGTATTATTATTCGCAAAGCCAAAAGCTGTTTCCAAATCAAACATTAAGACAGATAACAACTTTTTCCAAGTAGTTTAGGCCGATATATAGCGGGATGTTAGAACACCATGCTTTCTCAACAAAAGAACAGTCACTGGAGATAATGTGGCACTGTTCATGAAATCTTTCCATTGTTGGTATTGAAACTTAGGCGCCCTGCATAAGATATCAAGGAAGTAAACTGGAACAAACAGCATAAAAATTTGGAAAAACACCTCAAGGAAATGGTTCGTTCTATATACACATACCAAGTTACTATAAACAATACATTCAAATAACGATGTCACCCAAGAACAACAAAGTCACTGTTAGTTTTCTCTGACAGCATCCACAAAAGTGAAAAACTGTTCTTTTTGCAATCAATATACTTATCTCACAGTACAGTTTATTAGTGACAAAAACTAATGCAGCAAGCTTCGCAGTATAACCAAGTTGAAATTTTTTTAAAGGCTTCCTCCCAGCAACCATCTCAACTATATAGTACTCTTCAGTCTACTGCAATGATTCCTTGAAATTGCGATGGAAACCTAAGAATTTAGCTATCTTCCATCTTGTTTTTCATGGAAAGAACGCAGAAAGAACACTTTAGCGCAGGCTTGCCGAAAATTATCGAATTTTTGTGAGGATGTAGCAGGTTTCATCTCTTTGCACAGCTAGGCACAAGAGCGCGGGGCTATTGCATCTCCGACTTAAGCAACAATTATATTTTTATGGCAGAAGAAAAGTATTTCCGGGAGTGTCAAAAACTGTGGTCACGAAGGTGTTGGCGGCGCGCAGATAGAAAATAGCCATTGCTCACACTGCACTGTTGTGGAAAGCAAAGGCCAGATGGGTGGAGCAGCAGCGGTGCGCAGGCGCCTGGAATGAAAGTGACGGAGTGCCGAAACCAAAACTTGAGCAGCAGTCGCAGCACGAGGAGCACTCCTGTGTTGGGAACAGTGAAGCAGCATGTGAGCATCACAGTTCAGGTAACAGTTGCTTCCATGCAGTGGATCACACCACAGGCACTGCAATCAAAACTCTTGGAGACAGGTCAGAGGATATGTCTCGTAATGCTTGATGGCACTATCCCGGATCAACATGACATTCACTGTGATCCCCACGGGACGAGTTGCGCATATAACGAGCCCTCCTAAATGAGCTCTGAGCACAACACAAAATATCTTCATAACACACGCTGCCCCTGTTATTCTCCATGGTTTCACGCTCGACATTCGTAAAAGTTTTGGAGGGTAACAACACAATCTGACAAGCACTACTTCCAAAACATTTTTGCTGTATGCTTGGTTTCCACTTCTAAGAACAAAAGTCTAACAAGTAGATCACGACAAGCGACCCGCCGCGGTGGTCCAGTGGCTGAGGTACTCGGCTACTGACCCGTAGGTCGCAGGATCGAATTCCAGTTCCATTTCTGATAAAGGCGGATATGTTGTAGGCGCGTGTGCACAAATCTGGGTGCACGTTAAAGAACCCCAGGTTTTCGGAATTTCCGGAAGCCCTCCATTGCGGCATCTCTCAATATGGTGGTTTTTGGATGCTAAATCTCACATATCAATCAATTAGATCACGATATGCCAGGGTGTACTAATAGAGGCGACATTCGAAATGATTCTGGCAAGTTTATAACGTGAAGCTTCATGTGATCTTATTTAAAATAAAAAGTTTCTTCTCCATAATGCCAGCTAAAGAGCTAAATGCCGATGAACCGTTTACGCATTTATCATAACGATAGCTTCTCAAAGATCCAAATAGGGCCTCAGTACAATGGCCACTAAATATATGGGCAGGTGTGAACTATACCCGTTACTAGACTCACTAGCCCCAGAAGAGCACATATCAGTAAAATGCATTACACTAATGAAGTTCATGGGCAATAGCAACAACTAAGTAAAACTTTGTAAAAAACTTCATTAAAATGTCGCCAGTCTTGGTGAGCCTGCACACAAACACAACGCAAAGCAAAAGCTTCGAAATATGGAGTTAAATCTGGTTTAAATATCAGAATCATGGGTGCAACGGAAGAAACAGAATTTCGAGCAAATTTCGAAGCAGCAAAATGTTACCTTTGAAGCACTAAAATCCATTTTGGAGCAGGGTACAGGCTAAATAACATTCATTTTTAATCACTAAAGACCAATTTCAGAGCAGTTTAAGAAACAAGGCTTAGATTTAGAAAATATACAAATATGTACAAGCCATCCAACATTCCCTAAATCATACAGACTAAGTATGAGCGTTACTATTTCAATAAAAGTAGCCTTTCCTTTATTCAGCCCCTCTACGAACATTGATGAGGTCCACATTCTAATTCGCCATTGTTGACAGAGCCTGAAGATTAAAATGTGGATCTTCCAAGATGGTGCCCATGATATTCGTAAAACTGGAAAAAACAAAAAAAACTTGTGCATAATTTTGTTTGATTTTTTACGGTTACAGAAAGGTCATACAATACTCCAAATAATTTTACTAGTAACTTTGTTAAACGTGGGCGATCTTATTAGAACTCACACTTGTGGAGCGTATACACACATCAGTAATTGAACAAACTGTGCTGTGTCTATAGAATATTACTATAAGCCCCTTCCAATCTTTAAACACTTTTTTGCAGGCCAGTCATGTACAATGGCAAAGGTGACATATGCAGTGTTCCATAACGGGTTAGAACAAGACAAAAAATTTTCGAACCACTACCCCGGCTCCACCCCTCGTCTTTTTTCATGAAAAGGTTTGGTTTAGGTGACAATTTCTCGGCTCGCTTGCAAGGCACATTTACCCAGATATAGAAACGACGAAACACACCCATTGTCCTGGTGACGGAACCGGATCGCATGTAGTGTTAAGCAACTAACGTGGTCATCGCATTACCTAGTGCTGAAAGCGAACAAATTCGACATACTGCGAGTGTATACGCTTCCAGCTTTAGTTCCCAATGGTTCATAACATGCCGTGGCCGCATTTGCTGACAAGCACATTATTAATTCTCGCGTTGCTGGCTACTGCAACACATTTTTATCTCGAAGTGTTTCGGCTAGGTGTTTGCCGCGGTCAGAGAACTGACGGGCGCGCTTTTTACTTCATGTGGTAAACACAATTAGAGAGTCTCTTAGCCTAATGAGGTACTATCTTATACTGTGGTTTAGGTTCTGCCCACTTAGATTGATTGATGATACAGGCGGCCAAAGTAGTACTCTGTTCTACCTTAAATTAGGCCAATTGAGAAAATTTTGAAGCTGGTTGGGCATTTTCGGGTAATTTTCCTAAATTTTAAGGTTTTGGCACAGTACGGTCCCAAAGGAATATTTGTATCACCCCTGCACGATCAAATATTGACCAAAGCCATCAATCTTCTACATGCTAGCTTGCATGCCCCGTTTTTCAAATTACTCCCGCGAAGTGTTTTCTTGCAGTAGCTTACCACCTAGAGGCAAAGTGGTATTAGGAGAAAGACAAATAGACAAGGTGTTTATGTGCAAAGTATAAACACAAGACGGAGAAACCATTCACCAGCTAATTACATCCAGAACCACAGTGTCTGGTTACACAGTTTTGAGAGGGTGAATTATGCACAAACAATAATGCCGAATTGCTAAGGCTGCTGTCGAGAGGTGTGCCCCACTTACTAACAACAGACCTTCTGCAAGCAATAAGAGCACTAACATATTTGCACATAACCTAAGTTCAAACAGTAAAATGTCGCTGTAACTTCTTGTACTAACGAATCTCCACTGTAACCTATTTCATACCAACCCCTATAAAAAGTGATAACCATGTCTGAATATTTATTTGTCGATTACCACTGCCCCCTACAAGCAACATTTTCATGAACTGCCCTGATAGGCTGCAAGTGTTCCTTTCAACTTAACTGTCACCAGCCCAGTGCCGCTTTGTGGTTGGGAACCTGAAATCCACAATGGTCTAGAAAGTTTGCGTTCACAGAACATCACTCCAAGCTATAACCATATTTCTGGACATAATTGCCCCCGTGGTCATTGCAGTATTACCTTGATGAATGCGACATTTTGAGTTTGAGAGAAGATTGTGGAGCAGAAAAAATGGTGCTTTCGAGCAGCCATAAGTGTCTTCAGTGCAGAAAAAGAATGCTGTAGCTTAGGGATGCTATTGGTGTTTTCGGAGCACTTGCATGTCCCTATCAACTCCTGAAGTCTAAAACATCACTTAGGTCTCTAAAAATATTTATGTTTGTTATTATACATGCCGTATGCAGCCTTATAGTTGGCATAAATCATGGGCCAGGGAGGGGGGGGGTCAAGAGAGTTTGGACTTTTCTGGTGTTCAAGCTGAGGAGGGCACTCTTTGCAACTGTCCCACTTGAGATATAGTTTTAGCAAGCGATATAATTGAGTTCATAGTCAAGTATAGTGCAATGAACTTTTTAAAAGGTTTTTACCTTCTGCGTACCTTGGTAAAATGCCCTCAGTGTTGTGAACTATGGAAATAGAAAAATTGTGGAGAAAGACAGACTGAAGAGAACAATACAATTGCTGGAGCTCAGACCCCATGTTCGTTTTTTGTTTTTTTGAAAGTATAATTTATTTTATATAAATAAAGTTTCAAAGCATAACAAAATAAGAATTCGACACCACGTCGTGATATGTGTCAGCCCTTGATTTTTTCTGAATTTTAGCCATTGCATAGTACACTACGATGATAGTGTATACAGCTTGCTTTTGGTTTCACTTAGGCTTACGGGATGGCCCTATGGTTCAACTTCAATCTTTCGAGTTTGCCAACAATTTTTCGGAGCAGGTTTGGAGCAGCAACTAGCAAATATTGCACTTTGAAGCACCATGGAGCAGCATTTTTCAGTTTGAGCAGTTTTGAGCAATTGGAGCACCACTTCCATAACTACTAATGTTATGAGGCCATGCTGTTGGCTACTCATGGAATGAATCACCGAGGAAACTCTGCCCATCTTTCATATTCCTCCTGTGGTATCATTCTTGACAGCTTCTACGGCTCATATCTCCCTTTACAGCTTAATTTACTCCGAGCGTCTAAGGCAGTCTCCCACAGTTGTTTAAGCCATGTGTTGTCTGATTACACCACTGACACACGACAGAGTTTGCAAATCGAACTTTACCGGAAACCCGTAACTCCATAGTGTTCTGCAGCATTACCCGTTTTTTTTCATGGCTTTTTCATTACCAGAGCTTTACGCTGCTCCTTGTTTCTAGTCTTTTCTCATTTAGTGCTCGGGACTGCTCCTCACCTGAAAAAGAACAGCCACTTCCTCTTTCAATGTGGCACCCTCACCTATTTACTCATATTCTTAAGGAATTCTGTGGCACTTTATAGATACTGCCAGATTACTGCTGCCATTGAATAGTATCATTCTCCATTTTTTTTCTAAGTATGTAGAGCTCAAGTTGGATACCTGCTGCTGGGAGGCTCAGTAAGGACCTTGCAGGAAGATCCGACTTGCACAGTTGGCGAATACCTCCGTTTCATGTGGTTATCACAAGTCAAAAAAAAGCATTCATGGTGCCAAAAACTGTTACACTATGAAGTGCTAAAGTATTCACACACAAATATTGGCCTACGTGAACTACAGGCACAGAGGCACTTGGGTTTTTTGGGGCAGCGTGCCAACCACCTTATCTTGGAAACAGCAAAACAGAGAAAATAAGAAAGCAATTTCAAAGCATTAAAGTTCAGCTGATTTCTGTGCATTGTCTGCTCACAAGAAGGTTATTTTACTCGACATCCGCAAAATAGATATGCTTGCCCTTTACACAGTAGTTGCGGACCACAATACCAGGCTGCAGACATATGATACTCCTTATATCACTTTAAGAACCGACTCCTGCACGATATGGCAACAATGCGATCGGCGAGAAATAACCTTGGTACAACACAACGCTCATAGCCAACAGACTGGATTTTTTGAACAACTTGACTAGTAATCAACCCTATCAGCCACGCCTCTCAACACAAGCACCACGATGTTTTCAGGCTCAAGAAAGGCAATTTTTAAATGACTCGGAGATCCGGGAATGGAATAATATGATAATTGCTGTAAATTGTGATTCTGTACAATATTCACGAAGACGTCTGCAATTGTATTATTAAAAAATACCATATTCGAATGAATACACTCGTGTTGTAAGCACCAAACAATAAGTCATAAACATAACCGACCAAAACGTATTTCCACAGTTTTCAACGGCTAATATAAAGTACAAAACGCGCGTGGCATTGACACGAATATGTTTCACAATAACCGCAATTTCGGACAACTGTGTTTACAAACCTTTTAAACATAAATGGACGTTATCGGCCTCACTTCGTGGTCGCTATGCTCATTGTAAGTGCAGCAGCGGGCAGTCTTTAACCGAACTATGAAAGGAATTGGCCAGAGACTCTTCACGGACTCATCTGTTTAGTTACCTTGTATTCACGAGAAATAGGCGCGCACAGTTTCAGCAGAGCGTGCGAAAAGAGATTTATTAGCGAGGTTCTTACCTTACGCCAGAAATCGGGATACAAGAATTCAGGAGTGAACCACGAAACCTGTATGAGCGAAAAAAAACCACAAAGAAAACGAGCTAGAAGATCATTGTTAGACAAACCAACTTACGTAGCAGTTGAAGTAATAATGTAGGGTCTGTTCTCTGGCGGCAAACAACCAAACCATTCGAATTGTTTCGTAGTTCAGTGCTCCGTAAGGAGCGCTCGACGCTGACACCTGTATTCAAGGAACGAGTGAAAACTAAGCCCTTCACTGTGAAAATCCAATCCTCAACTGCACTATATAAAGAGAAAAAATCTAGTTTTTGCTTCACTAAGTATTACGGCTAGGGGTGTTTAGCCGCCGCCCGAGTATGGTGGCTAGAAGGAGAGGAACATATGGAGGAAGAAAATGCCATGGCGTCATATTCTTCAAGCCGTCGCTCATGGGGGAATGCCACCACATGGATGGATGGTCAGATGGATTGATTTATGGCTGTATATTTTAGATGAGGCGGTCGCTCGTGAAACCAAGCTATAATACTTAGTGAATCAAAAACTAGAATTATTTTTTCCTTTAAATAGTGAGGTAGCGGGTTGATACTTTGCAGTGAAGGGTATAATTTTCTTCGTGCCTTGACTTTAGCCATCAATCCCATGTCACAATACTCCCTGATTTGGTGTATTCCCGTGAGCTCCAAAGGCAAAGACAGATATTTAGGCTATTTAGTGATACATTATGGGCAGTAAAAGAGCACAAGTTCACGGGACGAAGACAATAGACGCAAAGAAGCGCTCACTCCCAGCTGAAGGATTTATTGAAATATACAAATTATCTGAACACATAAGATAAAACACACAGAACATGCGTAGAGGGGCCAGCGAAGAAACGTGTCAACGTGATTAATAATTTTGCACTATGGGTAACTGCACAAGCGCCACATATTCCATTAAAAACAACATGCTAGTGATTATGAATTCATCTTTTCCATGTAAAGATATTCATGTCTGACTAACGCAAGACTCTCCTTTTTTGATATAGAATGCTTCCACTAGGTCTCTTGAGATCTGATCGCTATGTTTGAAGAGCACTGTCGTTTCATTGAACAAGGGCCTGCACCCACACGTGTGGCAGTGCGAAGGCCTATTTGCGTACGTGCTGATCTTGAAGGTTCCGGAATGTTTTTTTTTATTAGTACACAGAGACAATGCCCTGTTTGCCCAATGTAAATCCTTCCACATGTTGAGGCAATTATAAACACAACCCCTAGTACACAGTGTAGTGAGGCGTCACTGTGCTTTTCCCGGCATTTATTTTGGCTAGAGCTCTTTTTATCATGATTTTGTTCACCATAGGGCACAATTTTCCTAATTTGGATTTTTTTGAGAATAGAACCCTCGGGGAGGTGATATACAACCAAAGTTTTGAAGAAACCCGACAATTTGGAACTGACTTGGTTCCTTCCTCAGGGGTGACTGCGTAGGCTACGTAGCAGCAGTGTCATCAAAGCACTCGAGGGGTGGATAATGACCCCCCCCTTTCTCTCTCTCGTTTTGTCGTAGCAGCAGCGTCATCAAAGCACTCGAGGGGTGGCTAATGACCCCCACTTTCTCTCTCTCGTATTGCCGTGGAGCGCAGTCCGTGTGTTTACACTGGGGAAAGGGTTCTGAGAGAGCGGTTCATGTGATGGGCTGTTCTCTGTATGTGTGACGACTCGAGTAACAGCTGTCTCCTCCAGTTCGGCTCGCTTTCGAGGATGGCCGTCACTTCGGAATTTATCTGGTCTTCCAATGTCTCGGCATGTTCGGCATCTGCGCTGCGCTCTTTGCAGAACTTCCGCACATCGTTGGCATGTTGCTTCAGTCGTTCCGATAGGTTTTTTGTCTCGCCGATATACGACGCGGCGCACTCGGCGCACGGAATTTTGTAAACGACACCAGGGCTCCTGTCTATTGTTGGTCGGTCTTTCGGGCAGGGGAGGAGGCGGCCCAGCGTACATGATGACACGTGCGCGATGCGAACCTCCTCCTCCCTGAAGATCGTCGCCTACATCTCGCAGGTTCTGTGAACGTATGGAACCGATACGCGTTTCGGGGGGCTGCCAATTAAGGTTGATTGGGGTTTCCGTATCCTCTGTTGCTTTGCGCGGTGGGTGGCGGCTCCATTGAAGTTCTTTAAGTATCCGTTTTTTTAAGGTCAGCAATTACGCGGCCTCTTCTTTCTTTCGCTCTGTGTCATTAGAGCATAAGTTCCTGGCTCTCTCGAGTAGCGTGGTCTAAACCGAGGCTTTTTGGCAGGCGGGGTGGGAAGGATCGAATTGAAGGCAGCGGCTAGTGTGCGTTGGCTTCCTATGAACGGAGAACTCCAGGCCGTTGCACTTTCTTGCCACCTGGACGAGAAGAAAGGGCAGGCAGTGGTCACTTTCCCACTCGGTAATGAATTGTATGGCTGGGTGCACGGAATCCAGGTGTTGTCTGAAGTTCTCAGCTATAGACGTCTTAATGACGCACAAACAATCGTCCACATAACGCAGAAAAAGCTTGGGTCATGGCGAGGAGGAGCTGAGTGCTTTCTCTTCTGTGTACTCCGTGGTAAGATTTGCCATCGTGATAGAGGTGAAAGCTCCCTTACAGTGCCATTGTTCTCCCTGAAAATAGTTTCTTTGTAGGAGAAGTCCGTACTGGAGAGGCAGAACTCCTTTAGACGACAGAGCTCGTTAACTGCCTAAGGAGCCCTTTGGCTTGCGTCCTCCTGCGCAAGCCAAAGGAGGACTCAGGCTTGCGTCCTCCTGCGCCTGCAGGACTTTGGCTTGCAGACTTTGGCTTGCGTTCTCCTGGGCAGGAGGACTCAGGCTTGCGTCCTCCTGCGCAGAACCGGCAGCGGAGACAGCTAAGGAAACTGGCACGTTGGTCAACAATAAAACGACGTCCAATAAGACCATGCTCTCGTCATCACCGATGCTAACGTCTGACGTTAGCTGCGCGAAGTGGCTGGCGTCACGGACATGAGTTGATGTCTTCCGGGTTAGTGGGGCGAAGATTTTGCGTAGAAAGTTTGAAAGGGCTCGGCATGGGGAGGAAGCAAAGTCTACAATTGGTCCGAGAGAGCCGTCAGGCTTGTGAGTTTTTGGTAGTCCATAAAAAATTGGTGCCGATCCGTTACGGCAGATTAGTCGCTGGTAAAGTGTTCTGAGATCCGAGTAATGCTTGAAAATTTCTCGATTAGCTTGTTTAGCTGTGCCTGTGTTTGCTTCGCTGGGTCCTTTAATAGCTGCGTGTAGGCATCCCCTTCAAAAAGAGCTAGAACCTTCCAATCGTAGTCTCCGCTGTCCAACACCACCGTCGAATTGCCCTTGTCGGCAGGCAAGATGACACTGCTTCGTTGCCGTCGGAGTTCCCGAAGTGCCTGGTTCTCCTCCATGGTCAAATTCTTTTCCTTTGTGATGGTAATTTCGAAAGGATCCCAATTGATTTCAGCCTAACTTGTTCCCTGGTGCCCAGCCTCACGTGTTGGACGGCTTCGTCTACAGCCGCGACAAGCTTCGGTAGACCGGACGTCGGTGACATGTTATAGCCATGTCCCTTCGCCAGGACAGCCTTTGGTTGGAGTCTATATCATCTCCCAGTTTCATACCCAACCAGGCAGACTTCTGTCAAATGATTACATTCAAGTCAACCTGTACACCTCAATATTGTAGAAGAAGTTCTTGTTAGGCTAGTTGGTAGAGCATTTCAAAAAGTTAAACTTGAGCGCGGAATCACGAAGTGATCACTCACTTTTTCATCAGAGCTGTGTGCGTTTGATGCATGAATGTGTGTGTGTGTGTGTGTGTGTGTGTGAGTGATCGTGTCGCGTTTTCACGCTCAAAATTAACTTTTAGAAATGTACATCGTATCAAGATGCCACATTTTTTAGTCCATGGGCTAATCTATGCTTGTAGGGCATGGTTGCACATTTCTTTGAACTCTCTTGTTTTTATCACTTTTTTCACCCTTCTTGATATGACGTATCAGACATTCGCAAACAGAAGTTGTAAAGGGCGTCGGGAAGCCGGCTACCGGAAGATGACACACCTGTTCGTAGGAGCTTTGTTCCGCCTGGTGCCATGCGGAAGGACGCCATGCGCCTGGTGCCACGCGGAAAGTGCGTTTCTACTTTTCTGCTAGGAGGTATTGCGTGTGTTTGCGATACATTTCCGCAACAAAAGTAGGAAAGGGCTAAGAAGAGGGATCCTAGTAGTACATCAACAGGCCCAGACATTCAAATGACATTCAATTTATGCTGATAATGACATTGGGCCCTAAGTCTAAGCAGACTTTTAGAGAGGCAGTGAGCAAAACAATAATCTACGGTGAAGTCCCCGATGGATGGAAACTTAGCAGTATGAGCATGATCTATAAAGGAAAGGGGGCAAAGCTGACATAAACAACAACAGTCCTCTAACAGTGATATCTGTGGTCTACAGGCTGCCATTGCACATGTTGAAAGAAAGACTGCAGGCGTGGATAGAGGATGAGGGGGTGCTGGGGGAACTGCAGAATGGGTTTCGAAAACACAGGAGGTTGGAAGACCCTCTGTTCTCATTGACGCAGTGCATCAAAACAGAAGAAAAGAAACGCAGGCCCCTGTGGCTAGCATTTTTGGATATCAAGGGAGCGTACGATTACGTGGTTCAAGAAGACTTGTGGGAAATACTGTGCACACTGAGTGTGGAAGGTGGAGTCACAAATCTTTTAAAGCATATCTATAAAAGTAACAAGGTAGTTATAAAGTGGGAAAAACAGGTATCTAAGCCCACAGAGGTAAAACGGGGGCTTAGGCAGGGGTGTCCTCTGTCGCCCTTGTTATTTATGATGTACCTACAAAGATTAGAGGCCAAATTAGAGAGAAGTAGACTTGGCTTTCACCTCTCTTTCGTCAAACAAGGAAAAATCAATTAAAAAGCACGGCCAGCATAGATGTACGCAGATGATATAAAGCTAATGGCCGACCACAAGGAAGATTTGCAGAAATTGATGGACATCAGTGGTAATGAGGGAGTCAGATTCAGAAATCAGATTCAGTAAGAAAAAATCAGCAGTCTAATTTTTATGACAATGAAGGTAGTGAGCTTAAAATACCGGAGGTCACGCTAGAGATAACATATAAATACAAATATCTGGGCGTATGGATAAGCAATGGGACCGAGTACCTGAGGGAACAAGAAATATATGTGACGACTAACGGTATCAGGAATGCAGCAGTGATGAAAATTAGGGCACTGTGGAATGAAAACAGGTATGATGTTGTCAACGGAATATGGAAAGGGGTTATGGTTCTGGGTCTGGTGTTCGGCAATCTGGTCTTGTGCATGAGATCAAAAAATCAAGCAAGATTTATATTTAAGCAACGTGGAATAGGTATGCTTCCTTTAGGAGCTCACGGGAATACACAGATTCAGGAAGTTTAAGGTGATATGGGATGTACATCATTTGAGGGCAGGGAAGCTAGAAGCAAGATAAAATTTGAGAAGCTATTGAGAGAAATTGGGGAGGAGCGTTGGGCTAGGAAGGTTTCCAGCTATTTGTACATGAAGATTGTCGATACAAAATGAAGGAAGCGAACCAGAAAATTGACGGGTAAACACTTAGAAAACAGCAGGGGGCCGGACCAAAAAGAAATATCAGTTAAGAAGGCGAAGGAAACGGAGGGTGACATGTGGAGAATTGGCACGATTAAGAATCTCGCACTAGAGATCTGTCGAACTTTTAAGCAGAAAATTGCCAAGGAAAGTATCTATGACAATGCTCGGGGTAGTTCTCTACTGTTTGAGGCCAGGACGGGAGTACTGCGAACAAAGACATATCGGACCAAATACGAAGGAGTAGACACAGTATGCAGTGCGTTTGGAGAGGAAGAAGAAACTGCCGAACACTTGATAATGTTCTGTAAAGGGATTCATCTTATAGTTCAGGATGATGGCGCAGAGTTTTTCAAAGCACTGGCGTTTAGGGACAGCGAGGGCAAATTAGACTTCAAGCGGGTAGACTTAACCAGAAGGAGGTTATCTGATTGGTGGCTTAACTCAAAGCACGAGTGAAAATTAAAACCTTCACTGCAATGTAAGAGTCCTCAACTTCTGTATTTAAAGGATGCATGGATGAAAAACATTTATTGGGGTCCTGAAGGATTCCACCCCCGTTTTATAGGGGTAAGATCGCGGGCCGCTCCCACGTTGGGAAGAGGAGGCCCAGCCTCACCGCCGCATCGTGGGCCTTCTGGACAGCCTTGAGTGGTTGTATGAGAATCGAACTCGTGAGCATTAAATGAAAGATCTCAGAAAATTCTTCATTTTTTATTTGTAAAGAAGGGCACCTCCAGAGCAAGTGGTTAAAATCACTGCGATTCTGGCAGTCCGGACAAAGTTCTGAAATATCGGAGTAATGGCTATATGTTATGAGGCTAGGGTATGTTCCCGTCTGAAGCATGCGGAGAGAGATTGCCTGTGGCCTAGACAACTTTTCGTGTGGCAATGGAAAGGAGCTACAGCCTAATTGATAATGCTTCTTGATCTAGTTGAAGGTAGTCAAAATGTCCCTAAAATAAAGGCTGTGGGCTGACTCCTCTGTCTGAGAAGCACGAGTCCTGGCGCGGTAAGTGAAGCCGTGCGCCTTGGAGTGGCCTAGCTCGTTGACTTTGGGAATGCCTCCGACCCTCAAGCCAAGGTGAGCAGGGAAACAAATAAGTGTGTGGTGGGTGAGTTCCTTGTGAGCAAGAGTTCTCAAAACTTCCTTGCACACAGAACCAGAAGCAAAGGCCCTAGCAGCGGATTTAAAGTCGGTATAATTATCAGTCCTTTGTGGATCAAGGAGTGCTAGTTCAATGGCCATCTGTTCTGCTTTGTAAGAAGAAGTGGTTCGAACCGATGCCGCCCGATCTAAAGGGTACAGCCATAATAATCCATACATCCATCCATCCTGACAAATGTGTTGTGTACTGTAGGTGTGGAACACGGGCAACGTTGAAGTGACGTTGACCACGTGAATGGGGTAGGCAGCCGTTTTGAAGAAGTCCAGGACGCCCGGTTATTTGTTAAACAGCTAGAGCCGAGCACGAAGAGAACCTAGTGAGAGGCTACTAGCGAAATTGAACACGTATTTGTGCGGTGTAGGCGGCTGCTTCAAACAGTTGTTGAGGTAGAAGAGCTATTGGAGGAGGCTGGATAGCGGGATTAGGGTTGAACTTAGGGCTGTCCAGCGCTCGGTCCGATGGTCGGGCGGGGGTTGGCTAAGGAGGCTAAGAAAACCACGGGCGAGAGTGAGCTGGCGCAGTGCGAAGAATGCAAGCGCTGGTGCTACTTTGACGAGACAGAATTCACGAGTTTAGCCGACGCACAGACGGCGAGCTTTGTGTGCAGGCTGTGCGAGGCACTGAAGGCGGCCGTGCAGCGTATGGAGGCTAGCAACGAGGGGCTTCAGGGGGCACTTTCGGTGGAACGGCAGCAGAGTATAGAACTCTAAAAACAGCTCGTAGCGTCGCGTGAGCGGGAGGAAGCTACCGCCAGCCTATTAGAGCAAATGAAGGGCGACCTTCGAAAGGAACGGGAAGGGCGAATCGAGCTCGAGCAGCGGGTAAAGAAGCTAATGGCGCTTTGTCCCGGCCCCGAGTAGTGTGAGACAGAAGGCGTGGGTAGCGGAGAAGGCGACAGGTGGGAAGGAACAGGCGAAAAGGTACGTCAGGGGGCTGCAGTGTCTGGCCACAGCATGGTGGCTCTGAGAGAATACAGCTCGGTGGCGCGGCAGACTTCAAGCAGGGCAGGAACACTGGACAGACGGCAGAGAGAAAAACATGTGAAGCAAACAAGGGCGCCAACACAAACAGGAAGCCACTTATTGGAGCGTAGAAGGGTCCTAGTGGTGGGGGACTCTAACGTGGCTAGCGTAATGGATGGCGTCTTCACGACAGTAAAGGAAGACGGGAGAGTGAGGGTAGAGCCCCTGTCAGGAAAGAGCATGGTGGATGCACTGGCCAAAGCTCAGGAGGTTGTAGAGGACAACATGGAGGGCGAAAATCTCGTCATTATTCACGCTAGGCTCAATGATGTGTTGAAGGGTAGGATTAGAACCTTCAGAGACAATTAGAGAATGGAATGCGTAAGCTCTGAGAAGCCTATGGAAGTGTGCATGTGACCATATGCACAGTTCAAGAGGTGTGGGGGCTCTCTCGTTGGATTGAAAGGAGGGTAGTGGAGGCCAACTGTGTGATCAAAGGTATGAGCCGGCAACTCGGGATACAGCGTAATGGAGGTGAACCAAGACGTGTACGAGCCTGGCGCTCGCCCCTTTGCACAAGATGGCATTCAGTACAGTGGTGCGATGGCTAAGAGGGTTGTTAATAAGATGGGTCGTCAAACCACAGCTTTTTTAGGTGGACCCAGAGCCCTGAGGCCAACAGTGTAGCCAAAGACGGTTCTAAAGGGGCACAAATATTGAAGCCACACGGAGTCCGTGGGAGAAGAAATCGACGCGAGCACGAGGGCTGAGCTAAGTCAGACACAGGCTATATTAACATGCAGGGTGGAAGGAATGGGTTAGAGTGGGAAGAGATAGAAGAGACGTTAAAGCAGGTGGAGCTGATGGTATGTGGGATTGTGGAGACACAACTTCGGGACATGGAGCAACCACCTTGCAATCCAGACTACGCATGGAGATATTGCAATAGAACAGAAGGTAGCAAAAATAGGGGTGGAATTGGTGCATTGATACATAATAGTATAGGTTGTAAAGAGTCAAGCAGGGATGCATGCAACATTTATGGTTAAGAGGGAAAGTAGCTGGGCAGATGACACTGCTGTGTTTGGTGTACTTGTGTACGGGAGCAAAGACTAGAGAAAAAACCAGGCAATGGTGGAGTGTATATCGAAGAATATTGAGGAATTAGGAGAAGAGTGCGAGAAAATTACACCCAGAGATATGAATAGGCACATAGAAGATATTGATGGGTATACTGACCCAACAGGCAAAATGAAAATGGTCATGGAGATGTGCGAAGCATGATCTGATCTTTTGCCACAGTACTGAGAATTGTGAAGGGCAAATAACATGAGAGCTAGGAAGGCTGCAGTCGACGATAGATTATGCACTTATCACATAGGATGTATGATAAGCTCAGGGGAATGCACATAGAAGGTGGCTCCAGAAGTCTTGGTAGTGATCTGGGTAGTGAGGAGGCAAGGTGAGACACTACAGGATAATATTTATTGAGAAAGCGAAATAACAAAAGCTACTAAACAAATTGAGAAAGTAATCACTGAGGATGATAAAACACTGTTGACATACATGAATCTAATCAGACTGAGCTAGAACTTGCTAAGTTTCCAAGGCACGTCACAAGTCACTCCGGAAAACAAGGCAAACCCAAGAGTTGGTGGGATGAGGAAGTTAAGTGAGCCATAGCAAAACGTCAGGACGCCTCTAGGGAACCCAGGCGTGCTAAGCAGTGGGGTGAACTTACTGATGATGTTGAAAGAAAATAGGACATCTTTGTAAGGTGTAGAAGAGAAGCATCGCTTTTAATCAATAAAAAGATTAGAAGAAAGGGGGCTGAATGGCTAGCAGAAGTAAGTAAAAATGACAGAAAGGCAGCTGTGAAATTTCGGAACTAGCTAAACTCCCTAAGAAATGAGACAAGTCTAGAACAAAGGTTTATACCTACAGCTCAAGGTGCTAGGATAGAAGCGGACGAAGCTATTGAATATATAGAAACAAGGGTGAGAGGAAAATTTCAACAAAGAAGTGTCTTATTCACCACAATAGACAAGGATGAATAAGTTGTACAATGGCTCTATTTTCACAACGAGAGTGGGAAAGGGCTGAGAAGAGCGTTACTAGTAGCACATCAACAGGCCCAGATAGCATTCCGATTATGCTGATAAAGTCATTCGGTCCGAAGTCTAAGAAGACTTTGAGAGATTCAGTGAGCGAAACAATAATCGATAGTGAAGTCGCCAATGGATAGAAACTTAGCAGGATGAGCATGATCTATAAAAGAAAGGAGGACAAAGGTTACATAAACAACTACCGTCCTGTAACAGTGACATTAGTAGTCTACTGGCTTGCGATGCAGATTATAAAGGAAAGACTGCAGGCATGAATAGAGGATGAGGGGGTGCTGGGGGAACTGCAGATTGGGTTTCGAAACCACAGGAGGTTGGAAGACAATCTGTTCTCACTGACGCAGTGCATCGAAGTAGCAGAAAACAAACACAGTCTCCTGTGGCTAGCATTTTCAGATATCAAGAGAGCGTACGATAGCGTGGTTGAAGAGGACTTGTGGAGAATAATGGACACACTATGTGTGGAAGATGGAGTCACTAATCTTTTGAAGCATATTTATAAAAGTAACAAGGTAGTAATAACGTGGGAAAAACAGGTATCCAAGACAACATAGGTAAAATGAGGGCTTAGGCAGGGGTGTCCTCTGTCAGCCTTGTTATTTATGATGTACCTACAAGGATTAGAGGCTAAATTAGAGGGAAGTGGACTTGTCTTCCACCTCCCTTTCGTCAAACAAAGAAAACTCATTGAACAGGCACGGCCACCATTGATGTACGCAGATGATATAGTGCTAATGGCTGACAACAAGGCAAGATTTCCAGAGATTGATGGACATCAGTGGTGATGAGTGGGATAGGTTAGATTTCAGATTCAGTGGGAAAAAAGTTAGCAGTCATGATTTTTAATGATAATGAAGGTAGTGAGCTTAGGACACAGGAGGACACGCAAGAGTTAACAGATAAATACAAATATCTGGGCGTATGGATGAGAAATGGGACAGAGTACCTTACGGAACACGAAATATGCGTCACGACTAAGGGTAACAGGAATGCAGCAGTGACGAAAAATATGGCACTGTAGAATTACAATAGGTATGATGTTTTGAAAGGTATATAAAAAGGGGTCATGGTTCTGGGTCTGGTGTTCGGCAATCCGGTCTTGTGCATGAGATCAGAAGTTCAAGCAAGATTAGAAATTAAGCAAAGTGGAATAGGTAGGCTTGCTTTCGGAGCTCACGGTAATGCACCAAATCAGGGAGTAAGGTGATATGAGCTGGACATCAATTGAGGGCAGTGAAGCTAGAAGCAAGATAAAATTGGAGCACCATTGAGAGGAATGGGGTAGGATCGTTTGGCTGGGAAGGTTTTCAGCTACTTGTACATGAAGAATGTTGATAGAAAATGGAGGAAGCGAACCAGAAACTTGACGGGTAAATACTTAGAAGACACCAGGGGGTCAGACCAAAAAGAAATATCAGTTAAGAAGAAGGTGAAGAAAATGGAGACTGGCATTTGAAAAATCGGCTTGATTAAGAAGTTCGCACTAGAGATCTACCCAACTTTTAAGCAGGAAATTGCCATGAAAAGGATCTATGATAATACTTGGGTAGTTCTGATACTCGTGGTAGGCCAGGACGGCAGTATTCAGAACCAAGACATATCCGGCCAAATACGAAAGGGTAAACATTGTATGCACTGCATTTCTTGAGAAGGAGATAACTGCTGAACACTTGATAATGTTCTGTAAAGGGATTCACCCTATAGTTCAGGATGATGGCGCCGAGTTTTTCAAAGCACTTTGGTTTAGGGACAGGGAGGAAAAACTATACTTTAGGCATGTGAATTCACTAGAAGGTGGTTATCCGGTTGGTGGCTAAAATCAAGACGCGAGTGAAATTTAAACCTTTCACTGCAAAGTACCAGTCCTCAAGTTCACTATTTAAAGGAAAAAAAGATAAGTGTAGTTGTTAGTTCACTTATATTACGGCTAGGTGGTGCATGCCGCCGCCCGATATAAAGGGCGGCTTCACCAATATGACGTCATGGCCTCTCCTATATTTTTCCTTTCTCCATGAACGTCACATATGAGGTTATAAGCAAAGCAATCAGCTTCGAATTGCACTGCAAATGGCTACGTCTTCTCAAGAAAGTTTAAGGTCACGAAAAAAAGACGCGTTTCATTTCCGTTATGATTCGCTTTCAACTTCTTACAGTTCTGTGGTCGTCATTTACGCTGCGTTAACTTGGCGACTCGCTTTCTTCTGCGTTGCACCAATTGACACCCCGTCGGACGAATAGTATTATTTTTCAGAGTTAAAAATCCCAAAAATAGATCAGGATATGAGGAACGCGTTAAGTTCGACTACCTGGAACACTTACTGTGCATCTAAGCACACGAGTCTTAAGTATATTTGCCTCCATCGAAAATGCTACCGCCTCGGTTTCCGTGCAGCGACAGTCGGGTAGCTCACCTAGTGAGAGAACAGAGCGAATGCTCGTTTCACTTGAACCGGGTGGGGCCAGTTCTTCTCGCTCATCTCACTAGCGAGTCGTGTGTTGCCGTGCGTAACGTAGTACAGTACTAGCACCAAAGTGTGCTGGAGTGTACCATTATAGCGCCATACAACAACGTCGATGGCGTAGTGGTTAGAGCATCCGCCTCGCATGCAAAAGGTCCGTGGTTCAAATCGCGGTGCCCCGCAATTCCAAACCAGATACAAAAATCCGCGTGGTGATAGGACTGCATTAAGAGGCCAGGGGTGCGGCCTCATCGGTAACCACCGCTGGTAACACACTCACTCACCAGAGGAGAATTGGCCACCCTGGTCCAGTATCTGGACACTACCTCCCACACGCATACCACAAATAACTCACGGCCCTCAGTCTACATCAGCTGCGAAGCAACTGACCACGGCGGCGGTCAGACCTGTGACGCAGCAGAGGGTGCTAAGAATATCTGGATCTGGACAGGCCACCACTGGAACCTAAACTTGGCAACGTTTAACGCTAGAACCTAATCTAGTGAGGGAAGTCTAGCTGTACTATTCGAGGAGCTAGAGGGTGTTAAAAGAGACATAATAGGGCTCAGTGAAGTTAGGAGGACAGATGAAGCCTATACTTTGCTGCAAATTGGGCACGTCTTTTGCTATCGGGGTTGGGCTGACAGAAGAGAACTAGGAGTGGGTCTCCTAATTCATAGAAACATAGCGGGCAACATGGAGGAATATTATAGCCATATTGAAAGGGTGGTAGGTATCGTATATTAACTGAATAAAGGATACAAGATGAAAGTGTTACAGGCTTACGCGCCTACATCCAGCCATGATGACGCTTCAGTTGAAAGCTTCTGTGAAGACGTGAAGTTGGCAATGAGTAAGGTAAAAACACAATATACTATACTGATGGGAGACTTCACTGCAAAAGTAGGAAAGAAGCAGGCTAAGACCAGGATGAAGGAGATTATGGTATCGGTACTAGACACGCCAGAAGAGAGCTACTAGCAGAATTTGCCGAATGTAATAATTTATGGATTTGGTACACTTTCTACCAAAAACGAAGAAACCGTAAGTGTACATGAGGAGCCCTTATGGCGAAAATAAAAACTAAATAGACTTTATAATGAGTGCCCCTCAGGTATTGTGCAGGATGTGGAAGTGGTTGGCAAGGTATCATGCAGTGACCATAGAATGGTACGGTTTCGAATTCGTCTAGACTCGAAGAAGGAATGACGGAAACTGATACGCAAGATGCCAATGAATGAGCTATCACTGAAATGGTAAGTACAGGAATTCAGAGTCTCGCTTCAGAACAGGTACTCGGCTTCTAAATAGAAAACCAACCTTAGCGTAGATAAAATGAATACAAACCTGACGAGTATCATTACCGAGTGTGCAGTGGAAGTTGGAGGAAAGCTAGTTAGAGAGAACACTGGCAAGCTTTCCGAGGAAACGAAGAATCTCATTAAGAAGCATCACGTCATGAAAGTCTCAAGTACAACAAACAAAATAGAACAGCCAGAGCTTTCGAAGTTGATTAGTAGGCGTAAGGTATCCGATGTAAGAAGGTATAACATGGAGAAAATTGAACACGCTCTGAAAAACGGAGGAAGCGTCAAAGCAGTGAAGAGAAAACTTGGGATAGGCGAAAATCGGAGGTATGTACTACGGGACAAAGAAGGCAAAATAACTACCAATATGAATAGGATAGTTAAAATAGCGGAGGAGTTTTACAGAGATCTGTAGAGTAGCTTGGACAACCACGACCTTAATACTATAAGAACTAGCAGTAACCCAGGTGACACCCCACCAGTAATGATAGAAGTCAGAAAAGGTTTGGAGAACATGCAAAGAAGGCGAAGCTGCTGGTGAGGATCAGGTAACATCAGAACTGCTGAAATATGGAGGACAGATTGTGCTAGAAAAACTAGCCGCCCTGCTTACGAGGTGTCTCCTGACGGGAAGAATACCAGAGTCTTTGATAAATGCTAACATCATCTTCATACATAAGAAAGGAGATTACGAGGACTTGAAGAATTACGGGTGGATCAGCTTGCTCTCTGTAGTATACAAGCTATTTACAAAGGTAATTGCTTACAGAGTAAAGAAAACACTAGAATTCAATCAACAAAAGGAACAAGCAGGATTTCGAACAGGCTACTCACCAGTCAACCACATTCATACTATCAATCAGGTAATAAGGAAATGCTCAGAATATAGCCAACCACTATAGATAGCCTTCATTGATTACGAGGAGGCGTTTGATTCAGTAAAAATACCAGCAGTCATGCAGACACTGCGGAATCAGGGCGTCGATAAAGCATAAATAAACATGCTGGAAGAAATTTACAGGGGATCAACTGCTACCATATGGTTCATAACTAACTGTTACCAACTGCTTCATAAAGAAAGCAACAGAACAACAATCAAGAAATGTGTAAGGGAGGGAACATAATCTCCGCAATGCTATTTACTTCGTGCTTACAGGAGGTTTTCAGAAGCCTAGAATGGGAAAAGTTAAGGATAAGAGCTAATGGGGATTACCTTAGTAATCTGCGCTTCGCCGATGACATTGCATTGCAGAGTAACTCAGGGGACGAATTGCAACTTTTGATTATGGAGTTAGACAAGGAGAGTAGAAAGTTGGTTTTTAAAATTAATCTGCAGAGAACGAAAGTAATGTACAACAACCTCGGAAGAGAGCAGCGCTTTGAAATAGGCAATACTGCACTTCAAGTTGTAAAAGAGTATGTCTACTCAGGGCAGGTAATAACCGCGCAGCCAAACCACGAGATTGAAGTAACTAGAAGAATAAGAATGGGATGTAGAACCTTTGGCAAGCGCTCTCAAATTATGACAGGTAGATTGCCACTATCCCTCAAGAGGAAGGTATGTAACAGCTGTATCTTCCCGGTACTTAGCTACGGAGCAGAAACCTGGGTACCTACAAAGAGGGTTCAGCTTTAATTGGGGACAATGCAGCGAGCAATGAAAAGAAAAATGGTAGGTGTAACCTCAAGAGACAAGAAGAGAGCAGAGTGGATTAGGGAAGAAACGGGGGTTAAGAATATCATAGTTGAAATCATGAAGAGGAAAACGACAAGGGCTGGGCATGTAGGGAGTAGAAAGGATAACTGCTGGTCATTAAGCGTAACTGACAGAATTCCTAGAGAAGGGAAGCGGGTTAGGG
Source organism: Rhipicephalus annulatus (assembly GCA_013436015.1). Lineage (NCBI taxonomy): Eukaryota > Metazoa > Arthropoda > Arachnida > Ixodida > Ixodidae > Rhipicephalus > Rhipicephalus annulatus. Next base: position 144,736 of record WOVY01015267.1, read on the forward strand.
GGAGACAGAAGGTTAGGTGGGCAGATGAGATTAAGAAATTTGCGGGTATAAATTGGCAGCAGCAAGCACAGGACCGGGTTAACTGGCGGAACATGGGAGAGGCCTTTGTCCTGCAGTGGACGTAGTCAGGCTGATGATGATGATGATGATGATGAATCGAGCTGTCTGCCTTGCTTGATTCATCGGACGAAACACATCACATGATTCGGAACCACGTGTCCTCAACTAAGACCACCTGGCTAACACGATCACATCGACGGATACAGAGGGGCAAGGTGATAAAAGCGACAGCCATTTTCATGTACCTTTTAGTGAACTTGGGGAGCACCGAGAGCACGGATGCTGAAGAAAATTTTTTTGATCGCACAGGTTGGTACCAAAAGTTTATTTTGATCAGAGAGATTGACGTGACATTGACGGTGCTTCCAAGTCCACAATATCTTGTTGTCAGTTTGTGAGACTTTTATTGTTGTTCTTTTGCTGTTACTAACACCCGGAGGTGTGGAACGAAACACCGGTCCTGACTGATACAGATGATTGTTCGCAGACGGATATATTGAGACACATTCTAAAAAAAGGAAAAAAATACAAACAAAAAATGAAGCAACTGTCTTCAAACCTTAAGCATGCAGAAAATATAGTTGCAGATATGCAGGAAAGATTATCGGTAGTTGAGAGAGAAAGAAGACTATGGAAACAATATGAAGAAAAGATAGTACATTGAGAGGAATTCTGTAAATCTACAGAAGCACAAATTAAGCTTTTAGAATCACAGGTTCACGACTTGGAAAATAGAAGTAGCCGAAATGACCTAGTCATTTACGGAATAAATGAGGCGTCTGACGGAGATGCCAAAACGCTCAAAGGAAAAGTGCGAGATGATATATTGAAACATACTCTAGAATTACAAGTTACCTCCATAGAACTAGTTCATAGAATCGGCCACAAGCAAAGCAATAGGACATATCCTGTTATCTTTGGACTACTTAAATTTGCCGAGAAAAATAAAATTTTGTCGAGTTGCTTCAAGCTGAAAAACACCACGATTTTTATATCCCAGGCTTTTTCAAAGAAGGTACGCGATAAGCGTGCTAAACTATGGCAGTCTGCAGTGAACGACAAAGCAAAGGGGGCTAAAGTATCATTGGCGTTTGATAAATTGAAAATAAATGGCAAAACGTTTATCTGTAGTGAATACGAGGGTCGAAGATACAAACAAAAACCTACACCTTCCCCACGTGTTGACCCAACAACTGATAACAACAGGTGACAACAAAGTGCCATGTACTCTCAGATCTTTATGGATAAATGCTCACAGTGTAGTAAATAAGCTCAGCCTGCTAGAATGCACTGTTGCAGCTCATCAACCTCACGTTATAGTGATCACCCGAACTTGTTTTCATGAAGTTACCCAGGATTGAGAAGTATTACCGTCGTATTATTGGCTGATCTGCAAAGACAGAGAATGAAGTGGTGAAGGAGTGCTTTTTGCAATTACAGTGAACCCTAAATTCACCGTTGCAGATAGCATACCTAGTCATGAAAGTGTAAACTTTCCTTTCACGGAACAAGTATATTGCTGGGCGGAGTGCCCCGACCTACAAATGCTACGGCCAAGTACTTTATGTTATGCACGATTACATTGCAGAGCACACCAATTCACATTCTAATATTACCTTCACAGGGGATTTCAGATCAACCGCAAATAACTGGACTAACCATTTGCACGAAAATCGTGACCCAAGTGCTGAATATTTGTTGTATATGTCATTTACTTTCTCTCTAGATCAATTAGTTTCTGAAACGACCAGAATAGTGGCCTCTCATGTACTCTTCTCAATCTGATATTTGTTAGCAGTCTATTTCATGATAATACTGTGACAGTGGTATTACAGACCACAAAATGATCGTATTCTGCTGCCATATTTCATGCAACAGTGAACACGTAAAGCCGTCAGTCACTGTCATCAAAGATTACTCTCGATCAAATGAAAATGCCATCTTGCATTAATTAGATTCCTGTTTTTCACACTTTTCGTTGAAACAAGATGTAAATACGTTATGGTTACGTTTTAAGCGAACTGTATATTTTTGGAAGGAAAACTACATTTCCTCCCGGAAAAAATGTGTTAGTAAAAAAACCCTTGGGTTTCGTGCAAAATCTATCACCTAAAGAGGAAAATAAAAAAGAACCCAAAAAAAACTTGCGCGCAAACTACAAGATAAGATTCATGCAGCGAAAGAACGTTTTTTTACGCTCACTCTGCCGTCTTACATGACGGAAAAACCGCAAATCTTCTGGCGCTATCTCTCGAAGGAGCGACATACTGTATCGCAAAATAATTTTGCAAACGAAACTATTGTACAGTCTGACTTCATAGCAAATAGGTTTAATGTGTTTTTTTAATTGGTATTTACCAGAAACGCCTCTAACGACCCCCTGCTCCATTATCAATGCGACAATCCAATGCCAGAAATCGACATCACTCAAGAAGGAATTTATTCTTTACTACAGAAACTGCATGTAAAAAAGCTTGTGGTCCTGACCTCATGCCATTTTGCAGAAAAGCGCAGATATCATGTCCAGTTATTTGTACGTAATTTACAAGCGATCATTGGAAACATTGGCAATACCGAAGGACTTGCGAAAATAGTACCTGTGCTTGAATCTAGCTCTAGACAGGAAGTTATTTGTTACAGACCAGATTCAATAACAGGTGCATACTGTAAAATGTTTGAACATACTATTTATAAGGCCATCATATTACATTTAGAGCATAATAACTTACTGTTGTGTTCCAAGCACCCCTGTGTCACGAGCGAGCCTCCGAACCCGTGAAGGACCGGTTGCTGAAACTGCTTCCAAATGTTGACTCCTCCCCTTCCCTCGCTCGGTGCAAACGAGCCACCGTCGTTTCCCCCGGCAGTTCGGCCGCCGCCTCCATCCGAATAGGAATAAACTTGTTTTTAACCGTTCGAGGCTGTCTGAGCTTTTTGGACTAGCGCGACCAACGCGTACGTCTATGGGCCGACGCCAACACCGGACATAACAGTGGCGACGAGGAAGTGAGTTTGGATCAACGCTACTCAACGATATTGACAAGCTACAAGCTATGGCTACGCACTGGCTCCCAAATCGGCTACCCGAATTCAACGGCTCATCATGGTCATCGTGCTTTGGATGCCTGCAATTTTACTTCGAGGCTAAGAACATCACTGATGCAGCAATGAAGAGGGCCAACCTGCTAACGCTGTGTAGGGAGCAGACATACGACACAGTCTGTGCCCGAGGCTAACAACATCACTGATGCAGCAATGAAGAGGGCCAACCTGCTAACGCTGTGTGGGGAGCAGACATACGACATGCCCTGATTCAGCCACGTACTCCAGCAGCCGTTGACTACGACGACATCGTAGCAGCGCTACAAGAGCACTATGACCCAAGGCCATCGGAGGTCTACTGTCGAGCCCGCTTCCAACGGCGAGACCAACTGGAAGGCGAAAAAGTGGCCGAATACGTAGCGGCTCTCAAAAAGCTCGCTGCTGACTGCAATTTTGGGACGTTTACCGCGACAGCTGCAGCTACTGCGCAGGAGGGAGGATCGACTGCCGCACCTGCTAACACAACTCTGCTCCCCTTGGACGTTATGTTGCGTGATCGTTTTGTGTGCGGACTGCGTGACGCAGGCCTACAACAACGCCTGTTCGCGGAGACGGGTCTCACCTCCAAAGCCTACGACATCGCCCAACGAGCGGAGAGCGCCGGTCACCAGCAGAGGGATATTCGACGGAACGTCGAGCCGGTGCATCACACCAGTCAGCAGTCAGGTCATTCCACGTCTAAGGCAAAATCAAGCAGAAAGACACAGCGCTGTTGGCGATGCGGCGACATGCATGATCCCCAGGTATGTCGATACAAGACAGCGACCTGCAATTTTTGCCAAAAACTGGGACACATTGAAAGGGCATGCATCTCGAAGCGCAAACAGCTCGGACCAAAGACTTCAGTGCAACGGAACAACAATGTCGACGCACAAGAGGGCCAGACGCAAGATACAAGCCGAACAGCACTAACGTCATCGGCACTATATGACTTAAACGCCGTTGTGAACCTCGGAACGAGACCGAAGATTACAATTGAAATTATGGTACACCAGCGCCCTATCAGGTTTGAGGTGGATTCCGGAGCAGCATGTACGCTCATCAGCGACGACACTTTTCGCGCTACTTGGCGTGAGAACGCGCCAGCTCTCCAGCAAGACGACACGCAGCTGAGAACGGGGTCCGGACATTCCCTTCCACTGCTGGGCTGTGCCAACGTAGACGTGTACTACAACGGGCAGACCCATCAGCTCTCTTGCTAGTCGTCCACGGTTCTTGATCAAGCCTTTTAGGACGAAATTGGTTCACCCCCCCTGGAATGGTCATTGGCGGAGTTCACCACACACTCAGTTATCCGTGAGTGGAGCAGATTCAAGATAAGTACAAAGCGGTTTTCTCCGAAGACATACCAGGGAACAACGGACCTCCAGTCACACTGGAGCTGCGGGAGGATGCGACGCCGAAATTTTTGAAAGCTAGGTCGGTGCCTTTCGCCCTAAGAACGTCAGTTGAGAATGAGCTTGACCGACTGCAGGAACAAGGGATCATCGAACACACGCAACATACGGAATGGGCGACACCACTCGTTGTCGTCCGAAAGGAGAACGGTACCCTACGCCTCTGCGGAGACTACCGGAGCACTGTCAACCTGGCGGCAAAAGCATCTTCCTACCCACTGCCGACACCGGAAGAGGTTTTTAGCAAGCTTCGCGGTGGAAAAATCTTCAGCACCTTGGACTTGACAGAAGCCTACCAGCAGCTCAAGGTGAGCGAATCAACGTCTGAACTGGTCACAATAAACACTATTAAGGGTCTTTACAAAGTTAAAAGGCTACCATTCGAAATATCTGCAGCGCCAGCAATCTTCCAGAAATTTATGTAGTCTACACTAAGCGGGATCCCGGGTGTTTGCGTCTACTTGGACGATGTTATTGTCGGTGGCGCCTCCAATGAAGAGCACACAGAACGCTTGGAGCTCATTTTGGAAAGGCTAGCAAATGCTAATTTGCGCATCAGTAAAAAAATGTGTTTTTGCGGTGCCTGAAGTGAAGTTTCTTGGACATCAAGTTGACGCGCAGGGTAACCATCACACTGAAGACAAAGTGCGTGCAATCACCGAAGCACGAGTGCTTACTAACAAGCAAGAACTGCGGTCGTTTTTGGGGCTATTGGTGTTCTACGACCGGTTCTTAGAACATCGAGCTACAGTGGCCAATGATCTATATCAGCTCCTGCAGAAAGAAGTCCCATGGACTTGGTCGCCACGCCACCAAGAGACATTTGTTGCCCTTAAGCAACTACTTCGCAAGTCTACTGTTCTGCGACACTACGACGAAAGGAGACCCCTACTGCTAGCCTGTGACGCATCACCTTACGGAGTGGGAGCAGTCCTCTCCCACGTTGACGACCAGGGACGGGAAGCCCCGATCGCTTTTGCTTCGCGCACCCTATTGCAGGCAGAGAGGAATTATTCCCAGCTAGATAAAGAGAGACTTGCCATCGTCTACGCAGCAGATCACTTTCGGCAGTACATTACCGGCAGGAAAGTTACTTTCATAACAGATCAACGGCCCTTATTGGGTATTATGGTTCCCCAGAAGCCAATGCCACAGACATTGTCGCCGCGAATGACACGATTGTGCATCAAGATGTCAGCGTACGATTATGAACTCGTACATCGCACGGGGAAGAAACACCAAAACGCCGACGCACTAAGCCGCCTACCGCTAGACACCACAATAGATGTACCACCCCCGCCGGGTGATATACTCATGTTCGAGGCGCTGCCGAACCCTTCGCTAAGAGCTGACACGGTAGCAGCATCAACGCAGGAGAGCACTGTCTTGAAGGAAGTCTACGCACCTATACAAGATGGCAACGTGCAGAAGCTAAAGGGTGAACACTTCAACGCTTACCGCAAGCGAGCTGCGGAGTTGAGCACTCATCGCGGTTGCGTCACCTTGGGATCAAGAGTTGTAATTCCAGCGGCACTTCGCGAACAGGCCATGTCGCTTGTCCACGCAGGTCATCGAGGCATTGTTGCCATGAAAAAGTGCACCAGAAGTTATATGTGGTGGCCTGGTATCGACCACGATATAGAATTAACAGTTCACGATTGCCAGCCTTGCCAATACAACCACAGAAGCCCGCCAAGTGCCCCTATTCCTGAATGGGAAAGACCAGACACGCCTTGGCACACCCTGCACATATATTTTGCTGGACCTATCGAAGGGTGTTCGTTCTTGGTGGTTGTAGACGCATACACCAAGTGGCTGGAGGTAAAACAAATGGCTACAAAGACATCGGCAGCAGTTATCGACACTCTGCGGTTGTTGTTTGCAACGTTTGGCCTCCCGCGCAAGGTGGTCTCGGACAACGGCACTCCGTTTGTGTCCACGGAGATTCTCAAGTTTTACAGCGACAACGGCGTCTCGTCTGTTACATCAGCTCCTTACCACCCGGCTACGAACGAACAAGCCGAGCGCTACGTGGCTGAGCTAAAGCGCGCCCTTACTAAAAACTAGACTGGGACACTGCAACGCCGCATCGCGCGCTTTCTCTTCAGACAGCACAACACTGTTCAAAGCACTACTTATCAAACGCCAGCGAAATTGACGTTCGGACGAGAAATGAGAACCCAGCTGACAGCAATTGTCCCGGAGCCCTCAGCGAAAGCAAAGTCGGAGAAAGAAAAGCTCCCGCATAGCCGAATGGAAAGTGGACAGCGCATATACGCCCGCCAGTTCCACAGAAAGTCCGGCTGGGTTGAAGCGATGGCACTCAAACGCATAGGTTTGCGGTCATGGCTCGTCGACATTGGTGGAAAGGCCACACGCCGCCACCTTAATCAGCTACGCCGTTCAGGTAATTTGCCAAGGGAAACTCCCATTCAAGCAGCCATCTCGACGGAAGCTTCGTTCCACTTAGCCTGGCATCTCGCGCCAGATGAATCGGCGCCGCCGCCCGCCGGCCCTGAACACAAGAGAAACGACACCCAGCGAGCGGAGGCTTCTCTTCCTAGTGCGTCCAGAGCGTCTACGCGCCCACGGCGGCGCCCAGATCGCTTCCAAGCGACAAGCTAAGGAGGGAGGAGATGTGTTCCAAGCACCCATGTGTCACGAGCTAGCCTCCGAACCCGCGAAGGACCGGTTGCTGAAACTGCTTCCAGATGTTGACTCCTCCCCTTCCCCCGCTCGGCGCAAACGAGCCACCGTCGTTTCCCCTGGCAGTTCGGCCACCGCCTCCATCCGAATAGGAATAAACTTGTTTTTAACCGTTCGAGGCTGTCTGAGCTTTTTGGACTACCGCGACCAACGCGTACGTCTATGGGCCGATGACAACACCGGACATAACACTTACTATACAACCGGCAGCATGGTTTCCGTTCAGGACTGCCATCGATCACCGAACTATTTGAGATAAGCTATGATATAGCTGAACGACAAAAGCCAAATCGGTGCAATTTTTTAGATTCCTGGAATGAATTTGACTTTGCCCCACATGCAGGCCTAGTTACTAAATAAATACCAGTGGTATACACGAAAAAACAGTTTCATGAATAAAGAGCTACATTGAAAACAGGATGCAGTGCACAGCAGGGTATAATTGTGTGTCTGATTACCTTGACGTTTATTCTGGTGTGCCGCAGGGTTCAGTGCTTTTGCCACTACTATTCCTGAACTACATCAAAGATATTCAATCATGCATTTATCTACTTGTTCAGATGCGATAATTTGCTGAAGATTGCATAGTTTATAGAACAACAAATAGCAGGGACCACCAAATAGAATAAAGTAGTCCTTGGTTTCTATACAAAACTGGTTCAACAAATGGGAATGAAACTAAATACCACTAAAGCAGCTAGTATTCTCTTTACGCATAAGTGAAAACCTCTTCAGTGTCAGTAGTTGATCGATATGTGGGGGCTTAACGTCCCAAAACCACCATATGATAATGAGAGATGCTCTTCAGTATCAGTGTACCATCAACAACGTGCCGCTGAAGAAACGCAACGAAGTCAAATATCTCAGCGTAACGACGAAAATAAACTGGAAATGTCATATAAATAACCTATATCAAAAGACTCAAAGCAAGCTGCAATTGTTGAGAAAAAAACTACAATCACACCTCCCAGCATTAAACAAAATGTGTGTAAAACACCCATTAGACCAGCTTTAGAGGATGTGGACATAGTATAGACTCCAAACCAAAAATATTTAACCAATAAATTGGCACTCATACAGAACCTGGAATGGCAGTTTCTATGTACAAAATATTCACGACAAACATCCATTACAAACTTAAGGGTCAGGGCTGATATCCAACCACTTGTTCGATGCCGACTGGTTTCTACACTAAAATTTTTATACCTCCTTTATCGGAGATCATATCGAATACCCTTATCGACATACATTCATACGCCATTCAGGTATTCAACTCAGATAAACCATAATAAAACAAAATGACAACAACACTGTCATACTAAAAATTCCAAATATTCTTTATTTCCACTAGATTTTCCATTGGAATGCGTTGCCTGCTGATGCTATAAACTGCTCAACTGTCAATGAATTCTTTAGCAGCATGCAGAATTTTATTTTAAATGATACAATAATCGGTATCATTAGTATTTCACATGCTACCTCTTCAACATAGACAGTTATAATACTGGTTGCTGTTTGTAAGTACACCTTGTTTACTGCTATATTTTTATATTCCTTGTCATTTATAAGGGCTCATACTTATTGCTCTGTATAAATTACTTTTTTTAACCCACTCCTGCATCTACCCGAGGAGGGCCTGCAGCATTGTGAAAGAATAACAACAACAATATATATATTAATAATAATAATGTTAACAATAATAATAATAATAATAATAATAATAATAATAATAATAATAATAATAATTGTAGTGGGGAATTTGCAAGGCACTGACTAGTGTGACCATCTCTCTCGGAGTGCGAAGCGCGAGTGTGTGCACGAGCTGTAGACGCTGGACGGCTCAAGCATTTCTGTTCCTACCGGCTGCCTGCCTACTACCTGGCGTCGCTATTAAACTCCCTTGCAAAGTGGTGGAAGTGTGCTGGGTACGCAAACCTGGAACTTCGAAGCCGGAAGCTGCCCACTGCATCAGCAATGCCTGATCAGACGACCGAGCAAGGCACCCCCCTGCAGAGCACGGCCCAATCTCAACTGGTCATCGTACCTACCACCCTGCGCCAACGGGATCCCCCCTTCTTCAGCGGCACCGAGGACCAAGATGTGGAAGACTGGTTGCAGCTGTTTGAAAAGGTGAGCGCCGCCAACAAGTGGGACGACCCCTCGAAATTGGAGTACGTCCCATTTTATCTCAAAGACGTCGCCAGCCTGTGGTTCACAAACCACCGTACGGAATTTACCACTTGGGCCGCGTTCAAGACCACCCTTGCAGCTGTGTTCGATCGCCCCGCAGTGCACAAACTGCGTGCTGAACAGCGCCTACGCGGACGAGCGCAAAGGCAGGGCGAAAACTTCACTAGCTACATTGAAGATGTTATGGATTTATGCCGGCGCTTTAACCCTGAGATGACCGAGCAAGAAAAGATCAGGCATATCTTGAAAGGAATAGACGATGATGCCTTTCAATTGTTGCTGGCAAAGGGCCCAAGTACCGTATCCGAACTTGTAACCTTGTGCCAGAACTTGGAAGAGATTCGCAAGCAACGTGCATTAGTTCGGAGGTCAACGACAGCAGACGACTCTCTCGCTTCCCTGGCCGTCAGTGGTGACAGCACCCTGCTGGAGCAGATAAAAGTATATGTACGTGAAGAGGTCGCACGACAGCTTTCGTGTCTCTCGTATCTGCCGACCACCGAAGCACCAACGAACCGTCTAACGCCGACAATCAGACAGGCTATTCAGGAGCAGGTCTCCGAGGCGTTGCCATTACCTACGCCTGCCTCTCCATCAACACCTGTTGCCGCGCCACTGACTTATGCGGCCGTCGCGGCAATGCCTCCGCCTCGTCTGCCATTGTATACGCCACAACCTGTGCGACCTTCTACCGCGCCGTTTCCAGCTACACAGCAGCATGCTGGAAATCCTTGGCGCACTGCTGACAACCGGCCGATATGCTACTTTTGCGGGATTCCAGGTCACGTTGCGCGTCTATGTCGTCGGCGCTTCGCAGCTAATACACCAAGATACCCTGACTACTCGTTTCGGCCTTCATGCCACGCGCCTCATGTGCCACCTGAAATTCACGAACGCGATGCGCAAGCTGCTTCCGGCACCCGAACCTCCGCTTCTCGACGTTCTACTTCCCGCTCACCTTCCCCTTCACCAAGTCGTCGTTCCGTGTCGCCTATGCGTCGACGACCCACCTCCATTGAGACGGAAAACTAACTGCCGCAGCTCCGGAGGCACGAGCTGCGTCATCGTCTAATCGTCCTCGCCTGTCTCCCACCAATCTTATCGTTGTAATCGTCGAAGGTGTACGAACACTTGCACTCATCGATACCGGTGCCGCGGTATCTGTGATTAGCCAAAGACTCTGCCGCTCTCTTCGTAAAGTGACGATGCTTCCTCCCGTAGTTTCTTTGAGCACTGCGAGCGCCCAACAAATTGAGCCCGTCGCGGCTTGTACGGCAAAAGTGGTTATTCGAGACGTGTTGTACATCATTGAATTTCACGTGTTGGCTTCATGTTCCCACGATGTCATCCTAGGATGGGATTTCCTATCACGTCATCACGCCGTCGTGGACTGCGCTCGGGCCGAAGTGGAGCTGTTACCGTTTCGTGATGCGCCTTCTGTTGATGCGGCCGTATCTAGTGTGGCTAACCTTGTCGTCGCGACGGACATAGACCTTCCTCCTTTCAGCGCCCAGTTTGTCCTTGCCTGCTGCACTTCACTTTCTGACGCTACCGTCCTATTCACGCCATCTCACATCTTTGGTAGCCGCCATCACACATCGCTGCCATTCGCCGTTCTTGCGCTTTGTAAAGACACTACCGGAATATTTATTTCCAATCCGAACTCGTGCCCCCTCAGTTTGCACCGCAACGAGACGCTCGGCCATATTCAGCTTATCGATGAAGGTACTATCGTGCCTGCCGATTTCTTCGACACCAAGCCGAATATGGAACTGAACGCGTTGGTTCCTCACTTTGCCTCGAACAGTGTGTCCTCCGATGCATTTCATCGTTCTATTGACTGCCATCTAGCCCCGGCTCAACGAGAGCAGCTTCTTACCCTGTTACACGAATTCAGGCATTCGTTCGACTTTCCCCAAGCGGTTCTAGGAAGAACGAACGCAATTGTGCACACAATTGACACAGGAAAGAGTACTCCTTTGCGCCAGCGCCCCTATCGTGTGTCTCCGGCAGAGCGTCGCGTAATTGCAGAACAAATAGACGACATGCTACAGCGTGGAGTCATCAAGCCTTCTTGTAGTCCTTGGTCTTCACCAGTTGTACTCGTCAGAAAAAAGGATGGTTCGATACGGTTCTGCGTAGACTACAGGCGCCTAAACAACATTACGAGGAAAGATGTTTACCCTCTTCCCCGCATAGACGACGCTCTCGATTGTCTCCAAGGTGCAGAATTCTTTTCCTCGCTTGACCTTCGCTCAGGCTATTGGCAGGTCCCAATGGCTGAGTCTGATCGTTCAAAAACGGCGTTCGTCACACCAGATGGTCTCTATGAATTCACCGTAATGCCATTCGGACTCTGCAATGCGCCCGCCACATTCGAGCGAATGATGGACAGCATTTTACGCGGTCTCAAATGGAACATCTGCTTGTGCTATCTTGATGACGTTGTGGTCTTTTCACCCGATTTCACTTCGCATCTCACTCGTCTGCGTAAGATTCTACAGTGCCTTACAAATGCCAGGCTTCAGCTTAACCTGAAGAAGTGTCACTTCGGGGCTAAACAACTCACCATACTTGGTCATGTCGTCTCGAAAGCCGGCATTCTTCCCGACCCTGACAAGCTTCGTGCTGTTGCCGAATTTCCTAAGCCGACTACTGTTAAAGAACTACGGAGCTTTGTGGGCCTGTGCTCCTATTTTCGTCGTTTTGTCCGGAACTTTGCCTCCATCATCGCTCCACTCACCAAACTCCTTGCTGGCCCTGCAGATCTTTCGAATTGGACAGAAGCCTGTGACGAAACCTTCACAACACTGCGCCAACTCCTTACCTCACCACTCGTACTGCGTCATTACGACCCTACTGCGCCGATCTAAGTACACACGGATGCAAGTGGCGTCGGCCTTGGTGCAGTACTCGCGCAACGCAAACCAGGTTTTACGGAGTATGTGGTCGCCTATGCCAGCCGCGCCCTCACTAAGGCAGAAGCCAACTATTCTGTTACTGAAAAAGAGTGCCTGGCGATTGTGTGGGCGTTAAACAAGTTTCGCCCCTATTTGTACGGCCAAACTTTTGAAGTGGTAACAGACCATCACGCACTGTGTTGGTTGGCTTCACTGAAAGATCCTTCTGGTCGCCTCGGACGTTGGGCACTACGCCTCCAGGAATTCGACATACGCGTCGTCTACCGATCGGGGCGAAAGCACTCTGACGCAGATGCGCTTTCACGATCCCCCGTGAAATCTGATGAATCGGAAATATCAGCCCTTGACCTTCCCCTCTGCTCCGTCAGCGTCACAGACATGCCATCCGAACAGCGGAAAGACCCTTGGATTGTCTCGCTCTTGAATATGCTTTCTGACACATCAACTTCCGGTTACCCTCGTGCTCTTCGCCGCCAAGCAACGCATTTCGCCATAAGAGATGGCCTGTTATACCGTCGCAACTATCAAGCGGTGGGTCGTAAATGGCTGCTAGTCATACCCAGCCATATGCGCTCTGATATCTGCGAATATTTTCAAGCTGAGCCTCAACACGCACACGCCGGTGCGCTAAAGACGTATGAACGGATCCGCCAACGTTACTACTGGCGGGGTATGTACACGTTTGTACGCAAACACATTCGCTCATGTTCCATGTGTCAGCAGCGCAAGACATTCCCTCATTCACCCGGTCAACTGCAGCCTTTACCATGTCCTGCACGCCCATTTGACCGTGTTGGGATTGACCTATACGGCCCGCTACCGTGCTCTGTTGGTTGTAATCGATGGGTGATTGTGGCTGCCGACCATCTGACAAGGTACGCCGAAACGGCAGCGCTACCTTCGGCTGGTGCTCGTGACGTTGCAACCTTCATCTTGCATCGGTTTGTTCTTCGTCATGGTGCACCACGGGAGCTCCTGAGTGACAGGGGCCGTGTATTCTTGTCCGAAGTTCTGCAGCAGCTCTTACATTCATGCCGCACGGTACACCGCACATCAACAGCCTACCACCCTCAGACGAACGGCCTAACGGAACGTTTGAATAGAACTCTCGGAGACATGCTCGCTATGTATATTGATTCGGACCACTCCAATTGGGACGTTGTCCTTCCTTTCGTGACGTATGCCTACAATACGGCGATTCAATCAACAACGGGCTTTTCTCCATTTTTTCTTTTATATGGTCGTGACCCATGCAGCACACTCGACACAATTCTGCCATACAATGCTGATGCCTCCGAGTTCAGCCTAGTTTCTGAAATGGCAGAACATGCCGAAGAGTGTCGTCAGCTTGCACGGTCCTTCACAGCCGATAATCAAGCCCTCCAAAAAGATCGCCACGACCGTGATCTTGTTCAGGACACATTCCCCGTTGGTTCTCTCGTGTGGCTCCGACTGCCTTTCCACTCTCCTGGACTGACTCCCAAGTTTGCACCGAAGTATACGGGCCCTTACCGCGTCATACAGCACCCTTCTTCTGTGACCTATGTGATTGAACCGCTCAAGCCATCCACGGACAAGCGCCGCCTTGGTCGTGAGACGGTCCACGTCAGTCGCCTCAAGCCCTGCTACGACCCTCCTGTTCTCTCGTCACCTTGAGTCGCCAGGATGGCTCGTCTTGGTCGCCGGGGTATTGTAGTGGGGAATTTGCAAGGCACTGACTAGTGGGACCATCTCTCTCGGAGTGCGAAGCGCGAGTGTGTGCACGAGCTGTAGACGCTGGACGGCTCAAGCATTTCTGTTCCTACCGGCTGCCTGCCTACTACCTGGCGTCGCTATTAAACTCCCTTGCATAATAATAATAATAATAATAATAATAATAATAATAATAATAATAATAATAATAATAATATTGTGGGGGAGGCGAGAATAACGGGGGCTTCAGCCCACTCGTGCCGCTCCTGGCTGGCGCGTTGCTGTTTCGCTATAAACGGCTTGTTAGGCTAGCCACTAATGCATCACGGAACGCTACATAGCACACATTGCTGGAGACGAAGGAAGAACACTAAAGGCATGTGCATAGCACCACCTCTTGGGTATTATTCTTTCATTCCCGTCTACGTGTAGCTTGATGCTCTTGCAATAAATTTTCCTCCTTTCTTCATTTTTTTATGTCCTTTGGGTATGTCTTTTTCGTATCTGCTAAGTTGTATTGCATTCTTTCTTGCTCTCTCTCTAGTATTTCTTTGTGACAGACTTTCTTTTTTTCCTCTTTCTCTAAACTTCTCACATCCTCTTAATTTCTCTTTCTGTCCCTCTCTTTTTAGTTTTCCATTTTATTTTTCTTTCTGTACTATATGTTTTGCTTTCTCCCATTCTCAACATCAATTGCCTTTTACACACCTTTCCGTAGTACTTCATTATACAAGGCACTACGGCGAAGAAATTTTGTCAATGTGTCTTTTTGTGCTAGTTGTCTTACATACTTCAAAATGCACGTGACAGAGCGCTAATACAAGACGCGCTAGACAAGTAAAAACTCCCCCTCACCCCCCTAGAATTTTTTTCCTCTGCGCCGCTGAAATGTTAAACAAACATTCAATTCTTCATATAAATGTATTTTTGTCATGTGTACGTCTTTGTAATTTGTTTCTAGAAACTTTTTTAAGATAAGAACCTTGTTTTTTAAACTTCGTATCATACTAGTAATTAGGAAAGAAACTGCATGAGGTAACCATTTCTAGCAGCTGCCTTTACAACCAATTGAGACAGTAGAGCTAAGTTCTCACAGCATATAGGCGGTTATTTCAGAAAAAACAGGGCTTTCTCGCTTTTTTCTTCCCTATGAGGAACACGGCTAAGTGCCCAATGCTGGTTCAGTGAAAAATTCTAATCCCCAAAAGCAAGGGGCTCTCTTAGCACAATGTGTTGTGACCTTTTGCCGGCATGCCACAGGAACATGAGTCTAACGAAGAGAACAAGGCCTAGGTTATTTCCCAAATGCACAGGAGTGCTGATGTTGGCTAGCTGGGACGGGTCTATAGAAAATAAGGAACAGCACAAAGAGAACCGAAATGATACAACAGCACTTCGTCTGCCCCTGCTCTGTTCATACTGTCTCTTCATTGCACACCATCTTGGCAGCAGAACATGAAAAACAGAATCCAAAGCCATACCCTAGTGCATGCCTACTAAGTGTTCTATCTAACCACGCACACAAATTAGAAATTCATACACAAGGCAATAAAGCATATGCCACATTTACCATGCAAGTGCAGAACGATTGTGAAAATCGGAACTTTTCAGATGTAAAACTGCAGAGGTTCAAAACGGTTGAATTTGTGAAGACAAACTGCGGTCGTCAAACGTTCATGCTTGAGCCACAATATTGAAGCATCATTTGTTAAAACCGAAGTAATTGATTCAGTAAAAAACAGAATAATTCTTATAAACGTCTGTTCTAATGACTCACAATAAAACTTTGCACTTAGAAAACAAAACAAATGCAAACAGTCTAATTACCAACGAAACTTTGCTTAAAATCCTGTTTTTCATGAAAGGTAACATGACTACTATGACATAAATTGAATGCTGGGAAGATACAATCTGCTTAGATCAATTTTCGCATCATAAGGAAATGAATGAACACTTGGGAATAAAGAACAAAAGTGAGTTCAAATAGAGATTGCACATTTGACAAAGTGCTGATAGTGGCTCTCGTTTGACAGCAGGCGGCGTGGCCAGCTGAACAACAGGGTTCAGACTCATAACACTTGCAGACTGGCAGTACGGCACTCGTGCACCACCCAGTAGGATGAAGAGAATGTTAGCGGTGGCTGAGGCTTTACATTTTTTTATTTCATCTGCTTCAAATGCAACACTAGCTTACTGTTCGAGTGCTTGAACTGTGCATGAACTCTGAGACTCGACTTGACTTTCCTGATGGTGTTAGCAATGAAGGAAGTTTTTCGCAGTTTCCAGTTACCTTGCAAACTTATTTCGCCGGCACTGTCAACGTCCCTGGCAGAGTTCTCGTGCATTTTCACAAAGTGCTTGCAGAGATCTTCAAAAGTGCCAAAGGAGATAAGGCACACGGAGCACACATGCGACCGTGCAAGTGATTCAAATAGAATAGATTCAGGGTCCGCTACCAGCATTATGTTTCAGTACATGCATGGTGTTCACACTAGCCGAATTCCGGAGAAACTCTACCTCAAGTACAATGTTTCCATAAACTTTTTCGCAAGAGGAAGCATCAATGTATACGGACGACAGTATTTTCATGTAAACTTTACCATTCATGCTCGGCTGAGGCTTTGTGCGTAAGGGTGTGAACCATTCCAAAAGCTGTGGTACGAAGGACATGGTGTCAAGGTCATTTGGCACAAAGGACGAATCTCCTGCATGGTTGGAATTCCTTCAAGGATCGTTCATTGCCATTGTCACTGAGATTGTCCAATGCTGATGGGGGTTCATGCAATGGCTTGCCTTGAAAAGATGGGCTACCAGGGACTCTTGTACCCAAGCTGTCAACTATGGGTTCTGCACAACGCATTGGAGTCTCTGCAGTTGTACTTTGGTCATCTGTATAGGAGGCTGTGGTGTTTCCTTGTTGCTGCTCCACTTCATTCGAAAGAACAAAAAAGCTCACTTCATGAATTTCATTTTTAAGATTTTTTATTATGGTTTTACCCCTGTTTTGAAGCTTTGCAAGATTGGTCAGCTTGAGATGAATCTGAGCTTCACAAACCCATGATGGTGACACAAGCTTGGAGACATCAATAAATTTTCATCCTCAAATTTCAACACCGAAAATGGGAACCCCTGATGAGGATAACCCACATGCGTAAGCAGATACCTCGTACTCTTTTACGGTTGCAAGCAATGTCTACAGAAGAATGACACGGAGTGTTCCGTAGTCATGTGATGACAGTAGCAAATCTTTGTGTCCCACTACGTATGACAAGTGCGAGAAAGATATTTTCACGTGTGGTCTTCTGCAATATTAGGGTTTCCCACATCTGTTCGAAGCATCTCCGTGTTCTTAATATTTTTGCAATCTGTATCACCATTTACTGCTTTTTTTCTTGCAGTGGTGCATCACCGCCGTCAGCAACTTCTGATCTCAGTTCTGTTGCTTCACATGAACATGTTTCGATTTGAAATGATGTGAGCGTAGATGATTGTGGCAAGGGCACAGCTAGACGCCTAGGTTCTCCCTCAACACTTTTAAGAACGATCTCAACAGTTGGCAGGACGGCATCTGGAGCCATGACCATCACCTGCAAATAGACATGCAGCAGACGTATTTGGCCTGCCTGAACACTTACTTCTGTGTCATGCCTCTAGGACACGCCTCAAGAGCAGAGGGCATTACCAAACTTTGATTGAATTCAGTTTTGATCGGATCAAATTAAAAAAAACGTTTTACCAGACAATCTACTAAGAAGATGCCAACACAGCAGGATCTAGAAATGTCTGCTAATCATATCCCACTTCACACAGCATGAATACGCATTATATGTGCGTCTCGCATCAGTGACAACGCTCCTTGTCTTATGTGGCAAATGGCATTGAAAGTGAATGCAATCCATTTTCAAGACACCATGGACTCAATCTAAACCGCTGAGGACACTGCTGCCCTCACCTCAATTCAGAATACTACAGAGCTTATTCGATAAAGTACTGAACTCAAATGAAGCCATGCTATATCTCTTGCAAAAAAGCATAAATCCCCAACCGAAGCACAGGAAACTGAATCACTTTCGATGAGTGAAACTATTTCTTATGAGTTAGATGCTCATCCAACAAATCTTAAGTATTTGTAGCTGCCCTTCCTTCAAAAGTAACTTGCACCCACCAAAGACACTACTGCATACTCAAAAAATCCTCGATGTTTCGTGAAAGCAACTACCGCTTCAAATGCCATGCCACATCTTTTCCGACAGGGTTCACATCGCGTCTTGGCAAAGCAGACTATCAACGAAGTCGCCTGGCGTATGTGTAGATGCTACAGAACTCAAAGTTCCCCTCCCGAGGTTTGGGCAGCGCGAACAAACAAGTAGTGCACACAGTTGGGTGCAAAGTTGTCAAGATTACAATGCAAGCTTAGTAATCGAGGCACAACATAAGACCATAGAATAGCCCTGTAGAGTGTAATACACCATAGAGAAAAGTAAAATGAACGTGAGGAGGAAAAATGTGATGGTTAGGAGGAAATGCACGAGGGAGAGAGAGCAAAAAAAGAAAAAAAAAGAGATTTGCGAAAAAAGATGAAAGAGAAAACCAAAGAAAGAGAATATAACGAACACCGCCCAGCTGCACAATGCCTTCAGGCTAGGCAGCACTTGAGCATAGCTGCTGCTTTTTTTCTTCTAAAAGCCATATTTTTGTTTCCTTAATATAGACTGCTGGTCTTACCTGGGATAATCAAATGGTGAGAGTAATTTGGCATGTTCTTAACTCAAACACGAGCGATTCCGGCTACCACTGAAATTTTTTCTATGGGGGCAAAAATCCTGGTTTGGCAATTTTGGCAATATTACTCGCAAAGCCAAAGCTGTTCCCAACACTAACATTAGGACAGAAAACAACTTTTTCAAACTAGTTCTGCACGAGATATAGTGGGATGTTAGAACACCATGCTGTCTCAACAAAGTAACTGTAACTGTGTAGTATGTAGAATAACAATGTTCATCAAATCTTCCCATTGTTTGGTGTTGAAACTTAGGCGCCCTGCATCAAATACCTTTGAATTAAACTGGAACTAACAGCATTAAAAATTTTGAAAAATACTATAAATAAATGGTCCTATCTCCATACACATACTGAAATACTATAAACAATACATTCAAATAACGATGTCGCCCAAGGACAACCAAGTCACTAATACTTTTCTCTGAGAGCATCCAGAAAAGATAAAAAGTATTCTGTAGCATACAAACTACTTATCTCAATGTACAATCTATTAGTTACAAAAACTAATGCAGCAAGTTTCGCAGTATGGCCAAGGTGAAATTTTTCAAAAACTTTCTCCCTGTATTTACCTCAACAGTATAGTACTCTTCTCTCTACTGCATTGATTGCTTGAAATTACAATGGTAACCAATAAATTTAGAGCACTATTCCATCTTGTTTTTCATAAAAAAAACGCAGAATCAACACTTTGGCGCAGGCTTGCCGAAAATAATCGAATTTATGCCCAGATGTAGCAGCTTTAATCTCTTTGCACAGCTTGGCAAAATAGGCGCGGCAATTTCATCTCCGACTTAAGAAGCAACAAATAATTTCTATGGCAGAAGAAAAGTATTTCCTTGAGTGTCAAAAAGTGTGGTCACGAAGATGTTGGCGGCGCGCACATAAAAACGAGCCGTTGCTCACAGTGCACTGGTGTGGAAACCAAAGACCAGATGGTTGGAGCAGCAGCGGTGCGCAAGGGGCCTTGAAGGCAAGTCACGGAGTGCCGAAACAAAAACTTGAGGAGAAGTCGCAGCAGGAGGAGCATTCCTGCGTTGCGAACAGTGAAGGAGCATGTGAGCATCCCAGGTCGGGCAACAGTTGCTTCCATCCAGTGGATCACGCCACAGGCACTGCCAGCAGAACTCTTGGACACAGGTCAGAGGACAGGTCTTTCCCAGTTTATTGGTCTCATCTTCAATCAACATGACATCCACTGGAATCCCCACAGGACGAGTAGTGGATATGGCGAGCTCTCCCGGATGAGCTCGGAGCACAACACAAATTAACTTCGTAACACAAGCTGCCCCTTTCATTCTCTACGGTTTAATGCTCGACATTTCAAAAAGTTTTCGAGGGCAACAACACAATCTTACAAGCACTATTTGCAAAACATTTTTGCAGTATGCATGGTTTTCACTTTATGAAGGAAACTCCAACAGATAGATCAAGACATGTGCCCCGCCGCCGTGGTCTAGTGGCTAAGGTACTCGGCTGCTAACGCGCAGGTCGCGGGATAGAATCCCGGCTGCCGCGGCTGCATTTCCGGTAAAGGCGGAGATGTAGGCTCTTGTGCTCAGAATTGGGTGCGCGTTAAAGAACCCAAGGAGGTCGAAATTTCAGGAGTCCTCCACTACAGCGTCTCTCATAATCATATGATGATTTTTGGATGTTCGTAATATATCAAAAAATTAGATCACGACATGCCACGATGTACTAATATAGGCGACATTAGAAATGATTCTGACAAGAGTATAATGCGAAGCTTTATGTGATCTTATTTACAATAAAAATTTTCTTCTCCCAAATTCCAGCCAACAGCAAAAAGCTGATGAACAGTTTACGCATTTATAATGACAATGGCTTCGCACAGATCCAAATAAGGCCTCAGTACAATGGCCACTAAATATGTGGGCAGGTGTGAACTATACACGTTACTAGACTCACTAGCCCTAGAAGAGCACATATCTGCAAAATCCTCTACACTAATGAAGTTCATGGGCAATAGCAACAACTAATAAACAGACACTCATGTGAAAATTTGTAAAAAAAGATTCATTAAAAAGTCTCTTGTCTTGGTTAGCCTGCACACACACAGCATTCAAAGCAAAAGCTTTGAATATGGAATAAAATCTGCTTTAAATATCAGTATCATGGGTGCAACAGAATAAATAGAATTCGGAGCAATTTTTGGAGCAGCAAAATGTTACTTTTGGAGCACTAAAATCCCTACTTGAAGCAGGTTACAGGCAAAATAACATTCATTTTTTATCACTGAAGGCCAAATTCAGAGCAGTTCCAGAAACAAGGCTTAGATTTAGAAAACTATATATGTACACGCCTTTCAACATTCCCTAAGTCATGCAGACTGAATGTGAGCATGTCCATTTCAATAAAAATAGCATTTTCTTTAATCAGCCCTTCTGCGAACATTCAAGAGGTCCACATTAGAATTCGCCATTGTTAGACAGAGCCTCAGCGTTAAGATGTGGATCTTCCAAGATGGTGCCCAGGAAATACGCAAAACTGGAAAAAACGGAAAACTGGTGCATAGTGTTGTTTGATTTTTTACGGCTGCAGTAAGGTCATATTATACTCCAAATATTTTTTGTAGTAACATTTTAGACCTGAGCGATCCTATTAGTACTCACAGTTATGAAGCGTATACACACATCAGTAATTGAACAAGCTGTGATGTGTCTAGAGACTACTACTATATGCCCCTTCCACATCTTTAAACACTTTTCTGGAGGCCAGCCATGTACTATGGCAAAGACGACATATGCGGTGTTCCGGAATGGGTTAGAACAAGAGAAAACATTTTTGAACCGCTACCTCCCTCCTCGTTTTTTGTTTCATGAAAAGGTTAGGTTTAGGTGACAACTTCTCGGCTCGCTTGCAAGGCGCATTTGAAACATATAGTAGCAACGACACACACCCAATGGCCTGGCAACGGAACCGTGTCGCACGTAGCGGTGAGCAGCTAACATGGTCATTGCATGAACTAATGCTGAAAGCGAACAAAGTCGACATACTGCGAGTTTGTACGCTTCAAGCTTTAGTTCCTAATGGTTCATGACAGGCCGTAACTGCGTTTGCTGACTAGGAAATTCATATTTCTGGTGTTGCTGGGTTTTGCGACACAAGTTTATCTTGAAGTTGTTCCGCTAGGCATTCGCTGCAGTCAGCGAACTGACGGGTGCACAGCGTTGTTACTTCATCTGGTAAAACACAATTCGCGAGTCTCTTAACCTAGTGAGGTACTATTTTATACTGTGGTTTAGGGTCTGTCCACTTGGATTGATTAATGACACAGGCAGCCAAAGTGGCAACCTTTTCTACCTTAAATTAGGACAACTGAGAAAATTGTGAAGCTGGTTGGCCATTTTGGGGCAATTTTCAATAATTTTGTGGTTTTGGTACACTTTGGTGCACAAATGGATAATTGTATCTAATTGGCACAGCTGTCGCACCCCTGCAGTATCAAATATTGACCAGAACCATCAATCTTTTACGTGCAAACTTGCATGCCTCGCTTTCCAAATTACTCTCACAAAGTCTTTTCTTGCAGTAGTTTACCACCTAGACACAAAGTGGTATCAGGAGAAAGACAACTTGACAAGGTGTTAATGAACAAAGTAAACAACAAGACAGAGAAACTATTCACCTGGGAATTACATCCAGAATCATGGTGTCAGATTACATAGTCTTAAGAGGGTTAATCATGCACACACATAAATGCCGCATTTATAAGCTGCTGTCATGGGGTGTTGTCCCACTTACTGTCAACAGACCTGCTGTAAGCAATGACAGCACCAACGTGCTTGCACATAACCTAAGTTAACCGAGTAAAATGTCGCTGTCACTTCTTGTACTAACCAATCCCCACTGCAACCGGTTTCATAACAACCCCTAGTGAAAGTGATAACCATGTCTTAATATTTATTTGTCGAATACCACTGCCCCCAGAAGCAACATTTCGATGAACTGCCTTGATAAGCTGCAAGTGTTCCTTTCGACTCACCTGTCACCAGCCCAGTGCTTATTTGCAATTGAGAACCAGAACCTACCACGCTCTAGAATGTTTGCGATCAGTCACAGAACATTACTCCAAGCTACATCCAATTTTCTGGACATAATTAACCCCATGGTCATTGCTGTTATACGGTTATGAAAGCGACATTTTGCATTTGAGAGAAGATTGTGGAGCAGAAAAAAATGGTGTTTTCGAGCAGCCTTAAGTGTCTTCAGTGCAGAAAAAGAATGCTGTAGCTTAGGGGTGCTATTGGTGTTTTCGGAGCACATGCATATTTATATCAACTCCTGAAGTCTAAAACATCACTTAGGTCTCTAAAAATATTGATGTTTAATATTATACACGCTGTATGCAGCAGTATAGTTCGCATAAATCATGGGCCGGGGAGAGGGGTTCAAGAGAGTTTGGACTTTCCTGCGGTTCAGGCTGAGAAGGGCTCCTCTTGCAAGTGTCCCACTGGAGATATAGTTTTAGCACGCAATATTTTTGAGTTAATAGACAAGTATAGTGTAATGAACTTTTTAAAAGGTTTTTTTATCTTTCACGGCATACCTTGGTGAAATGCCCCTCAGTGATGTGAACATGTAAATCAAAAAACTGTGAAGAAAGAGACTGAACAGAACTATACAATTGCTGGAGCTCCGACCGCATGCTCGTTTTTTACATTTTATTTGAAAGCATAATTTTTTCTATATAAAAAAAATTAAAAGCGTAATAATATTACAAATTGGATACCATGACCTGATATGCGTCAGCCCTTGAGATTTTTCCGGATTCACGCCATTGAGTAGCACAGTAGGATGATAGTGTATACAGCTTGCTTTTTGTTTCGCTTATGCTTACGGAATGATCCCATGGTTCAACTTCATTCTTTTTAGTTAGCCAACATGCCTTCGGTGCAGGTTTGGAGCAGTAACTAGCAAATATCGCAATTAGAAGCAGCATTGAGCCGCATTTTTCATTTGAAGCAGTTTCGAGCAATTGGAGCACCACTTCCATCACTGTCAATGTTATGAGGCCATGCTGTTAGCTATTCATGGACTGAATCACCGAGAAAACTCTGCCCATCTCCTATAATCTTCCTGTGGTATCTTCCTTGACAGATTGGGAGGCTCATATTGCCCTTTACAGCTTGATTTGAAGTGCGCATCTGAGGAAGTCTCCCGCTGCTTCTTGAGCCATGTCCTGTCCGGATTACACCACTGATACAAGACTGAGTTTCTAATCACACCTTCCCGCAAACCAGTTACTACATGATTTTCTGCAGCATTCTCGTTTTTGTCATGCCTTTTTCCTGTACAGAGCTTTTACCCTGTTCCTTGTGTCTAGTATTTTTCCATTTAGTGCTCGAGACTGCTCCTCACCTGAAAAAAGAACAGTCATTTCCTCTTTCAATGTGGCACCGTCACCTATCTACTCATATTCCTATGGAATTCCGTGGCCCTTTATTAATACTGCCCGATTCCTGCTGTCTTTGAATACTATCAATCTCCATATTTTTCTACCTATGGAGCGCTCGAAATGGATAACTGCAGCTGGAAGGCTCAGTAAGGTCGCACAGAAATATCTGACCTGCCTAGTTGGCCAACTCTTCAGTTTCATGAGGTTATCAAGAATCAACAAAAGCACTCGTGGTGCAAAAATTTATTACACTAAGAAGTGCCAAATTATTCTCACTCCGATATTGGCCTGCATAAACTACAGGCACAGGGGCACTTGGAGTTTACGGGGTGGCGTGCCCACCGCCTTGACTTGGAAACAGCAAAAGACGAAATATAAGCAAGTAATTTCAAATAACAAACTTCAGCACGCTGTGCATTGTCTGGTCCCGATAAAGTGATTTTTATTAGAAATTCGCAAAATGGATATGCGTGCATTTCACACAGAAGCTGCGGACACCAATACGAGGATGCAGACTTTAGATACGTCTTGTTTCACTCGAAGAACCGAGTCATGCGCGAGATGGCAACTATGCAATCTGCTAGAAATCACCATGGTACAACAGCTCAACGCTCATAGCCAACAGACTGGATTTTTTTAACAACTTGACCAGTAATCAACACTGTAGAACTGTCCTCTCAACGCAAGCACCATGATGCTTTCAGGTTGAAGAAATGCAATTTGAAATTGACTCTGCGAACCGAGTATGGATTACTACAATGATTGCTGGAGATTGTCATTCTTTCCAAAATCTACGAAGGCACGCCCATCACTTGTTTTACTTGAAAAAAAAACTGCATATTCGAATGACTACATTTCGGTTGTATGCAGCAAACAATAGGTCATCGACATGACCTGGAAAAACATACTTCCACTGTTTTAACGGCTAATCTAAATTACAAAACGCACATAGCATAAACAAGTATATGTTTTATAATACCCGCTTTTTGAACAACTGGGTTTCCAAGCTTTTTGAACGTAAATGTACATCATTGGACTCACTTCGTGGAGTTGCCGAGGCGCGCAGTCAGTGGTGATTGTAGTAAGTGTTGGAACAGAAGGAAGGCATCTACTTTCTGCAGCGCAGTAGCAATTTTCCTTATAATATCTCAAGAAATGTATAAAAAATTGCGGCGTTGCTATTGGCTGAAAGCAGTCACGTTGTCTATAAGCAGTTCCGGATTTTCTAAAATTTTTATTTCCTTTAAGCAAGATGGCAGCACGCATTGATGCTAGATTCGCAATGCCCCGGTGAAGCTTGCTGAAGCAAGATGCTGTAGAAATTATGCCGAAACGTGTGGGCTTTTCACCTACAGTACACGGGTTGCGTTTTTACGCGTTCGTTTGGGCTGCTGACCGGAAAAGAGATGCACCGCTTGAACTACTTCGGATGTCAGCTGTTTTAAGGAGAGTGGGTTGGTTTACCTGTCGAATTTGTGCTGCGCTCTTCTGTTCTACGCGTAAGACTCTTGTTTCCATCTTAGACGTAGACGGGGTGCTTTTTCTCGCTACACCATGTGCCCGAGGGTCCCTTGGCTTCTTTTTTCTCTTTACACCACGCGAGGCACTGCCTCCCAGCTGGCACTTTGTTAACGCACCCGAAGCTCATGAAAATCGTGAGAGCACAACTACAGATAAGTCACAGGAAAAAACAAACGTTGAAAGGCGCATGTAGTAGAGTAGAGCGATTGGAGCCTAGGTGTTTGCGAGCTTTTTTCACAACGGTGTCTTCATTGAAGCTACCAAGAAGATGGCACTTCTGCTGAAAGCAAGCCTGGACGCCAGAACGATCCGAAGTTCTCCAAGCCGTTGGAAGGGGAGCTAACTATGCAGTGGTCTGCTTTGTGTCCTGCAAATTTTGTGTGCTCTCGCCTTATGGGCAAAATCCGGGACAAGTGAACAGGCGCCAACAATACGGAGTCATCAAGAGCATCTCCAAGAGCGGAGACATCAGACTGTGGAACAGTGGACAGTGGCTGCAGACACTTGTTCATCAGGTCTTAGCCACCCCGACGGAGATGCTGTTACAAACTCACTAGGCACTGGGCAGTGTTCTCTCACCTCTCTTGCTAGGGTTCCACAAGAGACACTGACGCATCATTCACGGACAGCAGAGGCATTTGTCAGAGACGTTTTGTGCATCATACAGCGGGCAGTGTCCTCCTCCTTGATTGTCTCGGCGCCTCTAAAAGGCCGGCACATTTAGCGTCGGATATTTCCTCGTGCACATTCTGTCCTTAGGAATAAATATAACCGTTTTGTTTCCTTCTGGCTGCCTTTTGCTTTGGCCCTGCCTGGATGCTCCCTGCCCAGCGTTGGCTCTCACGACATGCTACCCAAAAAAGACCGGCGAGGCCTCCCTCTTCGTAACAATGGGCTCCCTCTTCGTAACACTATGTAATGTTTATAAAATTGTGTAGGCAGCACTAAAACCACTGCTGACGTTTACGAAGATCAACGTCTATTTGAAAAGTATTTCTGAGACCTGACGTAGCTCTGTGGTAAAATGCTTCATTGCCACGCAGAATTGTTGTGTTTAACTCAAGCTGGGACCCTGCCATTTATTATTTTCATTCGTCGGGTCGACGCAACCGGTCTCAGGTATTTCTTAACGCTCGCCCGTGAAAATTGCCCATGTGTGTTCCCTTCTTTCCTGGTTAGATACTAAGTGTCAATAACCTGTGGCTTATACCCGGCCGTAGGTCTGTGCCACTGTCTGGCGAGAAGTGTTTGACGACGTACACGAAGAGAAGCTTACCCTCCATGCTAATTTTGGTTCACGCCAAGTTAAGGGGGTGACCAGGAGAGCACCGAAACGTAAGCGGGCGGGCCGGCAGGCGGGCGGGCGGACAGACGAATAGGCGGATAGACAGATGGATAGATAGATAGATATATAGAAAGATAGATAGATAGATAGATAGATACGCTTAAAGTTGCCGAAGTTTGCTAAGAAATGCTTTGCAATTAAAAAACCCTGTCGTGATAAACTGGGATGTGCACCTGCTGAAAACAAGACTTCTTCACTGTAACACAGTAGTACCACGCGGGCAGTGTTTCGCCTGGTCCTTGCTGCGTCAGCACGTCATCACGCGACCATACGCACATTCTCTCTGGTACAATTAGGAATTTATTAATGGCCAGTATGACAAAACACGCGACATCTTTTGACTGGCGAAAAATTATCTTTGATACTTTCGAACTTTGTTTTCAAAGTAGGTGTTGCTGGCAAGAACTCCGCCAACAGTGTGAAGGCGTGAATTGCTGGAGAAACCGTCAATTGCAGGTTCGCAAATTTCGCTAAATATTCTTTCTTGATTTCTTTACAGTTCCAGACAAAATGAGTGAGCGCGTCATGATTCACCCATTATTTTTGGGAAGATAAAGAAAGTAATTGAGAACCATCTAGAGAAATCCGCGACTAATGCAAACTTTCGAGTGCGAGTTGCTCCAGCAATTTCCGCACTTGCACAGCTGGCTAAGTTCTTGCCGGCAGTGCCTACTTCGAAAACTGGTCGAAAGCTTCAATGGTGATGTTTCCCAGAAAAAACACTTTGCGAATTTTGTTACACTGTCCATTATTAATTCATTTTACGACCAAGAAAGAGCGAATGGTCGCATCAAGACATACCGACGAAGCGAAGAGCAGGCGACATGCTGTCTGCATGTCTCTTCTCAGACGCAATGAAGATGTCTTCGTTTTCTCAGGCACCCATTTCAGTCGATCCCCTTTTTTTTCTGTGACAGCAGTTAGACTCGGAATTCCCCCTTGTTTACGGCAAAACTGTGACCAGGTATTATTGGAAAATTTGACTCTTGGAGCCACAATCTAGCCAGCTAAGCAACTACCCCTTCAGATACCATGCCACATCTTTTCCGACAGGGTTTACATCGCATCTTGGCAAAGAAAGTTCCCCTCCCGAGGTGTGGGCAGTGCGAACTGTCCACACCTCGCCCTTGAGATTTCTCTGGATTCACGCCCTTGAGTAGCACACTAGGATGATAGTGTATACAGCTTGCTTTTGGTTTCGTCTATGTTTAAGGGATAGTCCCGTGGTTCAACTTCATTCTTTTTAGTTTGCCAACATCCTTTCGGAGCAGGTTTTGAGAAGTAACTAGTAAATATTGCATTTAGAAGCAGCATGGAGCCGCGTTTTTCATTTGAAGCAGTTTTGAGCAAATAGAGCAACACTTACATCACTGACAATGTTATGAGGCCATGCTGTTAGCTCTTCATGAATTAAATCGCCGAGAAAACTCCACCCATCTTTCATACTCCTTCTGTGGTATCTTCCTTGACAGTTTGTGAGGCTTATGTCGCCCTTTACAGCTTTATTTGAAGTGAGCATCTGAGGCAGTTTCCCGCATCTCCTTGAGCCACGTCCTGTTCTGATTACACCACTGACACAAGACTGAGATTGCAAATCATACCTTTCTGCAAACCCGTAACTCCAGAATGTTTTGCAGCATTCCTCGTTTTGTCATGGCTTTTTCCTGTACAGAGTTTTACGCTGCTCCTTGTTTCTAGTCTTTTCTCATTTAGTGCTCGAGACTGCTTTTCACCTGAAAAGAACAGCTACTTCCTCTTCCAATGTGGCAGTCTCACCTATCTACTCATATAGTTAAGAAATTCCGTGGCCCTTCATTGATACTGCCAGATTACTGCTGCCATTGAATACTATCAATCTCCATTTTTTTACATGTATGGAGCGCTCAAGTTGGATAACTGCAGCTGGGAGGCTCAGTAAGGCCCTTGCAGGAAAATCTGACCTGCCCTGTTGGCAAATACCGCAGCTTCGTGTGGTTACCACGAGTCAACAAAAGCACTCATGGAGCCAAACTATTCACACACAAATATTGGCCTACGGGAACTACAGGCACAGAGGCACTTCGGGTTTTTGGGGCAGCGTGCCAAACGCCTTGTCTTGGAAACAGCAAAAGACAAAATATAAGCAAGCCATTTCAAACACATAAAGTGCAGCAGATTTCTGTGCATTGTCTGCTGACGAGAAGGTTACTTCACCCGAAATCCGCAAATTAGACATGCTTGCCCTTTACGTAGCAGTTGCGGACCAAAATACGAGGACGCAGACAAATGATACATCTTGTTTCACTTGAAGAATCGACTCCTGCACGAGATGGCAACTATGCGATCGGCGAGAAATTACCTTGGTATAACAGCACAAGGCTCATACCCAAAAGACTGGATTTTTTGAAACTCTTGACCAGTAATCAACACTATCGGACGCGCCTCTCAACACAACCACCACGATGTTTTCAGGCTCAAGAAAGGCAATTTTTAAATGACTCGGTGATCCGGGAATGAATTAATATGATAATTGCTGTAGATTGTGATTCTTTCTAACATCCACGAAGACGTCTGCACTTCTACTAAAAATACCATATTCGAACGAATACACTCGTGTTGTAAGCACCAAACAATGAGCCATTGACATAACCAACCAAAACGTATTTTCACTGTTCTAGAGGCGGAAGCATCTTATACTCGCGCCTTGTAGTGCGCCGTCCGCACCGCTTCTCGAACATTCGACAACTGACGCGCGCGCATGCGCCGTCGCGCCGTCGCCCACCATCTGTGCCGCGCGCGCTTCTCCTTCGAGAACATTCGACAGCTGACAGCGCATGCGCCGTCGCGCCGTCGCCATCTGTGCCGCGCGCGCGCTTCTCCTTCGAGAACATTCGACAGCTGACAGCGCATGCGCCGTCGCGCTGTATATATACTCAAGGTCGGCGCTCGCTCGCTCAGTTGCCGCTCGTCCGTTGGTTTGTACGGCGCGTCGACGTCCGAAGTCGCCGTGAAATGAATGCCAACGAATCCACAAACAGAATGATCGACGTCCCTTCGACCAGCGCCGGCCAAAGTGTTGGCGGAACCGCTTCCGCATCCTCCTCAGTGTTCCCCCGAGGGAAGCTGCGGGCAATTTTTTCAACGGCTAATATAAATTACAAAACGCGTGTGACATTAACACGAATATGTTTTACAATAACCGCTATTTTGGAAAACTGGGTTTCCAAACCATTTGAACACAAATGGACGTTATCGGCCTAACTTCGGGGTCCCGATGCACATTGTAAGTGCAAAAGCGGGCAGTTTTTAACCTAACTAGGAAATTAGTTGGCCAGAGACTCTTCACGGGCTCCTCTGCTTTAGTGACCTAGTATTTGCGAGAAATAAGCGCGCACGATTTCGGCAGAGCGTGCGAAAAAAGATTTACAGTGGGATTCTTACCTTACCCCAGAAATCAGAAAACATGCATTCAGGAGTAAACCACAGAACCTGTATGAGCAAAAAAACACAAACAAAACAAACTAGAAGATAATTGTTAGAAAAACCAACTTACGTAGCAATTGAAGTAATAATGCAGGGTCTGTTCTCTCGCGGCCAACAACCAAACCATTGAATTTTTTTATTTCAGTGCTTTCTCTGTAAGGACCGCTCGACGCTGACACCTATATTCAAGGCACGAATGAAGACTAAACCCTTCACTGCAAAAATCCAATCCTCAACTGCACTATATAAAGCGAAAAACTCTAGTTTTTGCTTCACTAAGTATTACGGCTAGGGGCATTAGCCGCCGCCCGAATATGGTAGCTAGAAGGAGAGGAACATATTGAAAAATAAAATCCCATGACGTCATACTCAAGCCGTCGCACATGGAGGAACGCCGCCGCATGGATGGATGGTCGGATGGATGACGGTATATGACGGTATATTTTAGAAGGGGCGGTCGCTCGCGTCACCAAGCCGTAATACTTAGTGAATCAAAAACTAGATTTATTTGATTTCCTTTAAAAAGTGAGGTTGCGGGCTGGCATTTTGCAGTAAAGGGTTTATTCTCTACTTGATCCTTGACTTTAGCCCTCAATCGCATATCACATTATACTCACTAATTTGGTGTATTCCCGTAAGCTTCAAAAGCAAAGACTGATAGTTAGGCTAGTTAGTGATACATTATGAGCAGTAAAAGCGCACACTCACTAGACGAAGACAAAAGAATCAGAAAAGCGCTGACTCTCAACTGAAGAATTTATTGAATTATACAGATTATTTGAACACATAAGATAAAACACACAGAACATGCGCAGAGGGGCCAGTGAAGAAACGCGTCGACGTCATTATTAATTTTGCACTACGGGTAACTGTGCAGGCGCGACATATTCCAGTCAAACAGACATGCTACTGATTTGGATTTCGTCTTTTTCATCTAGAGATATTGATGTCCGACTAACGCAGGACTCCCCTTCTATTTTTTATATAGAATGCTTCCTCTGGTTCTCTTTAGATCTGAACGGTATGTTTAAAGATCACTGTCGTGTAATTGAACAAGGGCCTGCACCCACACGTGTGGCAATGCGAAGGCCTATTTGCGTACGTGCAGGTCTTGAAGGTTCCGGAGTGTTCTTTAATTCGTACATAGAGACAATGCCCTTTTGCCCAATATAAATCCTTCCACATGTTAAGGCAATTATAAGCACAACCCCTAGTACACAGTGTAGTGAGGCATCGCAGTGGTTTTCACGGCTTTTATTTTGGCTAGAGCTCTCTTTATCATGCTTTTTGTTCACCATAGGGCACAATTTGCTTAATTTCGTTTTTTCTGAGAATGAAACCATCCCGGAGATGATATACAACAAAAGTTTTGAAAAAACCCGACAATTCGGAACTGACTTGGTTCCTTCCTCAGGGGTGACTGCGTAGGCTACGTAACAGCAGCGTCTTCAAAGCACTCGAGGGTTGGCTAACGACCCCCCCTCTCTCTCTCATTTTGCCGTGGAGCACAGTGCGTGTGTGTACACTTGGGAAAGGGTTCTGAGAGAGCAGGCTGATGTTATGGGCTGTTCTCTGTATGTGCCACGACTCGAGCACAACCTTCTCCCCCATTCGGCTTGCTTTCGAGGATGGCCGTCGCTTTGAAACTTATCTGGTGGTCCAATGTCTCGGCATGTTCGGCGCCTGCACTGCGCTCTTCCGCACATCGTTGGCGTGTTGCTTCAGTCGTTCCGATAGGGTTTTCGTCTCCCCGATATACGGCGCGGGTCACTGGCGTACGGAATTTTGTAAACGAGACCGGGGCTCCTGTTCATTGTTGGCCGGTATTTTGGGGGGAGGGAGGAGGCGGCCCAGCGTACACGAAGGCACGTGCGCGATGCGAACCCCTTCCTTCCTGAAGATCCTTGCTAACATCTCGCTGGTTCTGTGAACGTATGGAACCAGTACGCGTTTCGGGGGGCTGCCCATTAAGGTTGATTGGAGTTTTTGTATCCTCTGTTGCTATGCGGGGCGGGTGGCAGCTCAAATGAAGTTTTTTGGGTATTCAGTTTTTCTGAGGTCAGCAATTATGCGGGCGTCTTTTTTCTTTCGCTCTGTGTCATTAGAGCAAACGTTTTTGGCTCTCTCGAGTAGCATAGTCACAACCGAGGCCTTGTGGCAGGTGGGGTGGGAAGAATCGAATGGAAGGTAGCAGCCAGTGTGCGTTGGCCTCCTATGCATGGAGAAATCCAGGCCATTTCGCTTTCTTGCCACCTGGACGTCAAGAAAGGGCAGGCAGTGGTCGCTTTCCTACTCGGTCGTGAATTGTATGGCTGGGTGCACATTTTTCGGGTGTTGTCTCTTCACACGCCTTATTGGCGCAAAAAAATTGTCCATATAACGCAGAAAAAGCTTGGGTCGCGGCGAGGATAAGCTGAGTGCTTTCTCTTCTATGTACTCCATGGTCAGATTTGCCATCGTGACGCAGATGGACGCTCTTATCGCCGTGCCACAGTTCTGTCTGAAAATAGTTCCTTTGTAAAAAAAGTACGTACTGGAGAGGCAGAACTTCAGTAGAACACAGAGCTCGTCAACCGCCATAGGTGTCCTTTCACTCAGGCTTGCGTCCTCCTCCAGCGCAGAAGGACAGCGGAGGCAGCTATGGGAACTGGCACGTTGGTGAACAATGAAACGACGTATACGAGACCATGCTCTGTTTATCACCGATGCTCACATCTGACGCTAGCTGCACGAAGTGGCTGGCGTCACGGACATGAGATGGTGTCTTTCGGGTTAGTGGGGCAAACATTTGGTGTAGAAATTTTGAAAGGGCTTGGCATGGGGAGGAAGTGATGTCTACAATCGGTCGAAGGGGGACGTCAGGCTTGTGAATTTTAGTAGTCCATAAAAACTTGGTGCGGATCCGTTACGACAGAGTAGTCGCCGGTAAAGTGTTCTGAGATCCGGGTAATGCTTGAAAATTTCCGCGAGTAGCTTGTTTAGCTGTGCCTGATTTCGCTTTGTCGGGTCCTTTACTAGCTGCGTGTATGCGTCCCCTTATAAAAGAGCTAAACCTTCCGATCGTAGTCCCCGCTTTCCAACAACACCCTCAAATTGCCCTTGTCGGCGGACAAGATGACAATGCTTCGGTCCCGTTGGAGTTCTCGAAGTGCCTGGTTCTCCTCCATGGTCTGATTCTTTTTCCTTTGTAACGGTAATTTCGAAAGGATCCCAATTGATTTCAGCCTAATCTTTTCCCTGGCGCCCGGCCTCACGCGTTGGACGGCATCCTCTACAGCCGCGACAAATTTTGGTATACGGGGTGTCGTTGACATGTTGTAGCCAAGTCCCTTTGGCAGAACAGATTTTTTTTTTGGTTGGAGTCTATATGATCTCCCAGTTTCATACCCAACCAGACAGACTTCTGTCAGTGTTTACATTCAAGTCAACCTGTACATCGTAACAAGATGCCACAATTTTTTTTGTCCATGGGCTAATCTATGCTTTTAGGGCATGGCGGCACATTTCTTTGACCTCTCTAGTTTTTTAACACTTTTTTCACCCTTCTTGATCTGACGTATCAGACATTCACTAAGAGAAGTGGTAATGGGCGTCGGGTAGCAGCTACCTGAAGGGACACATCTGTTTCTAGATGCGTTGATCCGCCTGGTGCCATGCGGAAAGATGCCATGCACCTGGTGCCACGCGGAAAGTGCGTATCTACTTTCCCGCTAGGAGGTAGTGCGTGTGTTTGCGATATATTTACACAACGAAAGTAGGAAAGGGCTGAGAAGAGGGTGCCTATTAGTACATCAACAGGCGCAGATAACATTCCAAATATGCTGATAAAGACATTGGTTGCGAAGACTAAGTAGACCTTTAGAGAGGCAGTGAGCGAAATAATAGTCCATGGTGAGGTCCCCGATGGATTCAAACTTAGCAGTATGAGCACGATCTATAATTGAAAGGGGGACAAAGCTGACATAAACAACTACAGTCGTATAACAGTGACATCAGTGGTCTACAGGCTGGCAATGCAGATTATAAAGGAACGACTGCAGGCATGGTAGAGGATGAGGGGTACTGGGGGAACTGCAGAATGGGTTTCAAAAACAGAGGAGCTCGAAAGACATTCTGTTCTCTCTGATGCAGTGCATCGAAATAGCAGAAAAGGAACGCAGGCCCCTGTGGCTAGCATTTTTGGATATCAAGGGAGCGTACAATATCGTGGTTGAAGAGGACTTGTGGAGAATACTGGACACACTAGGTGTGGAAGATGGAGTCACTAATCTTTTAAAGCCTATCTATAAAAGTAGCAAGGTGGTTATAAAGTGGGAAAAACACGTATCCAAGCCCGCAAAGGTAAACCGAGGGCCTAGGCAGGGGTGTCCTCTGTCACCCTTGTTATTCATGATGTACCTACAAGGATTCGAGGCCAAATTAGAGGGCAGCGGACTTGGCTTACACCTCTCTTTCGTCAAACAAGGAAACCCCATTGAAAAGGCACGGTCAGCACTGATGTACACAGATGGTATAGTGCTAATGGCCGACAACAAGGATGATTTGCAGAGATTGAAGGACATCTGTGGTAATTAGGGAGATAGGTTAGATTCCACATTCAGTAAGAAAAAATCAGTTGTCATGATTTTCAATCATAATGAAGGTAGTGAGCATAGAATAACGAAGGTCACGCTAGAGATAATACATAAATACAAATATTTGGGCGTATGGATAAGCAATGGGACCGTGTACCTAGAAGAACACGAAGCAAAAGTAACAACTAAAGCAATTAGGAATGCTGCAGTGATAAAAAATAGGGCACTGTGGAATTACAATAGGTATGATGTTGTCAGATAGATATGAAAAGGGGTCACGGTTCCTGCTCTGGCGTTCGGCAATGCGGTTTCGTGCATGAGATCAGAAGTTCAAGCAAGATTAGAAATTAAGCAACGTAGAATAGGTAAGCTTGCTTTAGAAGCTCACCGGAATACACGAAATTAGGGAGTACAAGGTGCTTTGGCATGAACATCTTTTGAGGGCAGGGAAGATAGCAGCAAGATAACATTTGAGAAGCAATTGAGCGAAATGGGGGAGGAGCGTTGAGCCAGGAAGGTTTTCAGCTACTTATACATGGAAACTGTCGATACCAAATTGACGAAGCTAAACAGAAAATTGACGGGTGAATACTGTCACGGGGTCTGATGTGGCCGAAGACAGGAGACTTTATGTTGGGATTTAACTGTTTATTTGGCCAAACCTGTGCCCGGTAAACGGAAAATTCGATTACTGTAGCAGCCTTCAAGATATAGCAGTGAACGGAGCGTCAGCTATCGTCAACTACTGACAAGCAGCGAAGCGCATCGGCATTTATAATCTTGCCGTCGAATGCTCTAGCGTTATCGCTGGCGGTGGCGTAGGTTCCAAAATAATCTGTACAGTTCGCAGAGTAGGCGTGATCTTATCGAAATGATCTACTACAGTCCAGAAGCTTCTCGAAAACTGCAGGCGTGGTTAGCGCCAAGAATAGTGTAGTGTTTAAGGACAATAACAAAACTTGGGAAATTAAACGTGCCATTCCCCCCCTTCTGAAAAAGGCATTATCCCGATGCTTTAACTAAAGATGAAGGTACAACAATAATGTAAGAAAGTACAATAAATAAATTACGATACAATAATAATAAAAGACACTGTTTCAGTTTGTTAACGCGCATGAAACGGCTTGAGGTGCGCGACATGGACGACTTGAACTCCACGTCGGGCTTGGTAAGGTTAGTGACAGGATCGGCGATGCGGGCGATGTTTTTCACGAACCGCCTATATTAGGTGCTCAGGCCCAGAAATCGGCGCACCGCCTTCTTGTCCGTGGGCGGCGGGAAGTTGGCGATGGTGGCTGTTTTCCGTGGATCGGGACAAACTCAATAATTGCTAATAACGTGCCCCAAAAACAAGAGCTCCTCGTAAGCAAATCTACACTTTTCTGGCTTCAGTGTGAGTCCGGACGTCTTGATGGCTTGACGTACAGCTTCAAGGCGCCGAAGATGCTCGCAAAAACTTGAGGAAAACACGACAACGACGTCGAAGTACACAAGACAAGTCTTCCACTTCAATCCTGCCAGTACTGTATCGATAACGCATTGAAATGTTGCAGGCGCTGAGCATAGACCGAAGGGCATCACCTTAAACTCGAAGAGGCCGTCCGGTGTTATAAACGCCATCTTCTCTTGGTCTCTTTTGTC
The DNA here is from genome assembly GCA_013436015.1 of Rhipicephalus annulatus. Classification (NCBI taxonomy): domain Eukaryota; kingdom Metazoa; phylum Arthropoda; class Arachnida; order Ixodida; family Ixodidae; genus Rhipicephalus; species Rhipicephalus annulatus. The sequence continues at coordinate 181,545 of WOVY01015267.1, forward strand.
GACTTCGATTTGCCAATAGCCAGTATTGCGGTCCATTGACTAAGAGTGCTTGGCGTTATGGAGCCGATCAAGTGCGTCGTCTATTCGTGGGAGAGGATACACGTCCTTTCTTGTGATTTTGTTCAGGTGGCGATAATCGACGGAGAAACGTAGGGTCCCATCTTTTTTCTTCACTAACACCACGGGGGATGCCCATGGACTCTTGGACGTCTGGATAATGTCAATCCGCAGCATTTCAACAACTTGTCTCTTCATGGCCTCACGTTTTCGCGTGGAAACCTTGTACGGACTCTGACGGAGTCGTCTGGCATTTTCTTCGGTTATGATGCGATGTTTCGTGATTGGGGTCTGCCGAATTTTTAATGACGACTACAATCAATCTTCGTATTGCAGGAGCAGGACCTTGAGCTGTTCTTGCTTATGGTTCGGAAGTCTGGGATTGACATAGAAAGCTATGGGAGGGGCTTGGTTCCTCTGAGCAGGTTCACCAGAATCGGCGAGGGCAAAAGCACTGGTGGCTTCGACAGTTTCTTCGATGTATGCGACCGTTGTTCCTTTGTTCACATGTTTGTAGTCATTGCTGAAATTCGTGAGCATAACCGTTGCTTTGTCTCCCCGCAGCTCTGCAATTCCTTTTGCGACGCGAATATTTCGGGTGACCAACAGATGCTGACTGCCTTCAACGACGCCTTCCAAGCCAGGCGATTTTGGAGCGCCGACTGAAATAATGACGCTTGAGCGAGGCGGAATGGTTACTTGCTCTTCCATAACATTCAATGCATGGTTTCCTGACGGCGTGAGTTGCGGTAGTGCTTCTTTTGTGGATAACGTTATCGACTTTGTTTTTAGGTTGGTGACAGCACCATGGAGGCTTAATGTCCATGCCAAGGATGAGAGCTCTCGAACAACGCTGTAGGACTACGAAGTCTGTAGGATAAAAACGGCCAGTAATGGTGACTCTCGCTGTGCAGATTCCTGCAGGGGTTACGAGATGACCTCCGGCTGTGCGGATTTTGGGTATTCCCAAGCTGTCCTAACTTTCTTTAACTTCGCGGCGATCGACCCACTGATGACGGAGTAGTCGGCTCCAGTATCAACGAGAGCGGTCACACTGTGGCCGTCTATAAGAACGTCGACGTCGCTTGTTCGCCGTTTCGCATTACAGTTAGCCGTGGCGTCGGGTCACGGCGGCGTCGGCTTGTTCCGCTGCTTTCATGTTGCGTTGTCAGGTCACCTTCGGTAAGTGAGGTTTCGCCGTCAGGGCTTTGCCTGGTTGGCGTTGTGTTCGGAAAGCTCCGTCGCGGCGTTGTCGTCGTCGTCGGATCTTCGGTAGTTCGTCGCACAGCAACCGCACCTCCATCGGTTGCTGCCCTTAGTTTCCCGGATTAGGGCTAAGAGACCAGCCCCGCCTTGGGCCAGAGTACTGCCGGTGGTGCGGTGACATGCGGCGGCTGGGCGACGGTGAACGCGAAGGGCTTCGTGGTGTCCACTGAGTTCCTGGCAGGTAGTCGGCGATGTCACGTGGCCGTTATCCTGGCTGAGGACGCGGTGAATTGACGGCGAAGCCACGCAGTCCCATCTGTCAGTACTGGCAACGGTGGTATTTTTGTCCGGCCTCGCCGCAGTGGTAGCAGAGCGGGCGGTGGTTAGGGGTGCGTCAGACGTCAGTCTTCCTCGGCGCACGGCGCTGGGCCGCTGGCGAACGGTATGACGTCGGTGGGTGTGGTGGTGACGGTAGCGTCTGTCGAAGGAAGTGCGATGGGGCGGCGTTTTGGCGTGAACAGGGAGGACTGTTCTGGCGCACTGCAGCGGCGTACCTCATAGCTTGCGGCTCGGGCAGCGGTGCTTGGGGAATTCGAAGCGACTGCCGAATTCTTTTCGCACAATGTCGGAGATCAAATCCACTGGAGGCTGCGCCGAAGGCAACAGCTTGCGCAGCTCTTCCCGCACGATCGCTCGGATCGTTTCACGCAGGTCTTCGGAGTTACTGGCTTGAGCAGCAGCGAATTCTGGAGTCAGGCAACGATTATACTGTCGGGTGCGCATGTCCAGGGTCTTTTCGATAGTGGTCGCTTTGGCTACAAATTCTTGGACGGTGTTCGGTGGATTTCTCAACAGTCCCGCAAAGAGCTCCTGTTTGATCACTCGCATGAGGAAACGAACTTTTTTCTCCTCAGGCATGTGAGGGTCAGCGTGACGGAATAGGCGGGTCATTTCTTCTGTGAAAATGAGGACATTTGAATTTGGTAGCTGAACCCGGGTCTCTAATAAAGTAGCAGCCCTATATTTGCGAGCGACGCTCGCCAACGTTGTCAGGAAAGCGCCGCAGGAAACATGCCACGTTCGGAGCGTGGACTCCCAATTTTTGAGTCAGTTCATTGCGGTATCTTCCAAATAGAAGAACACACGACGGAGCTTTTCGTCATGGTCCCAGTGGTTGAGGACGGCCACACGGTCGTTTGTTTCTAGCCAGGACTGTGGGTCTTAGAACCATGACCCATGAAAAATTGGTGATTCCCTGGGTTGACGAATGACCATCGTGGGCTGGGACGTTGCGGTTGTCATTGTCGCGGCAGTCGCGGTCATGGCCTTGGTTTTCCGCACCTTGTCTTGTAGAAGCCCGTACTCCGGCGGTAGCCCTTGCTGTCAGCGGCTTGTTCGATGCTCCTGGTTGGCGTCGGTGTCTTCTCCGGGACGTGGGCTGAGTTCATGGCTTGACGGGGGCGTCCGGTACATGAACGAAATGGCACCTCCACCAGATGTCACGGGGTCGTGACGTGGCCGAAGACATGAGACTTTATGTTGGGATTTAACTGTTTATTTGTGTGAACCTGTGCCCGGTAAACAGAAAGTTCGATTACAGTAGCAGTCTTGCAGAGATAGCAGCGAAACGAGCGTCGGCTGTCGATCAACTACTCACAAGCGGCGAAGGGCGTCGGCATTTATACTCTTGCCGTCAAATGTTCTAGCGTTATCGCTGGCGCTGGCTTTGTTTTCTGAATAATCTGTACAGTTCGCAGAGTAGGCGTGATCTTATCGAAATGATCTACTACAGTCCGGAAGCTTCTCGAAAACTGCTGGTGCGGTTTGCGCTGAAAATTGTGTAGTGTTTTGGGACGATAACAAAACTTGGGAAATGGAACGTGGAAATACTTTGAAAACAACTGGGTGCCAAACCAAAACGAACTATCGGTTAAGAAGAAAGTGAAGGAAACGGAGACTGACAGTTGAAAAAGCGGCATGAATAAGAAGTCCGCACGAGAGATCTAGACCGAGTATAATATTTGTCACAGTTTAAAATCCCAAAAGCAGATCAGAATAGCAATAACGCGGTAATTTCGATCACCTGGGGTTCTTTACTGTGCATCTCAAAACACGCGTCTCAAGTATACTTGCCTCCAAGAAAAATGCTACCGCCTGGGATTCCGTGCAGAGAATATCGGGTCGATCACCTACCAAGGGAACAGAGCGAGTGGTCGTTTCACTGGCACCGGGTGGTACCAGTTGTTATCTCTCATCTCACTGGCGAGTCGTGTGACGCCGTGCGTAACGTGGTACACTACATGGCGCCAGAGTGTGCTGAAGCGTACCATTATGGCGTCATACACCAACGGCGACGGCGTAGTGGTTGCAGCATTCGCCTCGCATGCTCTAAGTCCGTGGTTCGAATCCTGGTGCCCCGCAGTTCCAAACCAGATAAAAAAATCGGCGTGGTGATAGGACTGCATTAAGAGGCCAGGGGTGCGGCCTCATCGGTAACCACCGCTGGTAACACACTCACTCACCAGAGGAGAATAGGCCACCCTGGTCCAGTATCTAGACACTACCTCCCACACGCATACCACAAATAACTCACGGCCCTCTGTCTACATCAGCTGCGAAGCAACTGACCACGGCGGCGGTCAGATCTGCGATGCAGCAGAAGTTGCTAAGAATCTCTGAATCCGGACAGGCCACCACTGGAATTTGAACTTGGCAACGTTTAACACTGGAACCTAATCTAGTGAGGGAATTGTAGTTGTACTATTCGAGGAGCTAGAGGATGTTAAAAGGGTTATAATAGAGCTCAGTGAGTTTGGAACGACAAATGAGGCCTATACGTTGCTACATAATGGGCACGTCTTTTGCTATCGGGGCGTGTTTGACAAGATAGAACTGGGAGTGGGGCTCCTAATTCATAGAAACATAGCTGGCAACATAGAGGAATACTATAGCCCTAATGAAAGGGTGGTAGGTATCGTAACTAAACTCAATAAAAGATAAAAGAAAAAAGTGGTACAGGCTTACGCGCCTACAACAAGCCATGATGACGCATCAGTTGAAAGCTTCTGTAGAGACGTGTAATCGGCAATGAGGGAGGTAAAAACACAGTATACTATACTGATGAGCGACATTATTCCAAAAGTAGGGAAGGAGCAGGCTGGAGACCAGACAGTAGGAGATTATGGCATCGGTACTAGAAACGCCAGAAGAGAGCTAATAGCAGAATTTGGCGAATGCAATAATTCATTGATTTTGAATACCTTCTACCAAAAACGAAAAACCATAAGAGGACATGGAGGAGCCCTAAGGGCAAAAATAAAATTGAAATAGACTTTATAATGAGTGCACACCCCGGTATCGTGCAGAATGTTGAAGTGGTTGGCAAGGTATGATGCAGTGACCATAGAATGGTACGGTCTCGAATTCGCTTAGACTTGAAGAAGGAATGACAGAAATTGATACGCAAGATGGTCATCAATGAGATAGCACTGACAGGGAAAGTACAGGATTTCAGAGTCTCGCTTCAGAACAGGTATTGTGCTCTTAATTAGAAAACCAACCTTAGCCTAATAAACCTATGATAATCTGACGAGTATCAATACCGAGTGTGCAGTGGAAGTTTGAGGAAGGGTAGTCAGACAGGACACTGGCAAGCTTTCCGAGAAAACGAAGAATCTCATTAAGAAGCGTCAAATCAAGAAATTCTCAAGTACAACAGAGAAAATAGAACTGGCATAGCTTTCGAAGTTGAATAATAGGCGTGAGGTATCCGATATAATAAGGTATAGCACTATAAAACGCGGTTTCGAAAACACAGCGTGGTTTATTATTGCAACTCCGGCGTTGTTTCAACTACTTCTTTTTCTTCTCAGCAGACTACCCACTACTAGCTTATGTCCCAAGTGTGTCGTGCCAGAAGAAAAAGAAACGTATGCCACAAAAGTATAACATACAGAAAAGTGAACACGCTCTGAAAAACGGAGGAAGCGTCAAAGCAGTGAAGAGAATGGGCGAAAATCGGATATATGCCCTAAGGGACAAAGAAGGTAAAATAACTACCAAGATGGATAAGATAGTTAAAATAATGGAGGAGCTTTACAGAGATCTGTACAGTAGCCGGGGCAACCACGACCTTAATACCATAATAACTGGCAGTAACCCAGATGACACCCCAGCAGCAATGATAGAAGAACTCAGAAAAGCTTGGAGATCATGCAAAGAGGCAAAGCTGCTGGTGAGCATCAGGTAACATCAGATCTGCTGAAAGATGGAGGACAGATTGTGCTAGAAAAAACTAGCCACCCTGTTTACGAGGTGTCTCCTGACGGGAATAATACCTAAGTCTTGAAAGAATGCTAACACCATCCTAATACATAAGAAAGGAGATGACAAGGACGTGAAGAATTACAGGCCGATCAGCTTGCTGTCTGTAGTATACAAGCTATTTACAAAGGTAATTACTAACAGAGTAAAGAAAACATTAGAGTTCCATCAACCAAAGGTAAAAGCAGGATTTCTAACAGGTTACTCACCAATCGACCACATTCATACTATCGATCAGTTAATTGGTGAAGGCTCAGAATATAGCCAGCCACTGTAGATAGCCTTCGTTGATGAAGAGAGGCATTTTATTCAGTATAAATATCAGCAGTCATGGAGACACTGCGGAATCAGGGCGTCGATGAAGCATAAATAAACATCCTGGGAGAAATATACAGGGGGTCAACTGCTACCATAGTGCATCATAAAGAGAGCAACAGAATACCAATTAAAAAGGGTGTAAGGGAGGGAATACAATCTCCCCAATGCTATTTACCACGTGCTCGCAGGAGGTTTTCAGAAGCCTAGAATAGGAACAGTTAAGGATAAAAATTATTGGAGAGTACCTTAGTAACCTGCGCTTCACCGATGACATTCAATTGCTGAGTAACTCAGGGGACGAATCGCAAATTATGATTATGGAGTTAGACAAGGAGAGCAGAAAGTTGGGTCTTAAAATTAATCTGCAGAAAACGAAAGTAATGTACAACAACCTCGGAAGAGAGCATTGCTTTGAAATAGGTAATAGTGCACTTCAAGTTGTAAAAGAGTATGTCTACTTAGGGCAGGTAATAACCGCGGAGCTGAACCTTGAGATTGAAGTAACTAGAAGAATAAGAATGTAGTGGAGCACATTAGGCAAGCACTCTCAAATTATCACAGGTAGATTGCCACTATCTCTCAGGAGGAAGGTATGTAACAGCTGTATCTTGCCGGTACTTATCTACGGAGCAGAAACCTGGATACTTACAAATAGGGTTCAGCTCAAATTGGGGACAATGCAGCGAGCAATGGAAAAATGGTAGGTGTAACTATAAGAGACAAGAAGAGAGCAGAGTAGATTAGGGAACAAGCGGGGGTTAAGAATATCATAGTTGAGTCATGAAGAGGAAATGGACATAGGCTGGGCATGCAGCACGTACAAAGGATAACTGCTGCTCAATAATGGTAACTGACTGGATTCCTAGAGAAGGCAAGTGGGTTAGGGGAAAACAGAAGGTTAGGTGGGCAGACAAGAATAAGAATTTTGCGAAATAAATTGGCAGATGCAAGCACAGCACCGAGTTAACTGGCGGAACATGGGAGAGGCCTTTGTCCAGCAGTGGACGCTGTAAAGCGGATGATGATGATGGTGATGATGACAACAAAGGCACGATTATGATATTATACACAAGTTTCTTGACCGCTGTAGTTGTTAACTGCTCACTGCTTACTCTAAAAATTAAAAGCGAACGCCGCAAGATAACCCAAAGGCAATCGGGAAGACTGCGGGCTGCACACCTGTAAACTTGAGTAGAGTAATTTGATGTAAATTGTATGGCGCTAACAGCCGTATCAGCAAATGCTGGCAAACATATTCCTAGGTATGTTTGCCACCACACAACAGGGAGACTACATGACCGGCCGTTCTCACTTGGCACTCCCCTCGATAACACTCATTACCCTCATATACCTATATAATGACACATGATCTATACGTCGATGAACGCCACAGAGGACCGATTTCGATTACATGGGCTTCCTTTGTCGGGCTCTTTAATCCGACAGGACACGCAACAAAACGACGGGAACAAAACGCTGAAACGATGGCAACAATACGCAAAATAATGATGGCAACAAAACGCGCCTTCCCAGTTTGCTCACATGGAGGAAACTCTAAACCCCTGTTTCGTCGTTTCTATATTATTTTTTGTCACTTGACCTCGTTACGTTTTGCGATACTTAATGAAAATTAGCATCTGTCCTCTGAATACGGAAGTGTGTTTCAGATCTCTATGGTTCTGGAAAAGAAAATATTTTTGAGTGCTTTAGTTTGTGTGTTAGATTCGTCTATCACATAAACTAAAGCACTTAAAAATAGTTTCACTTAAAACACACCACGGTTGTAATGAACGTGGTCGCAGTGTGGCTAGTTTGCATGGTTGCAACAAAATGAAGGTATGGCAAAGTATTAATATACAAGCGAATAGTAGGGGTGAGCATATATTCGACATTTGGAATATTTTTTATTATTGTTTACTATTCGTTTCGCACTGGAGTTTTACTATTCGAACTGCTTAATGACAAATACTAAAATGTCCGACTGAAAGTGAGTTCACATTTTCAACATGCGTCACCTCATCACACTCGCATTGCGACAAAGCTGACTTTCAGTCTCTACTATGAATGGGCTTTCCAAAGACAGTTCATGTACGAGTGAACCCTTCAACTTTTCAATATGCTTCACCTCGTTATAATATCCCATTGAAGCATAGCTTTAGAGTCTTCATCATTACCCATACAAATCTGCCCAACTTGCCACACCTCTTCTCTTATCAGTGGAACTTCCCAAAGGTAGAGTCAACATCCAATTGAAAGTGGCCTCTCAAGCTTTTCAATGTGGTTCAACTCACATTCCTGCGTTGCATCAAAGCTGCCTTTCAGGCTTTGCTACAGTTGCTATTATAATGACTAAAGAAAACGCAGATTCCAACATTGCGATGGAAGATTTGGCAGAGGTGAAGGCTCAATTAATGCTGTTTGTACCGGAATTCCAGCAAAAAGTTCAAATTTTCGAATACCGGAATTTTTTAGCATTACGAATTTAAAGTTTTCTTACATAATTACAACTACGAGGTACACTTTCAAAGCTGGAATTGAACGGAACACATTCTCGTCTGCCCCATTAGTAGGGCTTGAACAGAAGCTTAAAAAAGGGGAGAGGCTGCGAAAATAGCATGTATGCCCTTCATATATAAAGTGTTCTTAGCAACAATGCTTCAGCTTTAATGCCTAGAATAGACTGGCTACAGTGCTGCTAGCGAGCTCTTTTCAATGGAGGAGGGTGGCTCTAATTTGGATGAATGCCGCAGGGTTGGGGGGCAGCAGGACAACTTGGTTCTTTCAAACGGACAGGGAGGTAATGAACTTATGCGTTGTTTTTACTATGCTTGCTGTTGGATGGACCTGATTCATCTCACCACAAAACCAACTGGCTGTATTTGTCTTCCAACGAATCCAGCTGTCTGCCTTGCTAGATTCATTGGACGAAACACATTGTATGATTCGGAACCACGTGTACTCAACTAAGACCACCTGACTAGCCTGACGACGTCGACGGATACAGCATGCTATGGTGATAAAAACGACTGCCATTTTCATGAACCTTTCAGTGTACTTGGAAGCACCGAAAAAGCACGGATGTTGATAAACTTTTTTTGATCGCACAGGTGTGTACAAAAAATTCATTTTGATCAGAGACGATGACGTGACATTGACGGTGCTTTCAAGTCAACATTTTGTTGTTGTCAGTTGGTGAGACCGTTTTAATGTTGTTCTTTTCTGTTACTAACACCTGGAGGTGTAGAACGAAACACCAGTTTTGACTGATTCAGATAATTGTTGCAGCGGGACATAATGAGACACATTCTAAAAAAGCAAAAAAAGAAACGAACAAAACATTGAAGCAGCTGTGTTAAGCAGGTAGAAACAATAGTTACAGATATGTAGGTAATATTATCAGTAATTTGCAGTGAAAGAGGTCTATGAAAACAATATGAAGAATAAAATAGTACATTGTGAGGAATCTTGCAAATCTACAGAAGCACAAATCAAGCTTGTAGAATGAAAGGTTCACGACTTGGAAAAAAGAAGTAGCCAAAATCACCTAGTCATTTACGGATTAAATGAGGCCTCTGACGGAGATGCCAAAACGCTTAAAGGAAAAGTGCGAGATGATATATTGAAAAATATTCTAGCATTACAAGTTACCTCCTTAGAACAAGTTCACAGAATTGGCCACAAGCAAAGCAATAGCACTGCCCGTAATCTCTAGACTATTGAACTTGCCAAAAAATAAAATTTTGTCGAGTTGCTTCAAGCTGGAAAATACTCCGATTTCAATATACCCGGCTTTTTCAAAGAAGGTATGCGATAGACGTGATAAAGTATGGCATTCTGTAGTGAACGACAGAGCAAAGGGGGCTAAAGTATCATGGCATTTGATAAACTGAAAACAAACGGCAAAACGTTTATTTGTAGTGAACACGAGGGTCGAAGATACAAACAAAAACCAACACCTCCCCCACGTGTTGACCCAACCACTGATAACAACAGGTGACAACAAAATGCCAAAACTATCAGAGCTTTATCGATGAACGCTCACAGTGTAGTAAATAAGCTCAGCCTGCAAGAATGCACTGTTGCAGCCCCTCAACCTCACGTTATAGTTATCACCGGAACTTGGCTTCATAAAGTTATCCAGAATTGAGAAGAATTACCGTCGTATAATTGGCTGATCCGCAAAGACGGAGAATCACATGGTGAAGGAGTGCTTGTTGCAATTAAAGCGCACCCTAAATTCACCATTGCAGATAGCATACCTAGTCATAAAAGTGTCTAGTGTAAACTTACCTTTCACGGAACCAGTATAATGCTGGGCAGAGTGCACCGACCTCCAAATGCTACGGCCGAGTATTTTTATGTCATGCACAATTACATTGCAGAGCATACCAATTCACATTCTAATATTACCATCACAGGTGATTTCAATCCACCCGGAAGTAACTGGACTAACCGTTCGCCCGACACAAAGTGCTGAACTATTGTTGTTTATGTCATTTACTTTCCATCTAGATCAGTTAGTTTCTGAAACGACCAGGATAGTTGGCCCCTCATGTTCTCATCTCGATCTGATATTTTTAGCAGTCTGTTTCATGATAATAGTGTGACAGTGGTATTTCAGACCACAAAATGATCGAAATCTGCTGCCATATTTCAGGCAACACTGAACATGTGAAACCGTCAATAACTGTCACAACGATCACTCTAGATCAAATGAAAATGCCATCTCGCATTATTTAGGTGCCTGTTTTTCACAGTTTTCGTTGATACAAGATGTAAATACGTTATGGTTACGTTTTAAGCAAACTGTATAATTTTGGGAAGAAAACTATTCCCACCTGGAAAAAATGTGCTAAGAGAGAAAATCCTTGGGTTTCTTGCGAAATTATTCACCTAAGGAGGAAATTTTAAACATAACGCAAGAATAAAAACATGTGGTCTACAAAAACTTGAGCGCACACTACACGATAAGTTTCCCGCAGCGAAAGAACGTTTTTTTACGCTCACTTTGCCAGAGACAGGCGCCAGACGTATCAAAGATCCCCCCACCGTCTCAGAATTTTTCTCCTCTGCGCCGCTGATATGTTGACGCTGATACGTCTTTGTAAATTGTTTCATTGAATTTTTATAATAGGAACCATGTTTATTAAACTTTGTATAATACTAGTAATTAAGAAAGAAACTGATGAGATAACCATAACTATCAGCCGCCTTTACAACCAATTAAGACAGTAGAACTAAGTCCTCACAGTATATAAGCGGCTATTTCAGAAAAGACAGGACTTTCGCGCTTCGATATCCCTTATAAGGGACATGGTTAAGTGCCCAAAGCTGGCTCAGTGGAAAATTCCAACCCACAAAAGGAAGGGGGTCTCATAGCACAATGTGTTGTCTCATAGCACAATGCAACATGAGGCTAACGAAGGGAACAAGGTTCAGGTTATTTCACAACTGCAATAGAGTTCACATCTTGGCTGGCTGGGACAAGTCTATAAAAAATGAGGAACAGCACAAACAGAACAGAACTGAGACAACAGCACTTAGTCTGCCCCTGCTCTGTTCATACTGTCTCTTCATTGCACACCAACTTGGCAGCAGAAAATGAAAAACAGAATCCAAAGCCATACCCTAGTGCACGCCTACTAAGTGTTCTATCTAACCACGCACACAACTGCAGAACTTCATACATAAGGCAATAAGGCATATGCCACATTTACCATGCAAATGCAGAACGATTGTAAAATCGGGACTTTTGAGATGTAAAAATGCAGAGGTTCAAAACGGTTGAATTTAAAAGACAAACTGCGGTCGTCAAAAGTTCATGCTTGAGCCACAATATTGAAGCATCATTTGTAAAAACCGAAGTAATTCATGTAGTAAGAAATGCAATAATTATTATAAACGTCTGTTCTAACGACTCACAATAAAAGTTTGCACTTAGAAAACAAAACAAACGCAAACAATCTAAATACCAACAGATCTTTGCTTAAAATCCTGTTTTCCATGAAAGGTAAAATGACTACTATGACATAAATTGAATGCTGGGAAGATACAATCTGCTTAGATCAATTTTCGCATCATAAGGAAATGAATCAACACTTGGAAATAAAGAACAAAAGTGAGTTCAAATAGAGATTTCACATTTGACAAAGTGCTCATAGTGGCTGTCGTTTGACAGCAGGCGGCGTGGCCAGCTGAACAACAGGGTTCAGACGCATAACACTTGCAGACTGGCAGTACGGCACTCGTGCACCACCCAGTCGGATGAAGACAATGTTAGCGATTGCTGAGGCTTAAATTTTTTTATTTCATCTGCTTAAAATGCAACCCTAGCTTTCTGTTCGAGTGCTTGAACTGTGCACGACCCCTGGAACTCGACTTCACTTTACTGATGGTGTTGGCAATGGATTAAATTTTTCGCAGTTTCCGCAAACCTTGCGAACTTATTTCGCTGGCACTGTCAACGTCCCTGCATGGTTGGATTCCTCCAAGGATCAATCAATGCCATTGTCACTGAGATTGTTCAATGCTGATTGAGGTTCATGCAATGGCTTGCCTTGAAAAGACTAACTACCAGAGACTCTTGTACAAAAGCTGTCAACTATGGGTTCTGCACAACGCGTTGGAGTCTCTGCAGCTGTACTGTGTTCATCTGTATTGGAGGATGTGGTGTTTCCTTGTTGCTGCTCCACTGCAATGAAAAGAACAGAAGAGCTCACAATATGAATGAATTTTTTCAGATTTTTTATCATGGTTTTACTCATCCTTTGAAGCTTTGGATGATTAGTCCGCTTGAGATAATTCTGAGCTTCACAAACCCATGATGACGCAACAAGCTTGGAGACATCCATAATTTTTCCATCCTAAAATTTCAACACCGAAAATGGGAATCTCTGTTGATGGTAACCCACATGCGTAAGCAGATACCTCGTCCTCTTGTACGGCTTCAAGCAATGTCCACAGAAGAATGACACGGAAAGTTCCGTAGTCATGTGATGATAGTAGGAAAGCTTTGTTTCCCACTGCGTATGACAAGTGCAACAAAGATATTCTAAAGTGCGGTCTTCTGCAACATTAGCATTTCCCACATCTGTTCGAAGCATGTCCTGATTATTATTAATTTTGCAACCTGTATCACCATTTTCGGCAATTTTTCTTGCAATGGTGCATTACCACCGTAAGCAGCCTCTGATCTCGGTTGTGTTGCTTCCATGATCATGTTTCAATTTCAAATGATGCGGGCGTTGATGATTGTGGCAAGGCGCAGCTGGACGTCTAGCTTCTCTCTCAATCTTTCCAGGACCATCTCAACAGTTGGCACGATGGCATCTGGAGCCATGAACATCACCTGCAATTAGACATTCAGCAGCTGTACTTGGCCTGCCTGAACACATACTTCTGTGCCATGCCTCTAGTACACGCCTCGAGAGCAGAGGGCATTATCAAATTTTGATGAGATTCACTTGACCCTATTGATTCATCAAATAAAAAAAACCTTTTACCAGATAATCTACTAAGAAGATGCCAACACAACAGGCTCTTGAAATGTCTGCTAGTCATATCCCACTCCACACAGCATGAATACGCATTCTATTTGCTTCTCGCATCAGCGACAATGCTCCTTGCCTTATGTGGCAAATATAATTGGGAGTGCATGCAATCTCTTTTCAAGATACCTTGGACTCAATCTCGACATCGGAGGACAGTGCTGCCCTCACCTCATTCCAGAATACTACAGAGCTTATTCGTTTCAATACTGAACTCAAATGCAGCCATGCTATATCTCCTGAAAAAAAGCATAAATCCCCAACCGAAGCACATAAAACTGAATCACTTTCGATGAATGAAACTTTTTCTACTGAGTTAACTGCTCATCCAACAAATTTTACACATTTCTAGCTGTCCAACCTTCAAAAACAACTTGCACCAACCCAACACACCACTGCAGACTTTATAAAACCTGGATGTTTCGTGAAAGCAACTACCCTTCAAATTACAATGTCATGCCACATCTTTTCCGACCGGGTTCACATCGCATCTTGGCAAAACAGAATGTCAACCAAGTCGCCTGGCTTTTGGGTAGATGCTCCAGAAATCAAAGTTCGCCTCCCGAGGTTCGGGCAGTGCGAACAAAAAAGTAGTGCACACAGTTGGGTGCAAAGCTGCCTGGATTACAATGCAAGCTTCGTACTCGACGCACACTATAAGAGCATAGCATAGCCCTGTAGAGTTTAGTACAGCATGGGGAAAAGGAAAATGAACGTGAGGAGGAGAAATGTGATGGTGAGGAGGAAAATCAGGAGGAAAGATTGCGAAAAAGTACGAAAGAGAAGAACAAAGAAGGAGATAATAACAAACCCCACGCAGCTGCACAATGTCTTTAGGCAACGCAGCGCTTTAGCGTAGCTGCTGCTTTTTTTTTTCTTTTCTTCTAGAAGCCTTATTTCCGTTTCCTTATAATAGCCTGCTGGTCTTACCTGGGATCATCAATAGGTGAGAGTAATTTAGGTTGTTCTTAACTCACACGTGCACTTCCGGCTGCAACTGAAATTTTTTCTCTGGGGAGAAAATCGTCGTCTTTATAGCTCATTTTAGTATTATTATTCGCAAAGCCAAAATTTGTTCCCAACACAAGCATTAAGCCAGAAAACAACTTTTTCATCTAGTTTAGGCCGAGATATAGGGGGATATTAGAACACCACGCTTTCTCAACGAAAGAACAGTCACTGTAAAGTATGTGGCATTGTTAATCAAATCTTCCCAATGCTTGGTATCGAACCTTAGGCACCCTGCATAAATTATCTAGGAAGTAAACTGGAACAAACAGCATAAAAATTTTGAAAAATACTTTAAAGAAATGGTTTTTTCTATATACCCATACTGTGTGACTGTAAACAATACATTCAAATAACGATGTCGCCGAAGAACAACTAAGTCACGATTACTTTTCTCTGACAGCATCCACAAAAGGTAAAAACTATTCTGTAGCATACAATATACTTGTCTCAATGTACTGTTTATTACTTACAAAAACTATTGCAGCAAGTTAGCAGTATGGCCAAGGTGCAATTTTTAAAAGGCTTTCTCCCAGTAACTACCTCAACCATTTAGTGCCCTTCTCTCTACTGCAATCATTGCTTGAAATTACAATGGTAACCTATATATTTAGAGCACGGTTCCATCTTGTTTTTCATGGAAAGAACGCAGAAACAACACTTTGGCGCAGGCTTGCCAAAAATAATCAAATTTTTGCCAACATATAGCAGGTTTCATCTCTTTGCAAAGCTTGAAAAAATAGGCGCAGCTATTGCATCTCCGACTTAGGCAACAATTAATTTCTATGGCGGAAGAAAAATATTTCCTGGAGTGTCAAAAACTGTGATCACGAAGGTGTTGGCAGCACGCAGATAGAAAAGAGCCATTGCTCAAAGTGCACTGCTGTGGAAACAAAAGACCAGATGGGTGGAGCAGCAGCGGTGCGCAAAGGTCTGGAAGGCAAGTCACAGAGTGCTGAAACCAAAACTTCAGCAGCAATCGCAGCACGAGGAGCACTCCTGCGTTGGGAACAGTGAAGCAGCATGTGAGCATCACAGGTCCGACAACAGTTGTTACCATCCAGTGAATCCCGCCGCAGGCACTGCCAGCAGAACTCTCGGACACAGGTCAGAGAAGACGTCTCTCCCAGCTTAATGGTCTCATGCTGAATCAACATGACATCCACTGATATCACCATGGGACGAGTTGTGCATATGGCGAGCTCTCCTGGATTTGCTCTGAGCATAACACAAAATATCTTCGTAACACAAGCTGCCGCTTTCATTCTCCACGGCTTAACACTCACCATTTAAAAAATTTTTGGAGGGCAACAACGCAATCTGACAAGCTCTACTTCCAAAACAGTTTTGCAGTATGCTTGGTTTTCCAATTTTAAGAAGAAAAGTCGAACAAGTAGATCACGACGTGCCTGGATGTACTAATAGAGGCGACATTCGAAATTATGCTGACAAGATTATAATGTGAAGCTTCATCTTATCTTATTCACAATAAAAAATTTTCTGCTCCATAATGCCAGCTAAAAAGCTAAAAGCTGATGGACAGTTTACGCATTTATAACAAGGTTGGCTTCTCACAGATCTAAATAAGGCCTCAGTACAATGGCCAATAAACATATGGGCAGGTGTGAACTACGCATGCTACTAGACTCACTAGCCCTAGAAGAGCACATATAAGTAATATGCATTACAATAATGAAGTTCATGGGCAATAGCAACAACTCAAAAACAGAAACTGAAGTAAAAATTTGTAAAAAATTAGTTAAAGAGTCGCTTGTCTTGGTGAGCCTGCACACACTCAATTTGAAGCAAAAGCTTTGAATATGAAATAAAATCTGGTTTAAATATCAGTATCAGGAGTGCGACAGAAGAAATAGAATTTGGGGCAATTTTCGGAGCAGCAAATTGTTACTTTTGGAGGACTAAAATCCATATTTGGAGCAGTGGACAGGCAAAATAACGTTCATTTTTTATCGCTAGAGAAGTAATTCAGAGCAGCTCCAGAAACAAGGCTTAGATTTAGAAAAAGTTTATATGCACACGCCTTTAAACATTCCTTAATTTATGCAGACTGAATATGAGCGTTGCTATTTCAATAAAAATAGCATTTTCTTTATTCAGCCCATCTGCGAACATTTATGAGGTCTACATTCGAATTCGCCATTGTTGACAGAGCCTGAAGATTAAAATGTGGATCTTCTAAGATGGTGCCCATGAGATTCGTAAAACTGAAAAGAAACAAAAATCTGGAGGAGAGTTTTGTTTGATTTTTTACGGCTGCAGAAAGGTCATACAATACTCCAAATTTTTTCGCTAGTAACTTTGTTAGACGTGAGCGATCGTATTAGTACTCACAGTTATGAAGCGTATACACACATCAGTAATTGAACAAACTGCGCTGTGTCAATAGATTACTACTATAAGCCCCTTCCAAATCTCTGTATAGTTTTCTGCATGCCAGCCATGTACTATGGCAAAGGCAACATATGCGGTGTTCCGGAACGGGTTAGAACAAGACCAAATATTTTCAAACCGCAACCCCCACCCCCCCCCTCATTTTTTTTCTCATGAAATGATTAGAATTAGGTGACAACACCTCGGCTCGCTTGCAAGGCACATTTGACCAGATATAGTAATGACGCCACCACACACCCATTGTCCTGCCGACGGAACCGTATCGCATGTAGCGTTGCGCAACTAACGTGGTCATTGCAGGAACTAATGCTGAAAGCAAACAAATTCGACATACTGCGAGTTAGTATGCTTCCAACTTTAGTTCCCAATGGTTCATAACATGCCGTGGCCGCGTTTGCCGACTAGCACATCACTATTTCTCCCGTTGGTGGCCACTGCAACACATTTTGATCTCGAAGTGTTTTGGCTAAGTATTCGCCACGGTGAGAGAACTGACGGGCGCGCAGCGTTGTTACTTCATCTGGAAAAACACAATTCGAGAGGCTTTTAGCCTAAGGAGGTTATATTTTACAATGTGGTTTAGGGTCTGCCCACTTTGATTGATTGTTGACACAGGCGGTTAAAGTTGCATTCATTTCTCACCTAACTCGGGGCAAGTGAGTAAATTTTGAGGCTTGTTGGGCATTTTTGAGCAATTTTTCATAAATTTTATGGTTTTGGTGCAGTTCGTTGCACAAAAGAATAATTGTATCACCCCTGCACTATCAAATTTTGACCAGAACCATCAAACTTTCTCGTGCGATTTCGCATGCCCCGTTTTTCAAATTACTCTCACAAGAGTTTACTTGCAGGAGTTTACCACCTGGAGGCAAAGTGGTATTAGGAGAGAGACAAATAGACAAGGTGTTAATGGGAAAAGTACAAACACAAGACCGAGAAACTATTCACCCGCTAATTGCATCCAGAAGCATGGTCTCTGGTTAAACAGTTTTAAGAGGGTTAATCATGCTCAAACATAAATGCCGCATTTCTAAGGCTGCTGTCGAGTGGTGTCTTTCCATGAAGGGTTTAATTTTTTTCGTGTCTTGAGTTTAGCCATCAATCCCATATCACATTGTACTCCCTGATTTGATGTATTCCCGTGAGCTGCTAAGGCAAAGACTGATAGTTAGGCTAGTTAGTGATACATTATGGGCAGTAAACGCACACAAACTCATGGGACGAAGAAAAGAAACACAAACAAGCGCTGACTCTCAATTGAAGACTTTATTGAAGTATACAAATTATCTAAAACGCATAAAATGAAACACATAGAACAAGCGAGAGGGGCTAGCGAAAAAACGTAACGACGAAATTAATGATTTTGCACAACGGGTAACTGCGCAGGCACGACATGTATCATTTAAACAGACATGCTATTGATTAGGATTTTATCTTTCTATGTAAAGAAATTGAAGTCTGACTAACGCAGGACTCTTTTTCTTTTTAGATATAGAATTCTTGCACTAGTGCTCTTGAGATCTGATCGCTTTGTTCGAAGAGCACTTTCGTTTCATTGAACAAGGGCCTGCACCCACACGGGTGGCAGTGCGAACTATTCGCGTACCTGCTTGTCTTGAAGGTTTCGGAGTGTTCTTTTAATCGTACATACAGACAATGCCCTGTTTGCCCAATATAATTTCTTCCACATGATAAAGCAATTATAAACACCACCCCTAGTACACAGAGAAGTTAGGCGTCGCTGTGCTTTTGACGGCCTTTATTTTGGCTAGAGCCCTTTTCATCATGCTTTTTCCTAATTCCACAATTTTCCTAATTTGGTATTTGCTGATAATAGAACCATCGGTGAAATGATATAGACTGCAACCAAAGTTTTGAAGGAACCCGACAATTCGGAACTGCATTGGTTCCTTCCTCAGGGGTGACTGCGTAGGCTACGTAGCAGCAGCGTCTTCAAAGCACTCGATGGGTGGCTAATGACGCCCCCCTCCCTCTCTCTCATTTTACCTTGGAGTGCAGTCCGTGTGTGTACACTGGGGGAAGGGTTCAGAGAGAACAGTGGTTGTTATGGCCTCTTCTCGGTATGTGCCACGACTCGAATAACAACCTTCTCCTCCAGTTCGGCTCGCTTTCGAGAATGGCCGTCGCTTCGAAATTTATCTGGTGGTCCGATGTCTCCCCATGTTCGGCGACTGCGCTGCGCCCTTTTCACAACTGCCGCACAACGTTGGCGAGTTGCTTCAGTCGTTCCGATAGGTTTTTAGTCTCGCCGATATACGACGCAGGGCACTCGGTGCACGGAATTTTGTAAACGACACCAGGGCTCCGGTACATTGTTGGTAGGTCTTCCCGGCGGGGGAGGAGGCGGCTCAGCGTACACGAAGGCACGTGCGCGATGCGAACCCCTTCCTTCCTGAAGATCTTCGCCAACATCTCGCTGGTTTCGTGAACGTATCGAACCGGTACGCATTTTGGGGGCTGCCAATGAAGGTTGATTGGAGTTTCCACAACCTCTGTTGCTACGCGGGCCGGGTTGCGGTTCGAATGAAGTTTTTTGGGTATCCATTTTTTTCTGAGGTCAGCAATTTCGCGGGCGTCTTTCTTCTTTCGCTCTGTGTCATTAGAGCAAACGTTCTTGGCTCTCTCGAGTAGCATAGTCACAACCGAGGCCTTGTGGCAGGCGGGGTGGGAAGAATCGAATGGAAGGTAACTGCCAGTGTGCGTTGGCTTCCTATAAACGGAGAACTCCAGGCTCTTGCGCTTCTTGCCACCTGGACGTAGAAAAAGGGCAGGCAATGGTCGCTTTCCCACTCGGTCGTGAAATGTATGGCTGGGTACACGGAATTCGGGTGTTGTCTGAAGTTTTCAACTTCAGACGTCCTAATGACAAAAAAACAATGGTTCATATAACGCAGAAAAAGCTTGGGTGTCGGCGAGAAAAAGCTGAGTGCTGAGTGCTGTCTGTTCTATGTACTTCAAGGTCATATTTGCGCTCGTGACGGAGATTGAAGCTCCCATCGCGTTGCCACTGTTCTGCCTGAAAATAGTTTTTTTGTAGGAGAAGTACGTAGTGGAGAGGCAGAACTCCAGTGGATGACAGAGCTCGTCAACCACCAAAGGAGTTCTTTCACTCAAACTTGCGTCCTCCTCAAGCGCAGAACGGGCAGCGGAGGCAGCTATGGGAACTGGCACGTTGGTTAACAATGAAACGACGTATACGAGACCATGCTCTGTTCATCACCAATGCTCACATCTGACGCTAGCTGCACGAAGTGGCTTGCGTCACGGACATGAGATGGTGTCTTTCGGGTTAGTGGGGCAAACATTTGGTGTAGAAAATTTGAAAGGGCTCGGCATGGGGAGGAAGTGATGTCTACAATCGGTCGAAGGGGGACGTCAGGCTTGTGAATTTTTAGTAGTCCATAAAAACTTGGTGCGGGTCCGTTACGGCAGAGTAGTCGCCGGTAAAATGTTCTGAGATCCGGGTAATGCTTGAAAATTTCCGCGAGTAGCTTGTTTAGCTGTGTCTGGTTTTGCTTCATTGGGTCCTTTACTAGCTGCGTTTATGCGTCCCCTTCTAAACAAGGTGAAACCTTCCGATCGTAGTCCCCGCTGTCAAACACCACCGTCGAAAATCCCTTGTAGGCGGGCAAGGTGACAATGCTTCGGTCCCGTTAGAGTTCCCGAAGTGCCTGGTTCTCCTTCGTGGTCAGATTGTTTTTCCTTTGTAAGGATAATTTCGAAAGGATCCCAATTGATTTCTGCCTAATCTCTTCCCTGGCGCCCAGCCTCACGCTTTGGGCGGCTTCCTCTACAGCCTTGACAAGTTTCGGTAGACGGGGCGTCGTTGCCATGCTACAGCCATGTCCCTTTGCCAAAACAGACTTTTGGTTGGAGTCTATATCATCTTCCAGTTTCATACCAAACCAGACAGACTTCTGTCAAATGTTTACATTCTAGTCAACCTGTATATCGTATCAAGATGCCACGTGTTTTTAGTTCATGGGCTAATCTATGCTTGTAGGGCATGGTGGCACATTGCTTTAACCTCTCTTGTTTGTAACACTTTTTTTACTCTTCTTGAGCTGACGTATCAGCCATTCGCAAACAGAAGTGGTAATTGGGGTCGGGAAGCCGGTTACCTGAAGGCAACACACCTGTTCGTAGAAGCTTTCTCCACCTGGTTCCATGCGGAATGATGCCTTGCACCTAATGCCACACGTAAATTGCGTATCTACTTTTCTGCTAGGAGGTAGTGCGTGCGTTTGCGATACATTTACACAACGAAAGTAGGAAAGGGATAAGAAGAGGGATCCTAGTAGTACATCAACAGGCCCAGACAATCAATTGACATTCCATTTATGCTGATAATGACATTGGGCCCGGAGTCTAAGCAGACTTTTAGAGAGGCAGTGAGCAAAACAATAATCCATGGTGAGGTCCCTGATGGATTGAAACTTAGCAGTATGAGCATGATCTAAGGAGGAAAGGGGGACAAAGCGGACATAACAACTACCGTCCCATAACGGTGACATCAGTGGTCTACGGGCTGGCAATGCAGATTATAAAGGAACAAGTGCAGGTATTTGTAGATACTGAGGGGTTCTGGCGGAACTGCAGAATGGGTTTCGAAAACACAGGAGCTTGGAAGACATTCTGTTCGCACAGACGCATTGCAACAAAATTGCAGAAAAGGAACGCAGGCCCCTGTGGCTAGCATTTTTGGATATCTAGGGAGCGTACGATAACGGGGTTCAAGAAGACTTGTGGGGAATACTGGGCACTCTAGGGGTGGAAAATGGAGTCACTAATCTTTTAAAGCATATCAATAAAAGTAAGAAGGTAGTTATAAAGTGGGAAAAACAGGTATCCAAGCCCACACAGGTGAAACGGGGGCTTAGGCAGGGGTGTCCTCTGTCACCATTGATATTCATGATGTACCTACAAGGATTTTAGGCCAAATTAGAGGAAAGTAGACTTGGCTTCAACCTCTGTTTCGTCAAACAAGGAAAACTCATTGAACAGGCACGGTCAGCATTGATGTATACAGATGATGTACTGCTAATGCCGACAACAAGGAAGATTTGCAGAGATTGATGGACATCAGTGGTAATGAGGAGAAAGGTTCGATTTCAGATTCATTGAGCGAAAATCAGCAGTCATGAATTTTAATGATAATGAAGGTAGTGAGCCTAAAATACAGGAGGTTACGCTAAAGTTAACAGATAAATATAAATATCTTGGCGTATGTATTAGCAATGGGACCGAGTACCTAAGGAAACACGAAATATGCGTCACGACTAAGGGTAACAGGAATGCAGCAGTGATGAAAACTAGGGCACTGTGGAATTACAGTAGGTATGATGTTGTGAGAGGAATATGGGAAGGGGTCATTGGTCTGGGTCTGGCGTTCGGCAACCCGGTCTTGTGCCTGAGATCAGAAGTTCAAGCAAGATTCGAAATTAAGCAACGTGGAATAAGTAGGTTTGGTTTAGGAGCTCACGGGAATACACCAAATCAGGGAGTACAGGAATTCAGAATCTCGCTTCAGAACAGGTACTCAGCTCTTAATGATAAAACAAACCTTAACCTAGATAGAACGATTGATAATCTGACGAGTATCATTACCGAGTGTGCAGTGGAAGTTGGAGGAAAGGTAGTTAGACAGGACACTTGCAAGCTTTCCTTGGAAACAAAGAATCTCATTAAGAAGCGTCAAATTATGAAAGTCTCAAGTACAACAGACATATTAGAACTAGCAGAGCTTTCGAAGTTGATTAGAGGCGAAGGTATCCGATGTAAGAAGGTATATTATGGAGAAAATTCATCACGCTCTTAAAAATGGATGAAGCGTCAAAGCTGTGAAGAAAAAACTTAGGATATGCGGAAATCGGATGTATGCACTAAGGGCCAAAGAATGCAAAATAACTATCAATATGGATAGGATAGTTAAAATAGCGGAGGAGGTTTACAGAGATCTGTACAGTACCCGGGACAACTACGACCTTAATACTATAAGAACTAGCAAAAACCCAGATGACATGCCACCAGTAATCATAGAAGTCAGAAAAGCTTTTGAGAGTATGCAAAGTGCGAAAGCTGCTGGTGAGGATCAGGTAACATCAGATCTGCTGAAAGATTGAGGCCAGATTGTGCTAGAATAACTAGCCACTCTCTTTATGAGGTGTCTCCTGGTGGGAAGAATACCAGAGTCTTGGAAGAATGCAAACATCATCTTAATACATAAGAAAGGAGATGAGAAGGACTTTAAGAATCACAGGCCAATCAGCTTGCTCTCTGTAGTATACAAGCTATTCACAAAGGTAATTGCTAACAGAGTAAAGAAAACAAAATTGAATCAACCGAAGGAACAAGCAGGATTTCGAACAGGCTACTCACCAGTCGACCACATTCATACTATCAATCAGGTAATAGGGAAATGCTCAAAATATAGCCAACCACTACAGAGAGCCTTCATTGATTATGAGAAGGCGTTTGATTCAGTAGAAATATCAGCAGACATGCAGACACTGCCGAATCAGGGCGTCGATGAAGCATAAATAAACATTCTGGAATAAATATACAGGGGATCAACTGCTACCATAGTGTTTCATAAAGGAATCAACAGAATACCAATCAAGAAGGGTTTAAGAGAGGGAACACAGTCTTCTCAATGCTAATTACCGTGTTCTTACAGGAGTTTTTCAGAAGCCTAGAATGGGAACACTTATGGATAAGAGTTAATGGAGAGCACCTCGGTAACCTGCGCTTCGCTGATGACATTGCATTGCTGAGTAATTCAAGGGACGAATTGCAACTTATGATTATGGAGTTAGACAAAGAGAGTAGAAAGTTTGGTCTTAAAATTAATCTGCAAAAAACGAAAGTAATGTACAACATCTTCGGATGAGAGCAGCGCTTCGAAATAGATAATAGTGCACTTCAAGTTGTAAAAGAGTATGTCTACTCAGGGCAGGTAATAAAGGCGCAGCCGAACCACGAGGTTGAAGTACCTAGAAGAATAAGAATGGGATGTAAAACATTTGACAAGCGCTCTCAAATTATGACAGGTAATTGCCACTATCCCTCAAGAGAAAGGTATGTAACAGCTGTATCTTTCCGGTACTTAGCTACGGAGCAGAAACCTGGATAATTACAAAGGGGGTTCAGCTTAAACTGGGGACGATGCAGCGAGGAATAGAAAGAAAAATGGTAGGAGTAACCTTAAGAGACAAGAAGAGAGCAGAGTAGATTAGGGAACAAACGCGGGTTAAGAATATCACAGTTGAAATCATGAAGAGGAAATGGACATGGGCTGGGCATGGAGCGCGTAGAAAGGATAACTGCTGGTCTTTAAGGTTAACTGACGGGATTCCTAGTGAAGGCAAGCGGGTTACGGGGAGATAGCGGGTGGGCAGATGAGATTAAGAAGTTTGTGGGTATAAATTGGCAGCAGCAAGCACAGCACCGAGTTAACTGGCGGAACATGGGAGAGGCCTTTGTCCTGCACTGGACGCAGTCAGGCTGATGCTGCTGCTGCTGCTGCTGCTGCTGATGATGATGATGATGATGATGACACTGGCACCATTATGACGTTATACACAAGTTTATTGACCCCTGTAGTTGTTAGCTGCTCACTGGTTACTTTAAAAATTAGAAGCGAACGCCGCGAGAGAACCCAAGGGCCCTCAGGCAGACTGCGGGCTGTGCACCTGTAAACTTCAGTAGTATAATTTTATGTATATTGTATGGCGCCAACAGCCGTATCAGCAAATGCCGGCAAACATATTCCTATGTATGTTTGCCACCACACAACAGGGAGACTACATGACCGGCCGTTCTCAGTTTGCACTCCCCTCCATAACACTCATTACCCTCATATACATGCACAATGACAAATGATCTACATGTTCATGAGAGCCACAGAGCACCGATTTCGTTAACACGGGCGTCCATTGCCGGGCTCTTTAATACGACATGGCACGCAACAAAACGATGGCAGCAAAACATAAAATATTGATGGTAACAAAACGCGCCTTCCCAGTTTGTTCACAGAGAGTCTCTAAGCCCCTGTTTCGTCGTTTCTTTTTTTATTCGTCACTTGACCTCGTTACGTTTTGCGAGACTGAACAAAAATGGGCATCTGTCCCCTGAATTTGGAAATGTGTTTCAGATCTCTATGGTTCTGCAAAAGAAAATATTTTTGAGTGCTTTAGTTTTTGCGATAGATTCGTCTATCACATAAACTGAAGCACTAAAGCAAGGATGAAACAGTTACCACACATGGCTATAAATTGATATCTCCGCGACGTGCATCTAACTCTCGTAGTGGAGGCGTTGCTTTTTTTGTAAAGAACAGACTCCACGTAATTTTACTATCTCAATTCACATGCAGCCTCCCATATAGAAGCACTTTTTTTAAAGATAGAATGCTCTGTTGTTGTTAGCGTGGTGTATCGGACGCCAAACGCCGATACTAGCTGTTTTTTTTTTTATAAACTTGAAGGCATTCTGTCTACCCTGGCAAAGAATGGTCGAACTCGAGTTCTTATTCTTAGGGATATAAACATTGATGCCTTTGGTGCTAGTTATAAGGACTACGCTTAGCTTATACAATCATGTAATTTCGACAGTCTGATCCCTGCGCCTATTTGAGTAACAAGTTCAACAGAAACTATGTTGGACAATGTCCTCACAAATATTCCTAACAACATAACAGCAGGTGTTCTTAATGAGCTTGTCACTGATCACATGCCAACTTTTGTCACTGTGGATGGAGGGCCTATAATAAATCATCAGAGGAAGGTTACTTCTTATAAAATTGATTACTCAAAGGTTCGTTAATTCTTACGCTCTTTTAGATGGCATGAGGTTTATCATGATGAGGTAGACCAGGAGTTTGCTAATCTAAATATTGTTATTACGGAAGCCGTACATACCTCGAAAAAAGTCATCCGTAAACGCTCATATGAAACACCAATATGTCCTTGGATGACCCAAGGTTTATTAGGGGCGCTTAAGGCTAAAGAGTACTGGCATCATAAGTGGAAACGTGATAAGCACAATGCTCATCTACTACATGAGTATAAAACTGCTTGTAACAAATTGGTAGCCACGTCACGTAAGTGTAAAAAAAAGACTAATATTCGAAGCTTATTGAGCAAGCTACCGGTAACTCGAGCAAAACTTGGCAAATAATAAACAAAGCAATCGGGCATACTCGTGCTGAAAAACGCTACCCGACAATGTCACTGAGGACACTGTCAACGACGTTGTTACATATTTTACAAACGTTCGTCCTTCGTTCGCCAAAATGCTGCCTATTCCTAACAAAGCGCTGTATGAACCAACATCCTTAACAAATAGCTTCGTTATAAACAACATAGAGATAAAAGAAATGCTGCCTGTTGTGAGTAAACTAGTAATTAGCAAAGCACCGGGTCATGAAGAGATTCCATCGCGCGTTATAAAAGAGAACATTGATTTATTCGGAGAAGTATTATGTAACCAATTCAACCACTCATTATATGCCAGTCAATACCCATTAATACTCAAGATAGCCAAAGTCACCCCTGTTTACAAAGAGGGAGATAGGTCCGATCCTTCTTGCTTCCGCCCGATCTCTGTACTGAGTCTACTTAACAATATCTTTGACAAAATACTTTCGAAATGTATGCTTTCCTTTTTGAGTAAATATCATGTGTTATGTCCGCACCAACATGGCTTCCGGCCAATGCGCTCTACAAGTACAGCAATGCTCACACTAAGCCAAGTTTTAACTACTGCCCTCCAAGATAACGAATTTGCCGCAGTGGTTTTTTTGAACCTCAGAAAAGCGTTCGACACAGTAGACCATGACATCTTACTTTACAAATTACGTAGATATGATTTTCGCAACACTATGTCAAAATTTTTTCCAGAGTTACTGTCATGGTCGACAACAGATGGTAATTATCAGTAACATTACTTCTCTCCAGTCCATTCAAACAGGTGTGCCATAAGGTTCCGTATTAGGTCTGTTACTTGTTTACTTGCTATACATAAATGACTTGGCTCTAGTAATAACAACTGCCGAGATGCTTATGTATGCTGATGACGCTGCCCTAATTATTACCGGCAAAAATCTGTCAGACATAAAAGAACAGATGATTACTGAACTAGCTAAGCTTGCCGATTGTTTTGCAGCTAACAGGCTTACCATCAATGTCAAAAAACAAAATGTATGTTATTCTACTCCCGTAGAATCCTAATCCACATGATATACAACTCTACATCAATAATTTCTCCCTAGAATGTACTGATTCTTTTACTTACCTCGGTGTTGTTCTAGACAGCTGTTTAAATTGGCAGAGTCAAATAGAAGCAGTCAGCTCGATACTAGCTTCGAGTTGTTACGTCATTTTGCAAGCACGTGAATATTTTTACACTACAATTTCGCGCACTTTGTATTTTGCTTTAGGTAACTGCCACCTTCTGTACTGCGTAGAGTCCTGGGGTTCGACGTATGACTCTTATCTTGAGCCAATACGATGGCTGCGAAAACGGGCTATACTTACGATTACTTTCTCACCTTACTGCGAACATAGCAAACCACTTTTTTCTAGGGTAAAGATCTTACCATTTGAATTTTTGCGGGAACTAAAATTAGCTACATGTATTAACGGTGTCGTTAGGAACAATGAACCATTCCAGATTTCATTACTGTGTATTTTCCGACGGCAAGCGAGAAACCAAACTTTTAACAACTTCAATATACCGCCCGCAAAAAACGCATATAGCAAACGTCTACTACGATATACCGGAGTGAAAGTTTGGAATGGCATACCGCGTTATATAAAAAATACCCAGAACTTTTCCAGATCATTGAAAAAATACTACTTTGAAGCAATTTTCTCTGCTTCAGTTGACTGATAATTCAGGTTGTAATTTTTCATTATGTATATATATTGCCCTTTATGTGTTTAGTGTTTTCTTTGAAAGATGTTTTCTTTGAAAGGTGTTTCAATACCCTTGTTCTCTTAATTAAGCCACTTAAGAGAACTACTATTGATACTTGCAACTACAAGTATCATGCTTCAGTTCTGTACGCCACTAACCACCAAATATTTGTGTTTACTACAAGTTATGTACTTTCCCTTTTTTCTATGTTCACTCGAATTCAAGTGACTGTTGTTGGCAGATAAACATTATTTCTTGTATGATGATATCAAATTTGCATTGTTTACTTCTGTTTCTTTTTAAATAGAACTATTAGAGTTTTCATTATGTATACTTTCAATGGGACCCGCACTAGCCTTTGGCTATGGGACCACACAGTTTGTGCTTATTTTGTATAATATATGAGTGCAATTAAGATCATTGAAATTCAAATTTTGACCCAAATGCAGGCCTAGTTACAAAATTAAATACCAGTGGTATAAACGAAAAAGCTGTTTCATGAATAAAGAGCTATATCAAAAACAGGATGTAGTGCACAGCAGGGAATTATTGTGTATCTGATTACCTTGACCTTTATCTGGTGTGCCGCAGGGTTCAGGGCTTGTGCCACTACTATTCCTGATCTACATCAATGATATTCAATCATGCATTTATTCACTTGTTCTGTTGCGATTATTTGCTGATGATTGCATAGTTTACACAACAACAAATAGCAGGGGCGTCCAAATAGAATTAAACTAGTCCTTGGCTTCTATACAAAACTGGTTCAACAAATAGGAATGAAACTAAATACCACTAAAGCAGCTAGTATTTTCTTTACGCATAAGTGAAAACCTCTTCAGAATTAGTAATTTATCGATATGTGGGGGCTTAACGTCCCAAAACCACCATATGATATTGAGAGCTCCTCTTAAGTATCAGCATACCATCAACAACGTGCCACTGAAGAAACTCGACGAAGTCAAATATCTTGGCATAACGACGAAATAAACTCGTAATGTCATATAACTCACTTATATAAAAAGTCTCGAAGCAAACTGCATTTGTTGAGAAAAAAACTACAATCACACCTCCCAGCATTAAACTAAATTCGTATAAAACACTCATTAGAGCAGCTTTCGAGGATGCGTACATTGTATAGACTCCACACCAAAACTATTTACCCAATAAATTGGCTTCCATACAGAACCTGGAATGGCGGTTTATATATACAAAGTATTCACGACAAACATCCATTATGAACTTGAGGGTCAGGGCTGATATCCAAACACTTGTACAACGCAGACTGGTTTCTACACTAAAATTTTTATACCTCCTTTAGCAGGGATCTTATTGAATACCCTAATCGACATACATTCATACGCCATTCAGGAATTCCACTCGCAAAAATCATAATAAAACAATACGCCAACAACCCTGTCATACTGACACTTTCAAATATTCTTTATTTCCACTAAATTTCCCATTGGAGTGTGCTGCATGGTAATGCTGTAAACTGCTCAACTGTCGATAAATTATTTGCAGCATTCAGAATTTATATTTCAAACGATACAATAATTGGTATCACTAGTGTTTCACATGCTACCTCTTCAACATGGTCAGGTATAATACTGGTTGCTGTTTTTAAAACACCTTGTTTACTGCATTATTTTCATATTCCTTGTCATTAATATGGATTCATACTTATTGCTCTGTATAGATGACTTTTTTTTTCAACCCACTCCTGCATCGGCCCAAGAAGGGCCTGCAGCATTGTGAAATAATAATAATAATAATAATAATAATAATAATAATAATAATAATAATAAAGTGGGGGTGGCTAGAATAACAGGCGGCTCCAGGCCCCTCGTGCTGCTGCTGGCTGGCATGTTGCTGTTCCGCTATGAATGGCTTGGTAGGCTAGCCGGTAATGCATCACAGAACGCTACACAGCACACATTGCTGAAGACGAAGGAAGAACACTCAAGTCTTGTGCATAGCGCAATCTCTTGTGTATTAGGGGCGAAGCTCCTTAGGGCGTGGGCTGTGCGTCCCCTGTACCCTGTATGTAGCCACCTCTAGTTTAGTTCTTGCAGTGTTCACTAGATGGCGGTACCATCCCCTGTATGTAGCCACCTCTAGTTTAGTTCTTGCAGTGTTCACTAGATGGCGGTACCGTCTCCTGTATGTAGCCACCTCTCGTTTAGTTATTGTAGTGTTTACTAGATGGCGGTACTTGTAGCTGATGATGAAAAGATGCAAGATGTTATAAACTAGAAAGCGGTACTTGTAGTTGATGAAAGACGCGAGATCTTATAAAATAGGAATGATGTCACATATGGCACGTGTCATTGGTTGAAGGCAATCGTTCGATTTAGTGCGGCGACGTACGCTAGGGGGAGCGATGTAATAAAATCGAGTGGGCAAAATGTACAGAGGATTCATGGTTTACCAGGTTTACCTCCGGAGCTTCGCCCACTCATCATCATTCACTTTGTGGATATGGCGGAATTTTTTTATTCTTTCATTCTCGCCTACATGTAGCTTCATGCTCTAGCAATAATTTTTCCTGTTTTCTTCATTTTTGTATCTTCATTTTTTATCTTCATTTTTTGTATCTTCACTCTTCATTTATGTCATTATTCTATCTGCTAATTTGTATTGCATTCTTTTTTGCTCTCTCTCTCTCTAATATTTCTTTGTGACAGACTTTCTTTTTTTTCTCTTTCTCTAACCATTTCACATCCTCTTAATATCTCTTTCTGTTGCTCTCTCTTTAGTCTTTAATTGTATTTTTCTTTCCGAAGTATAATTTTTTGCTCTCTCTCATTCTCAAAATCAATTGCCTTTTACAAAACTTCCCGTAGTACTTCATTATAGAAGGCTCTACGGCGAAGAAATTTGGTCAGTGTGTCTTTTCGCGCCTGTTGGTTATGTATGCTTCAAAATGCGTGTGGCACAGCGCTAATACAAAATAGGCGCTAGACAAGTAAAAGATACCCCCCACCGCCCAAGAATTTTTCTCTTCTGTGCTGCTGATATGTTGAATAATCATTCATTACTTCATATAAATTGACTTTTGTCATGTGTACGCCTTTATAATTTGTTTCAATAAATTCTTTAAAAAATAAAAACCAAGTTTCTTAAACTTCGTATAATACTAGTAATTAAGAAAGAAACTGCATGAGGTAACCATATCTAACGGCCGCCTTTACAACCAATTAGGACAGTAGAGCTAAGCCCTCACAACATATAAACGGGTATTTCAGAAAAGACAGGGCTTTAACGCTTCTGTCTCCCTTATAAAGGACACCGCTAAGTGCCCAAAGCTGGTTCAGTGGAAAATTCTAACTCACAAAAGCAAGGGGCTCTCATAGCACATTGTGTTGGGACCATGTGCCGGCCTGCCACTGAAACATGAGTCTAATGAAAGGAACAAGGCTCAGGTTATTTCAGAACTGCACTGGAGTGCTGATCTTGGCCGGCTAGGACAAGTCCAAAGAAAATGATGAACAGCACAAACAGAACAGAACTGAGACAACAGCACTTAGTCCACCCCTGCCCTGTTCATGCTGCCTCTTCATTTCGCACCATTTTGGCAGCATAAAATAAAAAATAAAGAACACTTAGTTGTGCGTGCCTACTAAGTGTTCTGTCTCACCACGCAAACAACTGCATTACTTCATACACAAAGCAACAAAGCATATGCCACATTTACCATGCAAGTGCAGAATGATTGTACAAATCGGGACTTTTCAGATGTAAAACTTCAGAGGTTCAAACAGGTTAAATTTCTCGAGGACAACCTGCGGTCGTCAAAAATTCATGCTTGAGCCACATTATTGAAGCATTATTGTTAGAAACCAAAATAATTGATTGAGTAACAAATGCGTAATTATTAGGAACACCTGTTCTAATGACTCTCAATAAAACAAAACAAATGCCAAAAATTTGAATATCAACAGAACTTTGCTTAAAATCCTGTTTTCATGAAATGCAACAAGACTACTATGACACAAATTGAATGCCGGGAAGATAAAATCTTCTCATATCAATTGCCGCATCATAAGGAAATGAATGAGAACTTGGGAAAAAAGAAGAAAAGTGAGTTCAAACACATATTGCTTATTTGAAAAAGGTGGTCATAGCGGCTCTTGTTTGACAGCAGGCGGCCTGACCAGCTGAACAACAGGGTTCAGACTTGTAACACTTGCAGACTTGCTGTACGGCACTCGTACACCACCTAGTCGGATGAAGACAAAGTTTGCGATGGCTGAGGCTTTCAATTTTTTTATTTCATCTGCATCAAATGCAACACTAGCTTACTGTTCGAGTGCTTGAACTGTGCATGACCCCTGGGATTCGACTTGACTTTCCGGATGGTGTTTGCAATTTATGAAATTTTTCGCAGTTTTCAGTTACCTTGAAAATTTATTTGACCAGCAATGTCAACGTTCCTGCATGGCTGGATTCCTTCAAGGATCGATCAATGCCATTGTCATTGAGATCGTCGAATGCTGATGGATAATCATGCAATGGCTTGCCTTGAAAAGAGACTCTTGTACACAAGCTGTCAACTATGGGTTCTGCACAACGCACTGGAGTCTCTGCAGTTGTACTTTGGTTATCTGTATTGGAGGATGTGGTGTTTACTTGTTGCTGCTCCAGCTCATTCGAAACAACAAAAGAGCTCTCATTATGAATGGCAATTTTCAGATTTTTTATCATGGTTTTACCCCTTTTTTGAAGCTTTGCACGATTGGTCCGCTTGAGATTATTCTGAGCTTCACATACCTATGTTGGTGCAACAAGCGTGGAGACATCAATAATTTTTTCATCCTCGAATTTGAACACCAAAACTGGGAGCCCCTGATTATGATAACCAACATGCGTATGCAGATACCTCGTTCGCTTGCACGGCTTCAAGCAATGTCCAAAGAAAAATGCCACGGAGTGTTCAGTAGCCATGTGATGACAGTACGAAAGCTTGGTGTCCCACTGCGTATGACAAGTGCGACAAAGATAATTTGAAGTGCGGTCTTCCACAATATTAGCGTTTCCCACATCTGTTCGAAGCATGTCCTGGTCCTTATAATTTTGCACCATGTATCACCATTTTCTGCATTTTTTCTTGCAATTGGACATCACCGCCGTCAGCAGCTTCTGATCCCAGTTCTCTTGCTTCAAATGAACATGTTTTCAATTTCAAATGATGTGGGCGTTGACGATTGTGGCGAGGGCACAGCTGGACGCCTAGGTTTTCCCTCCACCCTTTCCAGAGCCATCTCAACAGTTGGCATGACGGCATCTGGAGCCTCGAACATCACCTGCAAAGACATTCAGCGGGGGAATTTGGCCTGCCTGAACACTTACGTCTGTGCCATGTCTCTAGAACACGCCTCAAAAGCAGAGGGCATTATCAAATATTGATGGGATTCACTTGACCCTATTGAGACATCAAATTAAAGAAAACTTTTACCAGACACTCTACTAAGAAAATGCCGACACAGCAGGCCCTAGAAATGTCTGCTAATCATATACCACTCCACACAGCATGAACACGCAATCCATGTGCGTCTCGCATCAGTCACAATGCTCCTTGCTTTATGTGACGAATAGCATTGACTGTGAATGCTATCTCTTTTTAAGATATCTTGGACTCAATCTCAACAGCTGAGGACACTGCTGCCCTCACCTCATTTCAGAATACTACAGAGCTTATTAGTTATAATACTGAACTGAAATGAAGCCATGCTATATCTCCTGGAAAAAACATAAATCCAAAACCGAAGCACAGGAAACTGAATCACTTTCGATGAGTGAAACTATTTCTACTGAGTTAACTGCTCATCCAACAAGTTTTAAGTATTTGTAGCTGCCCAACCTTCAAAAGCAACTTGCACCCACCCAACACACCACTGCAGACTATATGAAACCTTCTGGATGTTTCGTAAAAGCAACTACCCCTTTAAATTTCATGCCACTTTTCCGAAAAGGTTCACTTCTCATCTTGGCAAAGCACAATGTCAACCAAGTCGCCTCACTTCTGTGTAGATCATACAGAACTCAAAGTTCCCCTCCCGAAGTTTGGGCAGTGCGAACAAACAAGTAGTGCACACAGTTGGGTGCAAAGCTGCCTTTAGAGTATAGTACAGCTTGGGGAAAAAATGAACATCAGGAGGAGAAATGTGATGGTTAGGAGGAAAAGCAAGAGGGGGAGAGGAAAGGGAGAAAAAAAGAGATTTGCGAAAAAGGACGAAAAAGAGGAACAAAGAAAAAGAATATAACGAACTCGCCCAGCTGTGCAATGCCGTCAGGCTAGGCAGCACTTGAGCATAGCTGCTGCTTTTTTTTTCTTCTCTTCTAGAAGCCTTATTTCCGTTTCCTTTATATAGCCTGCTGGTCTTACCTGGGATCATCAAATAGTGAAAGTAATTTGGCATGTTCTTAACTCAAACACGAGCACTTCTGGCTGCAACTGAAATTTTTTTCTATGGCGGCGAAAATCCTGGTTTTGATAGCTCATTTTGGGATTATTACTCGCAAAGCGAAAAGCTGTTCCCAACACTAACATTAAAATAGAAAACAACTTTTTCCAACTAGTATAGGCCGAGATATAGCGGGATGTTATAACACCGTGCTTTCTCAACAAAGTACCTATAACTGTGTAGTATGTGGCATTGTTGATAAATCTTCCCAGTGTTTGGTGTTGAAACTTCGGCGCCCTGCATAAAATATCTTAGAAGTAAAAATCTAAATGCATTAAGTGCTGTTCACTTGTAAGATAAAATATCTTAGAAGTAAACAGCAATAAAGTTTTGCAAAATACCTGAAATAAATAGTCCTATCTATATACACATACTGAGTTACTATATACAATTCATTCAAATAATGATGTCCCCCAGAAAAACTAAGTCATTATTTCTTTTCTCTGACAGCATCCACAAAAGTTAAAAACTATTCTGTAGCATACAATATACTTATCTCAATGTACAGTTCATTAGTTACAAAAACTAATGCAGCAAGTTTCGCAGTATGGCCAAGGTGAAATTTTTTGAAGGCTTTCTTCCAGTAACTACCTCAACTATATAGTACTCTTCTCTCTCAGCATTGAATGCTTGAAATTAAAATGGTAAGCTATCAGTTTAGAGCACTCTTCCATCTTGTTTTTCCTGTAAAGAACGCAGAAACAACCCTTTGGCACAGGCTTGCTGACATTATTCGAATTTATGTCACGATGTAGAAGTTTGATCTATTTGCACAGCCTTGAAAATGGGCGCGGCTATTGCATCTCCGAATCAAGCAATAGTTCATTTCTATGGCGGAAGAAAAGTATTTTTTGGAGTGTCAAAAAATGTGATCACGAAGGTGTTGGCAGCGCTCAGATAGAAAAGAGTCATTGCTCAGTGTGCACTCCTGTGAAAACCAAAGACCAGATGGTTGGAGCAGCAGCGGTGCGCAAGGGGCCTTGAAGGCAAGTCACGGAGTGCCCAAACAAAAACTTGAGCAGAAGTCGCAGCAGGAGGAGCATTCCTGCGTTTCGAACAGTGAAGGAGCATGTGAGCATCCCAGGTCGGGCAACAATTGCTTCCATCCAGTGGATCACGCCACAGGCACTGCCAGCAGAACTCTTGGACACAGGTCAAATGAGATGTCTCTCCCAGCTTATTGGTCTCATCTTCAATCAACATGACATCCACTGCAATCCCCATGGGATGAGTTGTGCATATGGTGAGCTGTCCCAAATGAGCTCGGAGCACAACAGAAAATAACTTCGTAACACACGCTGCCCCTTTCATTCTCACGGCTTAACGCTCGACATTTCAAAAAGTTTCGGAGAGCAACAACACAATGTGACAAGCACTACTTCCAAAACATCTTTGCTGTATGCTTGGTTTTTCGATTTTAAGAAGAAAAGTCTAACAAGTAGATCATGATATGCCACGGTGTACTAATAAAGGCGCCATTCAAAATGATGCTGACAAGATTATAATGTGAAGCTTCATCTGATCTTATTTACAATAAATATTTTTCTGCACCTTAATGCCAACTAAAGAGCTAAAAGCTGATGGACCGTTTACGCATATATAGTAACAATGGCTTCTCACAGATACAAATAAGACCTCAGTACAATTACCACTAAACATATGGGCAGGTGTGAACTATACACGTTACTAGACTCACTAGCCCTGAAAGAGCACATATCAGTAAAATGCATTACACTAATGAAGTTCTTGGGCAATAAAAAGAACTCAAAAGTAGAAACTCAAGTGAAAAGTTGTAAAAAAAATCATTAAAGAGTTGCTCGTCTTTGTGAGCCTTCACACACATGACTCGAGGCAAAAGCTTTCAATATGGAATAAAATCTTGTTTAAATAACAGTATCAGGGTTGCAACAGAAAAAATAGAATTTGGAGCAATTTTTGTAGCAGCAAAATGTTACTTTTGAAGCACTAAAATCCATATTTGGAGCAGCTTACAGGAGAGCTAACATTCATTTCTTATCACTAAAGACCAAATTCAGAGCAGTTTCAGAAACAAGGCTTAGATTTAAAAAAATTATATATGTACAAGCGATTCAATATTACCTAAATCATGCACCCCGCAAGGGCGCCTGCCCAAGTAGGCGTTTGGTGTGTAGCGACACCACGGACCCGAGCTAACGGAGGAGTTTCGGCTCCCTCCCACGCCTAGCCGTGCGTGGCTTTGCCATGTCCGGGGCAAAGGGGATCCTTGGGGTTGAGCCAATGCTGGGTAATTGGACCTTTAAGGCCCCTCGGCAGAGGCAACACATTTTGGCCCCGGCTTCACGTAGATGGCACCCCTGGGCTGACCCACCCAGGAGAAATCGGCAGTCACCTTTTCCTATCTCTCTCCCCTACAACTTCGTCTTTATCTTTCTCTTTTTTAGTCTGTCCTGTCTACTTCTCTCTTCTGTTTACTTCCAATTTTCCTGGGGGCAAGGGTTAACTTTGTGTAATTACTCAACCTTGAGTAGTTATATTTGGTTATAGTGGCAATGTACGGCTGGCGTCTGCAGCCTTATGCTAATAAGTGCTTCAGCGTCCCCTGGTTGGACTCCATGGTGGGTGGTCGCCACTGCTGCCGAAAAAAGTACACTACTGTG
The DNA here is from genome assembly GCA_013436015.1 of Rhipicephalus annulatus. NCBI lineage: Eukaryota > Metazoa > Arthropoda > Arachnida > Ixodida > Ixodidae > Rhipicephalus > Rhipicephalus annulatus. The sequence goes on from WOVY01015267.1 coordinate 218,460, forward strand.
GGAACACCTGCATTTCCCTGTCTTCTAGATCGTCTTCCACCCAAGAGGGGATGCACCGATGACATATCAATTTTGAGCCAACCCAGACAATGCGTTCCAAAATTCCATGTTGTGCACAGCGAAAATTCAACAAAACAAGCCAGAGCCATATCTCCATTTCTTGTTGCGAAATCTCTGACTGATGTCTTTGGCCCAGGATACAAGGTTACAATGATGGCTAGCGGAGACCTTCTCCTTGAGCTGCCTGAAAAACATCACTATGAAAAACTTGGCAGTCTCGTAGCATTTGGTGATATCCCAGTATCCGTTTCACCTCATAGATCAATGAACACCACATGCGGAGTTGTTTCAGAAGCAGACCTTCTTGAAATGTCTGAACAGGAACTGCTTGAAGGGTGGAAACAGCAAAATGTCACGGATGTGAAACGAATCGTCAACAGACGCGACAACAAAGAAATGCCTACCAAACATTTAATACTCACTTTCGCATCTAGCACACTGCCTTCATCGAGACACAGGCTACATCAAACTTTCTGTCCATCCCTACATTCCCAATCCAAGACGGTGTTATAAATGTCAACGATTTGGTCATGGCTTGCAGAACTGCCGGGGTCAGAAAACTTGTGCAAGATGTGGTAGCCACGGCCGCCCATTTGATAACTGTGTTACTACGCCTTACTGCGTGAATTGTGACGGGGAACACGCCGCGTATTCGCGTTCATGTCCTAACTGGAAAAAGAAAAAGAAATAATCACTCTTGAAGTAAAAGAAAACATCACATTCAAAGAAGCAAGAAGAGGAGTGTCGCCATTTAACGGCGCAACACGTGCTGATGCGGCGCGTCAGGGGGCAACGCCGCACCAGCCCTCGCCACCCCTTCGGCCAGCGCAGAGCGAGCCATCGGCTGTGGCGCCTGCCCCCAAGGCGGAAGTTGTTCAGTCTACTCCGCCTCCAAGCAAATTGATGCCGGACACTCCAGGGTCCTCTGGTCTCAAGGCCTCACCTCACCAGGCGAGGCCTAAAATCCAAACCACCAGCTCACATGTGCGGGCATCTAGTGCCTCTGAGGAGGCAAATGATACAACGGTACCCTTGGTACCGAAAGAGCGGCGCGCCTCCTTGGAGCGCGCCAAGAAAAACAAAAAACCAATAACGGGGCCGGAGGACCGTCCTGCCACCTGAATTACCGAGCTCACTCCAATACAGAAAACTCTTTGTACACACAGCGGCATCTCTCTTGTTTAAATATGCAGACAGAAATATTACAGTGGAACATCCGAGGCCTTCTTCGAAACCTTGATGACTTACAAGAACTCCTCCATGAACACAATCCAAGAGTGCTGTATGCACAAGAGACACACTTAAAACGAACAAACACAAACTTTTTACGTAACTACGTAATCTTTCGAAAGAATAGAGATGATGCTAGCCACCATCCGGTGGTGTAGCGGTTATAGTTAGTCAAGGTATAGGTTATAGTTAGTCAAGGTTATAGTTAGTCAAGGTATGTCTCCACTGAGCCCACGCCCGCCCAGGTCGACCTTTTCAACTAGGCATTGCTACCAAAGTTTAGATATGGTACCAACACGTTCCTATCTTGATGTGAGAAGGCGGCTGGGGCACAGGTCTCACGCTCGTGCAACGCAGCGAGAAAAGTACCGAAACTCACCACGCTCAATTATCGGGGCTGGTTGTCATCCACCCTGACACAGCGCTCCTAAACCAGGGCGTTGTTACCGGGAATCAAAGCAGTAGTTTTGTCGAACACCTTTGCCTCGTCGGGCTGCATAACGCTTCAGTTCCTGTGTCGGAGGGATAATACACATATTTGGATGGCCATCAGCAGGCCCACAGGCCTCCGGTGGCCTCTTAATTGTATTAAAAGAAGGAGGAAGGTGAAATGGGTCACCGCTTTCTTCGTGACTCGGCACCGGTCACACGAAGTGTTCCGTCGACAAGTACCAGTGTATGATTCCATAGCTACTCAAATTTCAGAAAGAAAGCTAGAAAACACCTTGTGACACTGCCAATGTAAAGTACTGTTTTGTAAACCCTGCACCCCCCCCATACCCCCACTTTTTTTTTGCTCCGAAAGGACTCTTAGTAGAAAGCAGGTGCATTTTTAGGGGGTCACGCATACTAACAACATCACGGAGAAAATTAGGCGGCACTTGGAAAGCCTTCGTTGAAAAGCTGCAGAGTTTAAGTTACCCGTTGTAAGACCACAGGGTTATGTTCAAACAAAAAGAAGTGAAAAAAAGAAACGGCTATAACTTCAGGTACGCGTGAATTTGAATGCGGTAGGCGGTAGGTAGTACATGATTTCTCATAGCGTGAAAAAAAGTTGCCGAATTCTCGGCGCCATGCAATACTTTCGCGATTTTGTGAGATCATCGAAAACCAAAAATCAAGCAACAAACACTACAGGTCATGAATAGATTAACCGAATTACTCACAAATTTGAGGAAACAGGTGTACATTTAAGGGCTCGTTATTTTGTTGTCATACGTATCGCATACCGTTTCCTTGTTGTAAGAGGAAGAAAGGAATGACAGGGATCTTAGCCGTTTCCTGTCCTGTGGTAGAGTGTGCATAGGCCACGCGGGATGTTCAAAGAACCTGAAATGTCCGTCACATCAGCGGATGGAGACTCGCCTGCTCGACTGCAGAGTGTGCGGTGGCTCGCCAGTTTTTAACGATGCCCCGATATGAAATAAATATCAGAGGGAATGGATGGAAGCATATATCAAATGCACGATATGTGATAGGGAACTGACTGAAGTATATAAAATGCAAAAAACATGGTCCTGATCGTGTATCTTTAATAGCGTTGTCACAAAAAGACGTTGATCATCTTTTTAGAGAAATGTAATTTTGAATGTATCACGTTATGCGTTAAATATTTATTGTTTTTACGGTGCATGGGCACGTGTTGATTATAAATTATGTGATTTTCTAATGTGCAATGTTTTCATCTGTACTAGGAACATCACATGCAGCGCATTGTGTCTTGGTTTTCTTTTGGAAACGTGTTGCTTCATTAAAAATACTGACGGTCAAGCTTGCGTGTTGAATCATGTTGTGTGTGCGTGTCTTTCAAGGCTTTGTTCATGGTTTTTTCAAATGATATGCCAGCAAGGTATTCCCCTGAATCTTTTGAAACATATGCAAACACGATACAGAAAAAAAGAATTCTGCACTTTGTGGAAGCAATAAACATAAATTCAACACAGGTACCGTGGTGGCAAGGTGTTCTGATGCGTGTTCGAGCACAGCCACGCTAACTGCTATTTGACTAACGCTAAACGAGTGGTCAAAACTTCCCCACAAATTACTAATGTTTGCACATGATTTGAGATATGCACCCCCTTCGCCCCACTTTTTTCACAGTTTCAATATGCATGCTCAAAAAGAAAGCAATTATGAAACGTTTGCTAATTCTCTTCTAGTAATCTCATACGTTCCTTTCTGCAGTTAGTGCTGAAAGCTCTGAAGTTCAGCTATAAAAAGACACAGTAAAGAGCTTTTAGGGGCGAAGATCCTTGAGGCGGCAATCGTTCGTCTCTCGTAGTAGTAGTCGTCGTCGTATTGTGTAACCAGTCGTACATTTTGACCTCCAAGATGGTTCCGGTGGGAGATTTTTTCTGTGCGTTGTTGAACAATAAAGAATTCGCAGCGTGCGCGTTAACTAAAAGCCGAATTCTCCTGTCTCTCATTCCCCTTTAGCAGCCATTGGCATGTACATTGAGCACTATTTGACAAGAAAGGGTTGCTACGTTATACTCGCTGGGCATAACCTCCTAGGTTTTAGAAACGTTTAACAGGCGTTAGGCCACAGTGCCATGAACACAGTCAACTAGTATATACCATGAACTCGAGGTGGTTAACGGTGGGAAGTAGAGACGAAGCGCAAGCCGTAAGAAAGTGTGCGTGTGCCTCCTCTCGTTCCGTCCTTGGAATGTCTGCTGGTTGGCGGTGATTCTATATGAGGAATATATAATTAAAGAAGCGAGATGGTGGTACATGGAGTGTTGAATTGGTAAAGGAACGGATATGCATGGATGGATGCACGGATGGCTGCATGGACGGATGGACGCATGGACGGGCGCAGGAGTGGATGCTTGGACGAACGCTGGGACGGACGCACAGATGGACGTGCTAACACACGAACAGACGCACGCACAGACGGGCGGATGGACGCACGGGCGGTCACACAGACGCACGTTTGGACGGACGGAAGCAAAGACGAATGAACGGACGACTGCTTCGCCCCACTCTCCATCATTCACTCCATGGATATGCTACCATTTTTTTTTGAACCTGTCGTTTTGTTTTCGACGCCGCCGGTGCCGCCGACACAAAACGAGCCCCAGGCCGCAGCCAGTCGAAACCACCTCGGCGCACATCTCTACTCGTGCGCAAACGTGGCCAACGTTTGTAGAACTTGGCCGTGGCGCCGCATTGGAGCGCGGGTAATGTTATTGCGTGGTGTGATAAGAACTTTAGTAAATTCTGCGGTGTAGTGTTCGCTACTGAAGTAGATAACTGTTGTTCACAGGCATTATGTAACTGTTGTCGATTTTCACTCCCTGCACTACAATGTGGGCTATTATGGCGGTGAAGAGATCACTGCGAGCAAGACGGCCATGGGTTTATTGAGGTATGCGACTTGCTAATAACGATGTGCGCATGTTCATAAAGTTGCAAACGCCGTCGTTCATCTGGTTAAATGAAGAGGCATGCGTGTTCGCCTACACCGAGAGTAACAGCAGCAACTGCGAAAGTTATAGTGCATACACAAGTGAGTATTAATTTTACCGTTAGACTGCGTACTTCCTTCTAAATTTTTTCTCGCACTGCGTGTTGTAGGGTCTGTGATTCGTAACAGAAAGTATGAGATAACCATGCTTTCTGATAAGAACCACTGCTCCAGTGCAATTTATAAAAAGTGTCGCGAGGACGTCGACGCTCTGGTACGGTCGATTTCGATATTGGAAAGAAGCAACGAGGTCAGCGATGCGACGAGCAGCAGTATCCACTGCACGCTCGAGGCACTCTAACGCAGCGACTCCAGAATAACATTCACTGATTTTCTTGCGCAGAACATCAAATAAACGTTTTGGTGACTTTCTGCAGACTCAAGACTATCATCTTTCGAAGCCATTTGCAGTGTAACATGCAAATGCGGGGCCAATTTTTTTCTTGGCAGCACCTCCGCAAGTCTGCAGCCACCAGCTATCTTCATACCCTTCACTTCTTTGCGCTAGCTTCGGTCACCGTTGGCAACTTAGAAGCTTATTAACCAACTCTAATTTGTTATGCGTATTAACGCTGGCTTGATGCTTTTGTTGACTGCAAGCTCTCGTCGCCCCGCCCCATCCCATTTTTTCTGAAATACTGTCACCCATCTGCAATACTGTCGCCATCTAAGCACACGGATGCCTCTACCCGAAAATTTGTCGGCGAACATCTGTAGGTCAGTGCCCTTTTGCACCCCCCCCCCTGCCAAGGCCCATGGGTTTATTGAACACTCCTTTTGTCGACATAAAAATGCGCCACCGCGGTGGTCTAGTGGCTAAGCTACTCAGCTACTGACCTGCAGGTCGCGGGATGTAGTCCTGGCTGTGGCGGCTGCTTTTCAGATGAAGACGAAAATGCTGTAGGCCTGTGTGCTCAGATTTGGGTGCACGTTAAAGAACCCCAGGTGGTCGTAATTTCCGTTGCCCTCCACTACGGCATCTCTCATAATCATATGAGAGATGCCGTAGTGGAGAATGCGGAATAAGAAAAAACGGCCTTACAATAATGCTAAGTGCTCGGGTAGTTCTTCTTTTTGGCTTAAATATAAAACCTGCATAAAAGCATATTGCACAGCTTTAAGTAAGGCTAAAGGAAAATACTATTCTAATGATCTACCCACACTACTGAAAAACAACCCAGCTAAATTTTGGAAAGTCATAAACTCCACCAGCGAAAACCAACACATCTCATTGCATGACTGCAACAACGTCCCTCTCACAGCTGGCCAGTGTCCAACAGCATTTAATTCCTTTTTCACTTCTGTCTTCACAAAAGAGAACAGTACCAACATACCCAACGTAGCTGAGTTCGATTACCAATTTATGGAACCAATAGATATTCAATTAAAAGGCATAATTACAGCCATAAATAATCTTAAGTTGTCGTCTTCATGCGGAGTGGATGGAATCAACTCAAAGGTGCTAAAGAATACGGTTACGGTCACAAGCAAAATACTACTTCATATATTCCGGCAGTCTCTCGAAACAGGCATGATACCGTCTGACTGGAAACTGGCGAAAATAATTCCAATATTCAAAAGTGGAAATAAAACCTCATGCGAAAATTACCGTCCTATTTCCCTTACGTGTATTTGTTGTAAAATTCTAGAACACATCATCGCTTCACATATTTACAGGCATCTGGAATCCAATCATTTATTTTTCAAAAATCAGCATGGTTTCCGAAAGGGCTATTCGTGTGAGACTCAGTTGTTTGAATTTACCACAGAGCTTCACGCAAATATGGACAATAATTATCAAACTGATTGCATGTTCCTCGACTATTCGAAGGCGTTTGACAGGGTTGCACACTGTCGCCTGATATCGAAACTTTCCGCCTTGAAATTAGACTCCCGTACATTATCATGGCTTTGCAATTTCCTGTCGAATCGTCAGCAATACACAATAGTTAACAATTTGTCTTCTTCCCTATCGGACGTTTCTTCTGGTGTACCACAGGGCAGTGTACTCGCGCCATTACTTTTCCTCATATTCATCAATGATCTTCCGCAACATGTCTCTTCTTGCATCAGGGTGTTCGCTGACGACTGCATTATTTACCGTCCAATCAAGAACAGTGATGATCACCGGTCACTCCAAAACGACCTCGACGTAATTAAGGGTTGGTGTAGTGCATGGCTGATGACACTAAATGTCTCAAAATGCAAAGTAATGTCGTTCACACGTAAACCTAGCATATCCGAATTCTCTTACAGTATTAATCATTCCATTCTATCGACTGCAACACAATATCGGTACTTGGGCGTAATACTGACACCTAATCTATCCTGGTCCGACCACATCACGGCAATCTCTGCCAGCGCCTCGAAATCACTAGGTTTCTTGAGACGTAACTTGAAAGCGGCACCATCAGGCATTCGCAAATTATCTTACTTGACACTGGTTCGCCCTCAACTAGAATATGCCTGTTCGATTTGGTCTCCCCATCAAAAATACTTAATTGACTCATTGAAAAGAATCCAGAATAGAGCAAGCCGCTTCATTGCCAATAACTACAGTCTGCATTCTAGTATATTACAAATCAAACAGGAACTTTCACTCCCACTCTTGAACCTTCGTCGCGACATTGCCCTGCTGTCATTCTTTCATAAAATTACCCATTCTTCTCGAATCACCGTTACTGGTCTGCAAAAACCATATCTCACTTAACGTAGACTACACAATCATCTTAGCTATTCCCGTGTATACGGCTCAACAAACGCGTTCAATCAGTCCGCACTTCCACGTGCCATCCGTCTGTGGAACAGTTTGCCTGACGACATTGCATCCCAGACAAACTTTGACACATTCCGTCATATCTTATCAAGCCACTTCACAAGCCTCAGCAAGTAGATGCCGTATCATAATTCATTGGTCCGTATTGGTTCATTTTTGTGATTGTCACATCCATGTGCGCGAGGATTCTGCCTTGTGGCCGCTGCATGCGCAGGAAATACAGTGTTTCGACCACGGTTACTATGCGTGTATCTTTTGTACATGTTGAACTTTTGTACATGTTGGTGCTTTTTGTTTGACTTATTATTTTCCAATTGTTTCTTTTGTATTTGTTTTAGTTTGAGATGTATATAAGTATTGCGCCGCTTACTCAATTGTTGCTTTTGTACTTTTTTTTTTCATTTTAAAGTGTCTATATGTATTCCCCCTTGCTCAATTGTCTGTCTTGTATATTTTTTCCAATTTATTTGTATATATGTATAGCCCCCCTTACTCAATGCCCCCCATGGGGCCTGTAAGGTACTTTGAAATAAATAAAAAATAAATAAAATATGGTGGTTTTGGGACGTTAAACCCCACAAAGCAATCAATCAAATCAATTGCCAACATAAAAATACGCTAAATCGTCAGTTTACTATTAGCCAACTTAAGCTTATACAATAAAATATCACCATTCGTTCAAACATGCTGACCATGCAAATACTGCATGTAGCGGGAGAACTGCTCCTATGGAAATTAGTGGGTTGGTTTTATTGCACGAGATATGCCACCGAGCTACTAACCGTCGGCCTTGGTGAAATGTTTTGCGTACTTTTGCAGTTTTTAACGCGTCTTACGATGTCACCTTTATGGGGACGTTTATTATTAAGTCAATAAAACTATCAAAACGCATTTCCTACTTGGACGAATGGACTTGAACTGCCCTGCCATTTACGAAGTGGGAATGGGCCTATTTTTTTCGCTCCAAGAAATTAAGAGGAATGGAACTGTGACAAGTCCTAATTCTCCGGAATGGAATTAGAATGAAGGCGCCCACTCCGCAACATTGGTGTAGGCTATAGCATGTGGAAGTGTACCCGTTCGTATACAGCCAAGAAATAGACCTCTTCATTGGCACGCGAGTCCGAACTAAAGCATTTCCAGACAGACTCCGTAGGGATTTATTAGCATTCACAGTATCATTTTTGTGTTTGTAAAGCAGTCGCTAGACGGTTCAAGACTACTCAGTTATCATTGTTTAAGTTGTCGCTTCTGTTGTTCATCAACGCAGCATATTCTGCACATACAAATCAATTTGGGGGCCTTTTCTACTGGATGTTTGACATGTCACTGGCTCACGGTCTGAACTTTGAAACCCTGAAATGAATAAATAGATCACTTGGAACATGATTAAGCTTCACCTTCAAAAGTAGAACGTGACAGCAAGACCTGTGCGTATTGCCTGCTTAATTGCTAGCCTGCATTCGGTTCTCGGTCCAGGTCTCGACTCTGCTGAAAAAAATGAACTACTGGGCGCATCACATCATCCGTTTCTAAATATTCTGAAATTGCTGCGCCGACTGTTAATCAAGTCCCACTTAAAGTGCTAGATATATCACTGGTTCGCAACTGACGGCGCCTGGTATGCAGCATTTAACCCGGACCTGATCAAACGTGTAAGGACCCACAACGACAAAATTTCACTTCTTGTCATTCAGCAAAGGGCCTACCGCAATTTTATAAAGCAACACGAGAAGCTATGCGAAGCTGCTCACTTTTTTTTAGACAAAAAGCGCGCACAGCTGATGATGATTATATATGTCTGAATACTTTGTAGCAAATGGTGCTTTTACACACTTTCTCGTCGCTTTATTCACATCTATTGAGATCTGGCGCGAATCTACACTTCCACACATTGTTACGTACAATAATGATTCTTCCCCCTACATCACATTTAGTGATTGCTTTAAACACTCTCAAGCAAATGGACCTGCGGTCACTTGCTTGCCACGCAAATTGCCTAGGTTTGATTCTCAAAAATCCAGACATCTCAGTGTTTAATTTATTTGCATCCTGATATTCGGTCTTGGCCAAAATAATTATTTGATGTTAACAACAGCGCCGTCACCGAGACATAAGAATTCGTGCAAAACGAGCTCCTTGGCACTATTGCGTTAAAGGAAGTGGTCATAAAGACTCCCTGCAAAATATGCTGCACAGGACAGTCGACTGCTCGTTGTCGATGAACGGGGACCTAATCCTAGCTAGCTCTTCATAAATATTCCGGGCTGGTGCCAGGAGGATCTCAGCCCCCCCCCCCCCCTGCAGCAGTCAGGTGGGGGCCCGAGCACTCCCCCCCGTACTCTCTACCTATGAACAGACCCCATTCATGCCTCAGGTTGGGTAACATGTCTAATAGAGTATTTTAGAAGAATGAAGTCCCAACCAAGCGTCACACGATGTGAACTGTGTAACGTGTGGATTGCGTAAGTGCACCCAACCCATTACAGAAGGCTCAGTCATAGTTCGCCATTATCAGCTACAGCATCAACGAGTGTCTCGCTGCTGCCACGCTTCTCCAAAGAATGATGAACTATGACATGGTGGTTGCTCCCCCATTCAACAAAAATTATGATTCATTTTGTAGTGACACCATGCAAGTGTAGTCGCAGCAATTACCCCAATAGGCTTAAAAAGGCTCAAGAAAGTGCACTCTTCAAGCTTTTTCTGTGAGTGCAGCGCATTATGGCACGCACAACATGGCTTTTTTTCTTTATTTATTTATGGGAAGATATCCAACATCAGTGCCTAGCCTTGAACACCCCGGGATCGCGGCCTTTTCTTCCTCACAACTTAAGCAATGTGGTATAGAAGTTAACTATTGAACCAGTTGTGAAAGTGATAGACAAGTGAACACTCGAAAAAAAATGCTTTCAAATACTCAGTTGTTGGGCTAGTTGGTTCAACACCTTCCATAGGGGAGCAGAGAATTGTTTTGAATGAAAGAACACAAACAGAGAAGACGCTCTTTTCTGGTGCGTTATTTCTTCCCGAATGATTGTGTGCTCCACAGAAGACCTAAAAGAACTACAAAACTATCAGCTAAGAGAGCAAATGCCACAAAGTCGCTGAAAGCTACAGATTTCGTACTGCTGAGTGAATAAATGCTACTGAGGCAGATGTGGAAAGTGGGAGCTGCTTAATGCACATATATTTGCTGCAACACTAAGGTTAGGTCGTACGATGTGTGTGTGTGTGAATGCCTAGAGTGACAATGCGTTGACGACCAGTTCAACTACTTCACGTGGTTCACTTATTATAGCTAAACGAACGGATATCATTTTGGGGAGGAAGGATGTCAAAGGGTTGAAAACGTCCTTCTAGGAGTCAAAAGCAAAATGTTAGCACATGGTACTGAGGCTCGAAAAAACGGCCCTTTTCGCCGCCACTCAGGTAAGGTTGGAACATGGCTCTGTGGTTGTAACCTGAAACACTAGGGCTGCTGCAGGTAAAGACAACAAGAGTGCCGGAAAGTGCTATGACGACCGTGAAAAAAGAAAGATCAAAGACAACGCTGCGGCAGCTTCAGTACGTGGCAAAACTATTTCGTTACTGAAACAAGCTCATCAGTGCTTTATTGTAACGAAGGTGAATAATATGTTTCTTCACAGACGCTGCAGGTAGACCTATTTTGATTATATTTGTTTTTCCGTATTTTGGGCATCACCATTGATAGTGTGATTCAAGATGAGTTGTGGGAATAGTGGACACACTAGATGGGGAAGATGGAATAAATAATCTTTCTAAAAGATATCTATAAAAGTAATAATGTAGTTATAAAATGAGAACATGTATACGAACCTATACAGATACAAGGCGGGCTTCGACAGGGATGTCCCTTGTCACCTTTGTTATTTCAATTGCATCAAGAAGAACTAGAAGCCAAGTTAGAGTTAAGTTGACTCGGCTTCAGCCTCTCTTTTGCCAAGCAAGAAAATCATGCTGAACAGTCATTACCAGCATCAGGGTGTCTACCAACCTGGAATACCTGAAAAATCTGGGATAGTCAAAGAATTTAGACCCTTCTGGAAAAGTCAGAAAAGTCAGAAAATTTCTGAAAAACCTGGCCAGTTCTGTGCAACCATCATGAAAATAGGCATTACCATTGATCACTGCTTAAAGCGTCTTTCAGCCACAACAACAGTGAGCTGCCAGAAGGCATGTGAAAAAAAAAGACAGCGCATTACTCTTGCTACTGAGTTCAAACGCGAAGGATACACCAACCCATAGAATACCACGTTTACTGACATTTCAGTACCCGATATGGAAGGGAGCAATATTCATCATCTATCACAAATTCGTGACGTAAGCAGTGAGAGTACATTGTCAGAAGCGTCCCATCACTCCTGTTCAGCGTATGTAGTACAGTCGTCTGTGTCGAAATTCCAGGGGCAGGCATGTTGCAAGCTTCTTTCAAACGCAGAGTGCGGAGCATTTTATAGTCACACCTACTCGCAAGTCCGGCGTCGGCGGTAGTGTCTACACCCCTACTGCGCATGCTCGCGTCTCGTGTCAACTGTGTCAGTAAATACGGCCGTTCAGGTCGATCTAGTGCAATCCAATCTGCATCCTAAGCTGCGAAGGCTACAATCATCATAGTAAAATAGATTATACTCCAGCAGCAGAACTGGCCAAGCTCCCCTGTCCGAGATGGCACCGCTTTTACGTTCCCTAGCTTCAGCGAAGTAGTGGTGTCATGGTACAAAGCAGCTGGCGTCACAGGTGGAAGTAACCTTCCGCTGCAGGACGCTCCAGCTGAAAAGTCACCGCATGTGATAATCGCTGGGGACTCTAATTTAAATTGATGCGGAGAAGCAATCAAAGAGAGGGTAAGAGGTGACAAGAGGGTTTGAGTAGGGACGTTCTCAGGACGTAAGCTGGAAGCAGTCATGAGGCAAATGAACGCAACACTTACAACTAAAGCTCATGGACGAAACCTCGAAATAATTGCAGGCGGTTTAAGCGATGTCTTAAATGGAGACTCGGTCGGACATGCACGCCATTTGCCGTCAGGTACAGGTAGTGATATGCACGATACCGGAGGTACCGGGGTGTGACGGCAACCTGCAAAGAGTGGTTGTCAACGCAAACGAAAGATATGGCAGATGAGTCGAGAGAAATGCTTCGAGGTAGTGGAAATATACAGAGAGGTGCATAGGTGGGATGGTTGTCAACGAGAAAAAAGGCAGCTTCGATGGGCGGCTAGGTCATGAGGTGGGTTGACGACTTGCATGACGCGCAGTAGCTCTTTTTAGGGGGGGGGGGGGGCACGCGGGCTTTTCGTGGTGCAGGATAGCTAGTAACGACGAAAACAACCAGGGAGACTCTTAGACAAGTAGTATGGACAGATACGATGCCAAAGTGGCACCAATATATAATACACGTAGAGTCCAGGGCAGAAATCTACGTAGCCACAAGGGTCGAGCCGATTCAGACGTAGGGTATATTAACATGCAGGGTGGCAGGAATGAGCTACAGTGAGGAGATATATAAGAACAGCTAAGAGAGGAGGGGCCGATGGTATACGGTTATGAAGGAACATATCTTAGGGACATGGAACAACCTCTTAACAATACGGACTACGCATGGGAATATTGTAGTGGAACAGAAGGCAGCAGAAAGGGGGTGGTACTGAGGCATTCATTCATAAAAGTACAGACTGGCAAAGGGTCAAGTAGGAGTGCAAGGAACATTTATGGCTAAAAGGGAAAGTGGCAGGGCGAAAGGCGCTCCTTGGTTTGGTGTACTTGTATAAAAGTTGAGTTGATAAAGACACTATAGTCTACAGGTAACCAAGTGTAGGCGCAAATAACACACAGAAAAATATTCAAGTAATTGACATGCACAACACCACCGCATAACTACAATAATAGATTGGAAGTTCTAAGTACTTTTAACGCTTTCATAAAGAATGAAGATGCTGTCAGAGTGGCTATATCAGCTGGCGAGGAATTCCAGTTTGTTATCGACAGGGATAAGGGCAAGTTTTGGTATTTTTTTGTTTTCGGGAAGATGGGATTAACTTTGTTAGGGTGATCGAAATGGGCTGAAATGTGTGATGGCGGGAGGATATGCTTGCGCGCAAACTGGAATTTGCTGTGCAAGAGTGAGTGGAAATTAGATCGCCTTGCAAGTTTACGGTGCGTGGCAAGTGAGGGCAGATTAGGCGATTTCAGTAAGGAACTTACGCTTTTATATCGTGAGTATGACGACGTTATGAAGCGCGCAGCTTTGTTTTGAATCGATTCAACCAGGCAAGTTGAATTTTCAGTGTGAGGATGCCATACGATTGAAGCATACTGCAGCAATGGTCTTATCAGGGAAATGTATGAATGGAGTCTGGTATCTTCTCTGGCAAGGTATAATTGCCTTTTGAGGACGCCAAGTTTTTTATTGCTTTAGTAGTGATATGTTCAATGTGAGTGGTCTAGTTTAGATTGGCTGTGAAAAATACCCAAGATATTTAAAGTACTCTACTGATTCCATTCGAATGGCATTTATGGTTTATGTGTTATGCAAATGGATTAGAGCAGAACTAAATTCCAGGTGCTTAGTTTTCCCTACATTACTTTCCATCTGCTTCGTGTCGCACCATTCAGCTGGCCTATTGACGGCTGATTCCAAAATGTTATTATCGGCAGGGCAAGTTATTTCTTTGTAAACTACGCAATCGTCTGCAAATTGCCGAATTTGCGAACCTATGTTACATGCTATGCCAATTATGTATATTGAGAACAAAAGAGGACCTAGAACTGAGCCTTGTGGAACACCGGATAAAACGCTAGAAGGGTTAAAGATAGCAGCTTCGATGGGCGGCTAGGTCATGAGGTGGGTTGATGACTTGCATGACGCGCAGTAGCTCTTTTTAGAATTTTAGTTGTTTCACAGATTGGAAGCGATTAGTTAGAAATTCCTGTATCCAATGTGTTGTACTGTTTTCAAGCTTCAGATCGCGTATTTTTAGTTCTAAGCGTTTGTAGGAGACCCTATCAAATGCCTTTCAGAAATCAATAAAGATGTCATCGACATGACGGGAAGAGTTAAGCAAAGAATGAAGGTCAGTAATTAGTTTGAAAAGTTGCAATTGACATGAGAAGTTTTGACAAAAACCATGTTGGCTGTTAGGAGCAAGCTATTTAAACTAAGATAAGCCATTATATTTGTGAATAGGACATGTTCGAGAAGTTTGCAGCATATGGAAGTCAAAGAGATTGGTCTGTAGTTATTCGGCTGAGTGTTATTACCAGATTTGAATATTGGGACTCCGTAAGCAGATTTCCAGACCTCTGGCAGACAGCCTGTATTCGAAAATTGTTGAAAAATTAACGTGAGCAAACAAGCTGAGTAGTGGCTGGTTAGTTTTAAAAGCCTAGAGATAATACCATCAGGGCCGGGAATGTGAATGTGCAAATAGAAAATATAGATGGATATACTGACCCAACAGGCAGAATGCTAATAGATAAGTGTGAAGGGCATGATTTATTCATTTGCACCAGCACCGAGAAATGTAAGGGGCAGATAACATGGGAGGTGGGAAGGCTGCAGTCGACCATATATTACGCAATGATGTCACATAGGATGTATTATCGCGTAAGGGTTATGAACATAGATGAATATGGGTCCAGAAGCTTAGGTAGTGATCACAAACGTATCAAGCTGAGTTTTGTAAGAGAAATGAAATTGAAAAGGAGGCATTATGAGCAACCACATGGCAATATTTATTTGGAAAGGCAAATAGAAGTAGCAACAAAAGATATTGCGAAAGTAATCACAGAAGATAGTAAAACAGAGTGGACGTAAACAAATCTAACTCAATTGCTTTAATTAGAGATTGCTAAGGTACAATTCAAATCAACCGGAAAAAGGAGACACAAACCCAAGAGCTGGTGGGATTAGGAAGCTAAGAAAGCTATAGTGAGACGTCAGGAAGCCTCCAGGGAACACAGGTATGCTAAACAGAGGGGTGAACTGGAAGATGATGTCAAAAGAAAATGGGATAGCTTTTTGAGCTGGAGAAGCGAAGTTCCTATATGAACAGTGGATGGTGAAAATACAAGAAGGATACAAATGCAAACGCAAAGTTTTGAAATTATATCAATTATCTGAGTAATAGGACAAGTATGGAACAGAGGTTTGTAACTACAGGTCAAGGGGTCAAACTAGAAGTGGACGAGGCATGGAATATATAAAAAGATATTGTTACGTAAAATGAGACGCGACGTGACTATTTGGCAGTGTATTTACACTAATAAAATCAGAGCGCAGCACACAGAGCAAGCAAACCAGTCTTCTTCGTCGTCTTCTGATCACAGAATGGTTCACCCTTCATGCGATAGCTACGTAGCATTACCACGCGGTTGTAAAAGCACCGACTCAGTGCACTTTATACATGTTCTTCAAAAGGAGGGTGGTATGGTTTCCAACCTACTGAAGTAGACTACGTCAGTGGGGGTGTTTGCTGACAGGTTAGTCCCGGAGACGGAAATGCCCTCATAGGTAACGTTTGCTACCCGTCGTATGATACGTTAAGGTCCCTTTTACGGAGATAGAACTTCTCTGACAATCCAACACGACGACCTGGGTACCAGAGAAGAACCAGAGAACCAGGTGAGAAGTCAACGTCGACATGCTTGCTGTTGTAGAGAGCATTCTGGGTTGCTCGTGAAGCCAACAGCATAGAGCGGGCAATCTGACGTGCGTGGTCGGCACGAGCGATAGCATCACGTGCGTATTTGCTCGGCAAAGGTGAGGTAGTCGGTGGTAGGGTGTCCAGTGGTAAGGTCGGATTACGGCCATAGAGCATATAAAAAGGTGAATAACCTGCTGTATCATGACATGAATTATAGGCGAACGTCACGTGAGGTAGCGCTAGATTCCAGTCTTGGTGGTCAGATGAGACATACATCGAGAGCATCTCCGTGAGCGTGTGATTTAGACGTTCGGTAAGGCCATTGTTTGTGGATGGTGGGAAGTGGACAGTTTGTGTTGCGTTAAGGAACAGCGCAAAAGGTCGTCGAGTACGCGTGGCAAAAATGCGCGTCCACGATCGGTGAGCAATTGCCGAGGAGCACCATTATATAGAATTACATCGTGGAGCAAAAAGTCGGCAACGTCAGTAGCAGTGCTGGTGGAGAGCGCTCTGGTGATGGCAAACCTGGTCGCATGGTAAATAGCAACAGCGGCCCACTTCTTCCCAGAGTTTGATTCAGGGAACGGTCCGCGGAAATCTACACCAACACAGAAGAAAGGTTCGGTAGGGATGGAGATCGGGTGAAGGAGTCAGGCAGAGGGTGCAGCAGGTCGTTTTCGACGTTGGCATTTATCGCAGGAGGCCACGTAGCGTCGAACGGACCATGCGAGACCACGTCAAAAGAAGTGGTGCGAGACGCGGTCATACATGCGAGATACACCCAAGTGGCCAGCAGTAGGATCGTCATGAAGCTCATGCTGGACCGCTAATTGGAAATGGTTGGGCACGACTAGAAGTAGCTCAGGTGCATCTGACCGGACGCTACAACGATGCAGCGTGCCATTTAGGAGAACGAACATGCGGAGTTACACGTCGTTAGGGTCAGATTCCAGACGGGCAATGAGTGACCGCAAGGAAGGATCGCGATGCTCTTCGTCACCAATCTGACGAAACCTACACATGGACATGATGCTGGGCTCAAGCTCCCCGACCGATTCATCTGGTTGGTCAACAGGGTAGCGGGACAAGCAATCGGCGTCCAGATGGAGGCCTCCAGACTTGTAGGCAACGGAGTAGGAGTACCCCTGAAGACGCAATGCCCAACGACCAAGTCGTCCAGAAGGGTCCTTCACTGGAGAAAGCAAACAGAGAGTGTGGTGATCTGTGACGACAAGGAATGGGCGGCCATACAATTAAGGGCAAAATTTTGAAACTGCCCAGACAAGGGCAAGACATTCTCGTTCTGTTATAGAGTAGTTACACTCCGACTTTGAAAGGAGACGACTGGCGTATGCAACTACACGATGAGTGCCCCGCTGAGTTTGGGCCAAAACTGCGCCGATGCCCTGACCACTAGCATCTGTCCGCACTTCTGTAGGAGCATTTGGGTCGAAATGTGCAAGTATCGGTGGTGTTGGTAGAGCGGTGATTAGTCGAGAGAAAGCGTTAGCTTGAAGAGGACCCCAGCAAAACGAGGCGTCGTGTTTGCGAAGGTCTTTGGGTGGGCGCGCGAGTGCAGAAATGTCTTTACGAACCGGCGAAAGTAAGAGCATAGGCTCACAAAACTGCGAACATCATGGATAGAGCACGGAACGGGAAAGTTTGTTACTGCGCCTACTTTAGTTTGATCTGGTCGTACACCGGAAGCGTCAACCAGGTGGCCCAAAACAGTAATTTTATGAAGACCGAAGCGGCGATTCGAGGAATTCAGCTGGAGGCCGGCATGTCGGAATGTTGATAGAATGGTCGAAAGGCGTTCAAGGTGTGTGGCGAAGGTGGGTGAAAAGATAATCACGTCAAGTAACACAAGCACGGCGCCCAATTAAATCCTTGAAGCAGCCTGTCCATCATTCTCTCGAAGGTTGCTGGGGCGTTGTCGAAATCAAACGGCATGACCTTGAATTGGTAAAGGCCGTCGGGGGTAACTAATGCAGTTTTCTCACGATCCATTTTGTCTACAGCAATTTGCCAGTAGCCAGATCGGAGGTCGAGAGATGAAAAAAGGTGGTGCAATGAAGACAGTGAAGTGCGTCGTCAATACGTGGAATAGGATACACGTCTTTCTTGGTTATTTTGCTCAGGTGCCTATATCGATACAGAAACGCCAGAAGCCGTCTTTCGTCTTTACCAAGATCACTGGGGAGGCGCAAGGGCTTGACGATGGTTCGATGATGTCTTTCGATACCATGTTGTCCGCTTCCTTATGAATCACTGCTCGTTCTGGTGCGGACACGCGGCAAGGCCGACGGTGGATGAGCGCAGAGTCACCAGTGTTGATTCGGTGCTTGACAATATTAGTCTGGCCCAAAGGACGATCACAGATATCAAAAATTTCACTGTAGGAGGCCAAAACACGGCAGAGCGCGTCAGCCTGCTCAGGCGGAAAGTCTGGCCCAATCATATTTCGAAAGATGGCCTCGGCAGAACCGGGCAACCGTGAGACTTCGGCTTGGTCCAGAACAGTTACAGCGACAACGTTTATGTCATCATCTCTTATGGCAGCGAGTTGAGCAATCGACATCTTGTAGGGCAACACTTGAGGAATGAGGCCGAAATTTAGGAGCAGAAGAAACACGCAGTGTTTCACTGCACGGCACTGATTCACTGCGCGTCAGTCTTGCGTCTGTTATCGGTGTAACGATGTAGTTTCCATCGGGACTATATGATGACAGAAAAATTTCAACTCCAAGAAAGCGCTGCATGCGCCGTACCAGATGAGGATGGACCAAGTAGCACAGTGGCTCCACTGGAACAAGGAGAGTGGGAAATAGCAGAAAATAGGGTACTAATAGCACATCACCAGGCCCTTACAGCAATCATATTACGCTATTAAAGAAACTAGGACCAAACTCTAAGCAAATATCAAGAGAGGCAGCAAGAAAAGCAATAATTATTGGTGAAGCCGCCAATAGTGGGAAACTAAGTAGGATGAGCAGATCTATAAAGAAAAGGGGAAGAAAGCCGATATAAACTACTACCGTTCTATAACAGTGAGATCAGTACTTTACAGGCTGGTGATGCAGATGGTAAAAGATGACTACCGACATAGGTAGAGAATGAGGGGGTGCTGCGAGAACCACAAATGGGTTTCGCAAACGAAGGAGGTAGGAGGACAATTTGTTTTCGTTGGTGCACTGTATTGAAATAGCGGAAAAAGGACCCAGGCCCCTGTGGCTGGCAATTCTAGATATCAGGGGAGCTTACAATGGCGTGTTTAAAGAAGACTTGTGGGTAATATTGGACACACTAGATGAGGACGATGGAATAACTGATCTTCTAAAGAATACCCATAAAACTAACAAGGTAGTTATCAAATGAATAGAACAGGTATCTTAACCTATAGAAATACACGCGGGTTTTGACAGGGATGTCCCTTGTCACCTTTGTTATTTATGCTGCATCTACAGTGGCTAGAAGCCAAATTAGAGGTAATTGGACTCGACTTCAACCTCTCTCAGTTTGCGAAGCAAGAAAACACATTGAACAGTCAATACTGGCATATATGTATGCATATGATATAGTAATATTAGCCGACAACAAGGAAGACCTGCAGGGATTGATATACATCTGTGGTAATGAGGGAGATAGGTTAAATTTGAAGTTCAGCAGGGAGAAATCGGCGATCATGACTTTTGATGATAATAAAGGTAGTAAGCATAAGATAGAGGAAGTCATGCTAGAAATCGTGAATTATTACAAATATTTGGGCATATTAATTAATAACGGGGCTGAGTACCAAAGAGAGCGTGAATGACACGTAATGTATACTCAGGGACAACTTTCTGTGGCAATGAAGGGGAGGAGGAGGAGTGGAGGGGTGGAGCTGCTGCTCCTGTACTCCTCTGAGATGTAGTACAGTTCGGCTCGCGTTCAAATTACCGCTGCGTGCGGGCAATTCTAGAGCACACAATTTGATACGTCTGCTTGTACACCTATTTGCGAGTGAAATTTAACGCAATCTCCTTCAGCGAGTCGTCGGAATAGCTGGAGGGTGACGTGCTCTTACCTAAGGACGAAAACGCCATTTTTACTTTGAGGTGCACGCGAAAATGCGATCTTTTCACACACGCAAAAAACGCAAGACGACTCTTCAAAAAGCAGCAACAGATATCAATGTCTCCTAGGTGCGTGCAGTGTCTTTTTATAAAGAGCATCAAGTAAAACATAATGTTCTTTTTTGATATTATCACGTGGAAAAGATGGCCGCATTTGTCGCACTATATTCTACAGCCGTGGAAGACGCCCACTTTGGCTCCGTAGGCTTCCCTTCATTGCCACAGAAAGTTGTCGCCGAGTATAAGGGCTACAGGAATGCAACTGTAATAAAAATAGGGCACTGTGGAACTACAATAGGTATGGCGTTGTGAGAAGGATTCGGAAAGGTGTCATCATCTTGGGTTTAACGTTCGGCAATGTGTTCTTGTGCGCGAAATCGGAGATTCAAGCAAGATTAGAAATTAGGCAATGTGGAATAGGTAGACTTGCCTTAGGAGCTCGCGGGATTACACCAAATTAGAGAGTAAGGTGATATCGAATGAACATCGTTTGAATGCAGGGAGGCTAGCAGAAAAATAGAGTTTTAGGAGCGATTGAGAAAAATGGGACAGGAGCATTGGGCTAGGAAAGTTACAGCTACTTGTACATGAAGAATGTTGATACTAAACGAAGGAAGCGAACTCAAACATTGTGAAGCAAGTATTTAGACAACAGCAGAATACCAAGCCAAAATGAAACTTTGGTAAACAAGAAGGTGAAGGAAACAGAGAGGGACATGTGGAATATGGGAATGCTTATGAAGTGATCACTGGAGACCAACCAAACATTTGAGCTGAAATTTGCAAAAGAAAATTTCTGTGATAATTCTCGGGGTAGTTCGCTGTTCTTAGAGGCTAGAACGGGCGTATTGTGGACCAGGACGTACACACTAAACCAATTCTGACCTTTAGGGTGTCAAATAGGGTGCCGACATCCTAAGCACACCCTTTGAGCACCCTTTTTGCGCCTCAGCACCTTACAAGCAAAACCAAAAGAGTGCACTCCTATGATGCAGCCGTGAGGTCGAATCAAAGTCAATTGTTGTCAGGCACCATCCTGTGAGGATGGCCATGCTTAGCAGTGTTGAGGGCTACTATCCTCGCGTGTCCCAGCGCAAACACCAATGCTTCATACCAGCCTACCACTTCTAGTGTGGCTATTAGCCATGTATCTGTTGGCATCATTACGAAACTGCAAATAACTGATAATGTTGTCATGGGTGTAACATCTCCCTATAACAAATGAAACATATGCAGCTGTTCAAAGTATGTGTGTGCGAGAATTTGTACATGTGGTGAGCTCCACTTCATAGGATCGCTCAATAAAAAAATTAAAATACATTCACCTTGCATCTACGTGTTTCGCATAACATTGATTCCCAAAGTATGTGGGATCTGCCAAATTTTTAGCATCAATTTGGTAACCTAAACACTATCATAAACAATTATTTATTGAACATGAACAGCTGGACTGCAACGTACGAAGTTTTAGGTATTAAGAAAACTGAATATATTCATGACTAGAGCATACCTAACAGGCAAATACTAGTACTGTATACATGACACACTATAGTAGAGCTAGACTAGAATATTGCTGATTGGCACTTTAGAATTATTTAAAAACCCTAATTAACTTCAGTGCTTTATTCGTTTTTTTTCATATTGGATGTGCGCAATTACTTGAATAATAGCTTTTTTTACTAATACCTAACTAATGTTTCAGGTGTTCATCATGCTGAATGATTTCTCAGACGTTTCTTGTATATACATTTCCATTCTACTATGCTGTTTGTTTTTGTATGTGAAATCTGATGTATGTGCTACCCTCTGTAGGCCCCCAGGTACTGTGAAGTTGTTTACACAGCTTTTTGCCTGGAGGACCTCCAACAAGGATGTTTCCCGTTGAAAACAAAGCGAATTTTGATGCTGACTTCTACTCACACAGAACTAAGAACACTCCAGCATGACAAAGTATCTTCTTGGACAGTCTGTCTTTGTCTTTGGACAGTTGTGAAACTCTTGGTGATTACTTCTGTCTTTATTTTAGGCTTCCGGGATCAGATGTGCTGTAGAGAAAGAGCGCCCTGACCACACTTCTGTCAAAGGAACCCAAGTCACCTGGGCAGCTGAAGATGAATTGTGCAAGTGTTTGAATGATCACATTATGTTAATACAACACCGCTTGCATTACCTTGTCAATATTTGTGATTTTGTAACGCACAAGTTTAGAAACACACACATATATATATAAAGGGAGAGCTGTAAATAAGCCTTCAGCAAGTTTGTAGTCAAGACTATTAGCAGGATGACCAAAGCATGTTATATAGGCCCACATCTTTTACCACACACCTACTTTCCTATTCATTTTCTTTTTCAATTGTGTGGGCACTGGCAACACCCTCATTAAGCGCTTTTGAACTGCTGGTGACCTGTAACCTATATATTCTTGTTCTGAATAATTTATTTGTTACCTACTATGCAAGGAGGGAAGTCAGAATGTTAAAAGTTAAAAAAAAGTCTCGTCACAAAAAAGATGTCTACTCATAAGAAAAAGATTAGAAAAACAGAAGATTGATCCTCGCTAACACAGATCTCTCCATTACAATCGGTGCAGTAGGTCATAGCTCATGTTTACTATTGTCAATCTTTTTGGGTTGTATGCCATGTACAATAAAATAGTGACTATTTGCATTATGTTATTTATCTGTCATAAATTTTCTTTGGGGCCTAATATCTTGCATTCTCACATGCATAAACGCTCACTTCTGCTACACATAATTTAAAAAAGCGCGATGTGGTAAGGTTCTGTATTTATTGCATATTATTATTGCATATTAAAGTGAGTATATGGCTTTTGAAATAATCACCAGTATTGAAAACTTATAAATTTTTAATTTGCAGGCATGTATGTCTGTATGGTGACCAAGCATCCATAAATTGGGCATGCATTTGTGCAGGAAGAGCCTTGAATAGATTACATTCATTCTGGGCCGAAAATGGGTAGCACATGCGACATATACGCCCTCTGTGATCAATTTCATGATTATTGAAACACATACTTATTTAATATAGCTTGCTTTAAGGTATATATTTATATATTGTCTTCTTCCACCTTGAACATTGCACCATGCATCCGGCACTCTGCTGAGCGCTTCTCGAGGGCACTTTGGTAACTAGTACACAAACGTACAGAAAGCTGTAAGTGTGGCCTCCACTTTGTTGACTGCTGGAGAACGGCGGCTTCGCCAAATCACAATTCCTTTGCAGTGAAGCCTACTTAGCTCTTGCAATAGCACAAGCTTATCTAAAATTCGGCACTGTTCTTAAGAAGTGCCGTAAGTGCGACTTGTTCTATCCAGAGCAGCAAAAAACAAGAACCCGAGGAGCAGCACCTGGACAGGGTAAAGCACAATTGCAGCACTTCTCGATAACAGTGCCGGATTCTCTATTTGCCTACACATAGAGAAAGCAAAACACTGCAGCCAACTTACCAGTAGCTTCACTGCAGAGCCACTGTGTTTTAAAAGACGATGATGCAAAAGCCCCACCTAGAGCTGTCACTGTGTTTCAGTGCTAGTTTCATAGGCGCCTGCTGAAGGCACTCTGTGGAGGGCCGGCCGTGTGCATGGTCACGTGTTCAGGGTGGAATGGACGACATAGTACATGTATTCAACTATTAACAAACCGTATGTGGCCTGTCCCACAGCATGGTCTACAGAGTATAAAGCATTCTGCATTTCTAGCCATCTACAGCATCAATCCTAGATTTGGCCCTCTGGTACGTCGACGTAGAGACCCCTTCCAGCACCCGTTTGAAAGGGTGTTATGACATCACAGCACTTTTTTAAAGGGTACACTCATTACACCCTTTAAACTTTTTTTTCTGCACCCTTTTTTAAAGGTGCTCAGCTCTGCGCCCTTTCTCAGCACCCTTTATTGAAGACCCGATAGGGAGGAAAGAGTGCTCGTCTGGCGACAAGCTCATTTACACCCTTTAAGGTCAGAATTGGTTTAGCGTGTATAGAGCAAAATACAAAGGCACAGATATTGTGTAGTGCGTGTGCAGAGGAGGAGTAAACGGCTAAACATTTGATAATGATCTGTAAAGGGCTCCAACCTATAGTCCCACATAATGGCGCAGAATTTTTTAAAGCATTGAGGTTTAGGGATAGAGAAGGCAAATTAGACTTTAAACGGGTAGAAAGAACCAGGCCGAGGCAACTAATTGTTAACTATATTCAAGGCTTGAGTGAAATTCAATCCTTAAACACACAGTGATAGTACTTAATGGTTCCGCCCGATTTAAAGGGCACAGCCGGACACATCCATCCATTCATCCTTGCAGCTTTGACTGTGATGTCGAACTATCGCAGGCTTCTTCAAACTTTCATCTGCGGACAATTTTAACTTGTTTATTTGCTTCCTGGTTCTTCAGAACATCAAACAGTTGACTTGTTCACTGCCTGGAGGAGGGTTTTATTTTGGCCAGATATACAAGTTTTCTTCACATTTTCCGCACGCGCTCAGAACATTTTGAGTGCGCCTGCGAAATATATTTACTTATATAGAACGCCTGTTTTTTGCTTTTTTTACTAGTTGTGGGTTTGTTTGCAGTTCACAGAGTTTTTCATGCAGACGTGGCAGTGATGGAATTTGCTTTTGTTCTTCATTGAAAACTTGGAAATGTCAGCGAATTTAGAAATATCAAATTCGTTGACACCCTGATCAGCATTGATGTATGCAGATGATATAGTATTGCCTTGTTCTTCTACTCAAGTTTTCACCCTTTCCACTACGTTCAACGCAAACCACGCCTACGATGTTCGAAAAGCTTCCAGTCTTTAGTAGATCTTTTTGTTAAAATTACGCCCACTTCGGGAATATTACAGATTATTCTGGAACCTACGTCGCCGCTAGCGATAGTGCCAGAACATTCGATGGCAAGTGTGATAATACCGACGTGCTTCGCAACTTTTTAGTTGATTGACCCCCGACGCTCTGCTTACTGCTATCAGTGCCAGTGTCTTGCTGTAATCTAACTTTCCTTTTACGTGGCCACAAGTTTGGCCCACCGTTTATTATTCGACCTGCAGTCTGCTCCCTTCATTCATGTCACGATCTCGTGACATCTGGTGGAGGTGCTTCCCGTCTATGTACCGAACGCCCTCCTGCAGTCGAGAGCTAAGCCCCAGCCGTGAACCAAAGTTCCCCGCCAACCTCGACCTGCGAGTAAGCCGTCGGCAACAAGGGCTACCTTCGGAGTACAGAGCTGTACTCGATAATACTCGCACGCCAAAGGCCACTACCACTACGCGACAACTATGACAACCCCTGCACTAACACCCGCCATGGTCGTAATGCAGCAGCTGCCAAAAGAGCCACTGATCTTCCAAAGATCATCATTTGAAAAACTGGGGACCTGGCTGGAACCGTATGACCGAGGAGCTGCCTTGAAACAGAGCACGTGAACCAGTGGACTCGCAAGAAAAGCTGCGCCGTGTCTTCTTCTATCTGGAAGACACAGCGATGACCTGGTTTGAAAATCTAGTCTGCACTGCGATCCTGGAATCTTTTTTTGCGGCGCATTTCTGGAAAATTTCACGACCAACGCCCACAAAGAAAGGGCTGCTGCTTTGCTTCCGGGTGCAGCAACCAAACGAAGAGGTCACCACCTTCACGGAAGATATGACGAAACGATTTCGGCACGCAGATCCTACTATAGCGGAGGACAAGAAACTCCGCTTCCTCATGCAGGGTGTGAAGCAAGAGTTGTTTGCGGAAATTGTTCGCAACCTGCCCAAGACTGTTGACGAATTCCTCCCCGAGGCCACGACAATCGATAAGGCACTTGAGATGCGCACTAGACAGTATGACCATTGCTCTTCAACAGCCAACTTTGCGGAAGCCCATGCCCACAGCATGGATAACCTGCGTGAAACCATCCGACAGATTGTGTGGGAAAAGCTACGAAACCTGTTGTTTTTGTCACAGCCTCAAGTGGACTCCATTGCTGGCACCGTCCGCGAAGAAGTTTGGCAATCACTTGAAATTTTCGAAGCTCCACAGCCTTAAGTGCCAACCATTGGCACGCGTTTGCTTGCGCCTACGCATCAAAAGCGTCAAATGCGCCTCTCAGCGTCGGCGTTGGAGGGGCATACGCGAGGAGGCGCGAGGGATCAAGCCGGGCTTGATATTTTTGCCACGCGTACGCTACGTCGCCACGCGTACAGCGGCGCCAACCAACCAGGGGCCGCGCGCCAACCAACCAGAGGACGCGATGGCTCCGAATGTTATGCCTAATGGCCGCCGCTTCGAAGGCACGGCCGAGTACTGGAAGCAAACATGGAAACTACTCCAAACTTCCCTAAATTACCGCTTTGTAAACTGGAACGACAACCAGCGTGACGCGCTGGTTGACGTTGATACGCTGGAACGAAAACCAGCGTGCTACCTGCGTGACACGGTTTTGTGCCGAGTTCGAGCGACGCCGACAAACCCAGCGAATGCCGGCGCCGGTCCCAAGTGCGATCGTAGGCCGAGCGAAAAGATCGCACAAACTACTGGAGCATGTCGATGTTCTTGTGCTTTTCTGTGATAGAAACGAGTATAAACAGACTTCGGAGGTTTGAAGCTTTGAGCGTGAGCCTTCGCCTACCGCGGAGGCAATTCAGAGCGGTGTCATCTCCATCCTGCGCATGCCTCTACCGTCTAGTTCTTATGAACCAGCACATGTGAGGAACATCGGCTGAAAAAAATCTATGGTAGTTTCCGTCGCAACAGGACACCATATACGACGCCCGAAACATTGGGTAGTGCATACGGAGGAGTTTTATCTGCACTGTGTTAAACATACTCTTGCAGTGGTACCATGGACGTCGTTTGTAGCAAAGTTGACTAGCCGTGTTCGAGTGGCTGAGGACCGTGCGGCGATCCGGTATCGCTAGTGCCAGTGCGATTGCAAACTCCTCGGCTTGCAATTATAGCAAGACTGGAAACCAACATTACCGTCGAGTGGTTCCCTGCGCACGCCGGGGAGCTGGACGTGGGCCCGAACCGCAACGAGGAGGCAGATACGGAGGCACACGCGCTAACTAGCCAGGGGTCTCTGTCAACGCATTCCTCAGAGCCGCAACGACGCGATGCCGAAGACGGAGAGTATTTTATCACAACCTACGCCGACGTTCTGCAGTGGTACAGAACGAGCAGACGCCTCTACACACCGCCTCACCGAGACCTACAACGCAGAGAAGCAGCCACACTACGGCAGTTGCAAGTATAAGCCATATGGACCCCCGTCTGGGCAAAGCACGTTTGCCCGGAGGTTTACACCACTGATGTATGCCAACACTGCAAGAAGGCGCGAGCCACCCAGAGACACTTCCTCTGGAATTTTGCACCACCGCCGGGTAACCAAGAAGTAATGCCAACTGCCATAAGCAGCAAAATCATCAGCCGAGAGCCAGGCAGCCAAAAAGACGTTGTCTAGCACGTGCTTAGCATCTTGGAACGCCAGCGGCCAAAAGTGGCGCCCCCCGGGTTTGACGCGAGTAAGTTGCTGCTGCGGGACGTCCGAGCACGCTAGTGTCTCGCTTTAATTCCCCTACTCCTTCTCCCTTTATGCCGGATCGTCAATAAAGTCGTTTCACTCACTCATCTGCACTGTGTTTGTTTTCAACATCGGTATACATCATCGCTGAAAGCAAACCTCGCACTAGCCAACACATTTCGGTGATGTGAAATCGTACCTACTTATATAAGTGTATTCGCTAATTGTATGACGCTGAAACATTCGTTAGCTTCGGTGCAAATCGTTTTCGTGTGTTGCCAAGCTAATAACAATCGTGCGCTGGTTCGTAGCAGTGTGACGTGAGTTCGTGTCGGGTACCAGCGACGCTGACACATTCAGCTGTCAGCGGTCTCATGACCACTCATGTACAAGGTAGAAACTCGAGCGTTCGTTGCTGTGGTGATCGAAAAAGAAAGTTGCATGATTAAGTGCTGCTGCTATAGCCTGCTATTTCACTTCTCGCTTGTTCTGCTTCCCTGCCATGCTCAGTAGCACATACGTTGTTTGGAGGCATTCTATCACTCACATTCTTAGTTTATAGTTCATTCTAATACTCATAGCTATAGGTATACAATGGTGCTGCTCCATTGTTTTACAGTTTACTATAACACACGTTTTGTTTACAGCTGGACAGATAACTGAAAACCTTGTGAGAAGCACCTGATTTGAAATCAGCTGTATGATGACACGATAGTAGGAAGAGAAGGTCACCACATGTATGCACAGAATGAATGAAGGTGCGCTAGTACTGTACTGCACTTTGTATAGAAGAAATGCAAAAAGTACCTCATGTGACTTATGAGACCTTACAGAACTGTGCATGTATATATCTGTTCCTCTAGACTGTAATGAGCTGAAGATATTATTAAATGGTTTCGAACGTTGAATCTTTGTACGTGTTTCCAAGGGCTGCTTCATTTCTGTTCAGTTTTTTAGTATACGCATTAACTTGGACTATATGCATGCACTTGGAGCATATTCAAAATATGAAGATATTCAGTTTAGCTATGTTAGAAAACTTCTGTACGGTACTCTGGTGCAATTCTATGACCAGTATCTGTCCCATCAAAAATTTTGGGCATGCTTTATTGCATTATAGGGTATTTTGAATATTGACATGTGAATGCCTTCTACACAGTGCTTGGCTGCAATCTCAAAACCAATGTCTGTCTCATCAAGAAGTGTCAGATGCATTTTGTAGATGTTAATGGGTATTCAAACAAGCAGCAAAGTGCAGAACCCTTCAACACACCACTGATTTGCAACCACAATCCAGCTTGGGAGCCATTTGTAGTGCTCTCTAACACGTACAAATAAAGTTATTAAACACTGCAGTGATCTACTTGGTTTGAATTGTGATACCAGTGTATCTGATTTTTTGGAGGCACTTTATCATAATAAAGTTCTATTTCTCTCATTTTGAACCGGGGTGCACTCACGAGGTAGTGATATTTGTTCACGTTGTGCACACTTATTGTGATATTTCTCTAAATGCTTTCATTTTGTTTATATGTACACCACTCCTGCAATAGCCTCTCGTTGGGCTGCCGTATTTGAAAATATATAAATATACCATCCGAAAGTGTTCCACGCTGTGCTCGGTTCCAATCTTATCCCTAATATTGTTTGCATCATGAAGTGTCTGGTGCGTTTTATTGCATTACAGAACATTTTGGCTGCCTTCCGTACAGGGTTCAGTTTCAGTGTTATGACCGATATCTGTGACTTGATGAAGAGCTGGGTGCGATTTGTCGTTTTGGAGAATACTTTAACTACAGACGACGTTCAGAAGTGTTTCTTACAGGGTTCAGTTGCAGTCCTATTACCATTATCTGTCTAATCATGAAAGTTTCATGTACAGTTAGTTGCGTTAGAGCATATTTTGACTACAAAAAATGCCCAAAGGCAGTCTAAGTGGCGCTTGGTTCCATTCTTATTACCAGTATTTGTTGTATCATTAAGAGCCAGGTGCGGTTTCTTGCATTAGAGGATATTTCCAATACGCTTATCATTCGAAAGCCCTCTGCACAGGGCACAATTACAGCCTCATGACCTAAATCCGTCACATCATGAAGCGTAGGGTGTAGGTTGTTGCATCGGAGAACATTTTGGCTGCAGACAACATTCAAAAGCCTTCTATACAGGGTTCAGTTCCAATATTATGACCAATATCTGTGACTTCATGAACAGTTGGGTGTGGTTTGTCGCTTTAAAGAATATTTTGAGTAAATACAACGTCCAGAAGTATTCTATACAGGGTTCAGTTGCAATATTATAACCGATATCTGTTACCTGATGAAGTGTCAGGCACATTCAGTTGCTTTGAGCACATTTCGACTGTGGAAAATGCCCAAAGGCATTCTACACAATTTTTGGTTCCTATCTTATGGTCAATATCTGTTGTATCAATAAGAACCAGGTGTGCTTTCTTGCATTATATCATATTTCTTACACACACAGCAGCCCAAAACCTGCTACTCTGGCCTCAGTTGTAGTCTTATGACTTAAATCTGTCAGATCATGAAACTTCAGGCGTGACTATTAAGTTGAGTGCTATAAATATGAAGAGTAAATGTACTGAGGGTACCAGCATATTCATGATATTGTTCATAAATAATTTAGTGCAGGTATAGAAACCCAGTGTTTTGTATACCTGATTAGGAGGGCAGCTGCCGCCTCGTTCTCCGAAAAGAGGGGGGGGGGGGCTCAACGTCAACTCCATATATTCCACAAAATGGGGAGGGGGCGCTAAGCCAGCCCCCACATGAACCTAATAGGAAGAGGGAGGGGGCACTGCGACAAACTTTTGCCCCCCCCCCCTTAAGGAGAACCCTGCACACGCCTATGATAGACGTACAGTATCCTAGCCGCGAATATTCATTCACGGGAGCAGCACACGCACCGATATTGATTTCTTCTAATTACCACTATAGTTACTTTGGACACTGGAATGTCAATAACTTCTAAAATAATCTAAACTGTGGTGGGTGAAGCACTATCAATAATGTTTAACGTTCTCATATCCTCTAAAACATACAAACCCGCTCCAATTAAGAACGTGCTGTTCTGTGCTGAACTTGAACAGTTCTAAGCCAAAAGACCAAGCAACACTGTGCATCGGCCTTGGACGCGTGGGCGTCAACGGTGCCAGTGGTTGAGCGCCCTTTTCCTCCACAGGGTTGACTAGACGCTTTTGACGCGTAGGCGCGTGCATACGCGTGCTAGTGGTTGGCACTTTAGGCGCAAGCGATGAGCTGTATTGCTGCAACCCGACGCTACGTGCCCCCTCCACGCCCACTTCAAGAGGCGGCACCACTGCAGTTCCGCCACCAGCCACCGCTGCTGTTGACGCCATACCGTCCACCCGCCGGCCAGCGCAACGCTCTGAGAAAAACCGACGTGTGGCGTGCCCCCGACCACCCACATCTCTGCTACCACTGCGGAGAAGCTGGCCACACCTACCGCCGCTGCCAGTACCGTCAGATGCGACTGCTTGGTTTCGCCATAGATGCGCCGAGTCCACAACAGAGGGGGGGGGGGGGGGAGACCCCGCTACATTAGACACTTATATTTTACCGTTAGCGGGATAGCAGAGGTTAAGGGTGTTACCGTGAAGCAAATATTCGTTCTGGATAGCATCCTAAAGTTCAGCGGGATAGCGTTAACGTGGTTTATGTGCCCCAGTTTGGATGGTGGCGCCACCTATCGAATGGTTAATAAGTTAAAGAACACTGAAAATGAAAAAAACGAGAATGTTCGCCTATGCTACCGCACGAAGCATTCTTACAAGTTTATTTTAATAATATTAAAAGTAAATAACTATGAACCACGCACTGCAAACGCGGAAATATGTTGCCGATTTGTTTGCATTGATCTTGTAGTTAGGCCTATACGCATTCGCAATGGGAAGCTACCTCAAAAACTACGCCAACTTATCCGTGATTCTCGGTCATTAGAAGCTAACTGAAGAAGAGCGAAGCCACTTTGAACAGTCGTTTGCTGCGAACAAAGTGAATCTTTCAACAACTACGCCAAAATCACTTTGAAGCGGCTGTCCGAGGGGGCCGTCATGTTGTACTCACACTACGTACAGCGCAAAAAAATATTTTTCATTGATTACGTAAAAATTTGTACGTAACATGCTGCCAGCCACTGCCATAAAAAGAACATAGTACACCAGAAATCACGTACAGCCCAAAGAGCGTACAGCCCGTTCAACTTTCACGGAGATCTCCGCAATGAAGAAATAACGTAGCGGCTGCTATGGAACACCACCTACTCTGTAGGTCCATTTCTCACACAATATTCATAACACTATTGCTACATGTCCAACAACAAACGTGTTTCCATTAGATTCAACATGAGGCACACGAAGTCAGCAGATCTTTCTTCTGCAAGTACAAGGTCATTCAAAGTTTGCCAGGCCACTATTCTAATTAATTCCTTGGCAGAATCACCTGGGAAATTCGACGGCACCTGCGCAAGGCTTAAAAATTTAGGAAGTAAAATCAAATGTTTAAAAATCAACAAGGAGGTGTTTTCTATTCACCTAAATCAAAATTTATTTTCCCATGGTCATAAAACGAAATACAGCACAGACATGCTACCAATTGTGTGAACAAAAATTGTCAAAAATTTTATTTTATTTTCGCGGCTTTGTATCTGGAATTTAGGAAGAAAATAGAACAACTTCCAAATACCCTAAGCACTTGTGTTGTTTCCCTATGGTAACAGTATTGTGCAGACTTCTTTTCTGAGAGAGAGGAAAAACATTGTGACAGCACAACCTTTCCAGGCGAGTACAGAGCAAAAAACAGTGCGAGCACAATTAATTTATTCTTTTTAAGACTCCTAATAGGCATTGGTAAATGCACTAGCTTGTAGCATAAAAGTAAATATTCACACATAATAAATAAAAATACGTATACAGAGAGAAATGGCCGAAAGCACTAACACCTTCGTAAACGTACCAAACTATTGCCTAAGAATATTAGTTGAGGTAAAAAGAGCGAAGGAGTATGCATTAAACAATACCACAATCAGGGTTATGCCATGCAAAATCACCCAGCGTTTTTTTGACCATCAAGAATATGGCGGAGAAAAATTTCACGTTTCTTGAAGTTGAAACTCATGCTGGCTATTTAATTCTGTTGCCAAAAATCATGCTCCCTCGTTATGAGAGTCTGTAGTATGGCGCCGACTGAGCTAAATGTGCAAAACAACAATGTTTTTCAAAAGTCGTTTTGGAATGCACTCAATAACTGGTATTTGCAGCAAGGTAATAAAGTGAATCAACTAAACATACTGACTTACTTTTCTATACTAATTCTTCGGGAGCTTTTCCCGCGAGCAATATAGAATAATGTTGCCAGGTTTGGATTTTTTCTGGTAACATGACAAATTCCAAAGACAGAAAAAAATGTGTTGGTGACCTTCTTGACATGCTACAAAATAAAAATAATTTACACACTGAAGTGTAGCAGATAGTCTAAAAATTTTGAATTTCAATTTTAGGGGGAAAAGCTCCGTATTCAGCATCAAAAAGCTTGCCCTAGTGCTCGGTCAAAAAACATGCACAACATTTCATCTTGAAGCTCCATGTACCACCTCAATATAGGTGAAGCTACTAAAGGGTAATATTTTTTAAATACGAGGAGTATTTTTTTAATTATCTTCACCAGCTTTTCCCCTACACAACTAGAGTGGCAGAAAGCACTCACAAGGGCAATCTCCAACAGTCGTCCACAGACCTGAGGTACACACAGCAAGCTTGATGCGGAGCAATCTAAATGGGAATGGGGCTATCATGTGCATTCTATTGTCAAAAGAGCTGCTCTACAATGAATGTCGCTAGAGTGTGAAGACCAGTAGCGTAGCAAAAAGACATTTTTCGCATGGGGGTGGTGTGTGCGGAGAAGGTGACTTCGGTCATACTTCATATACATTCTTGTGTGTTTGTATGTGTGCATGTAGGTATGCACGTGCAAAACTAAGAAAATCACAACATATCTACGAAGTGAATGATGATGTGTGGGGCGAAGCTTGAGAGAGTTTTATCGGTAACCGTGAATCCGTCTGTCTGGTTGACACTCACATTAGCGGCTTCTGCTGAGTCATCGATAAACTACTCGGTCACAAACCGGTCAGAGTAGAAGGACAATCCACGGCTTTAGGATAAAAAATACCTGGACTGTGCTGGGGGGTGCGGGAGTCAAGCCGCTCCTCCTGCCTTCCTGGCTACGCCACTGGTGATGACTCCCAGATGAGCCATCAAGCCATTAAAATTATACAGTACACACTTATTCTTCACGTACAATATAAACGAGACAATCGCCTTGGCTACCATATTGCAATGAATTGATTTTTTTTGCTTCTGTATTCCTATGACAGGCTTTGGGTCTCAGGACGCAGGGTGCTCCCCTGAAAGCAAGAAAAATAAGAAACATTTGTTTTACTGAATGTACTGATTATGACTAAATATTTATATTGGGTGTTTAAAACACACCTACTACATTTGCACAACTCCCCAGGAAAGCAGGATGCCTGACTTCATATCTATAAAGCGGCATAGCTCACCTGGAAGTCACCACACTGAACCCAGTCCTTGTATCACTCCTCCGTTGGCAATGAAATGCAGATGATAACCCTATTTCCATTTCAATTACTTTGTAGAGAGCACCAAATTTGCTCTCTGTTTTCCAGGTCAGTGGGATTCTGCTGAAGATTGCCCTTGCGAGTGTGTCATGTCGCGTGAGTTACGTAGGCGAAAAGCTGGTGCAAAACATATTTCAAAAAAAGATTTTGCGAATTTGAAAATAACACCCTCTAGTAATTCCACCTATTATTATCTTGTACATAGAGCTTTAAAATGAAATTTCAGGCATATTTATAGCCCGACCACCAAGGGAAGTTTTTGATGCTGAATACCGAAGTTTTCCCAAAAAATGACACTCACAATTTTTTAAAGTGTCTGCTATACCATCAGTGCCTAAATTATTTTTAATTTGTAGCATGTTGTCAGGCCTCCAGTGCATAATTCATTTGTGTCCTTCGAACTTGACATGTTTCCGGAAAAAATCCCAAATGTGGCAACTTTATTCCATATTCCTCGTGTGAAAGGCCCTCAAATATTCGATATACATAACTAAGTCATTATTTTAAAGTTAGATAACTTCATTACCTTGCCAGAAATATATTTTATCGAGTGAATTCAAAAAAACTTCTTTTGAAAAAAAAAACGGTTGTTTGACACCTTTCACCTTACTTGACACCAAACAGTAGGCTTCTTAAATAGAGAGAAACAATTTTGGCAACGAAAATAAATAACAAGGACGAGTTTTGCACTTCGCGAAATATGTAGATATTTCATCAGCCATTATCGTGATGGTCTAAAAAATGTTGAATTATTTGGCATGGAATGACTCATTCGAGATAACATCAACAGGTCATTCAACAATTGTGTCAAATAATTTTAAAAATTACAGAAAATGGGCATTTGCGTGCTTTATGCGGCGTTGCCTTCCTGTGGCAGAAGGCATCTTCAGATAGTTAAGAACAATAATTTTGGCAGTAAATATGCAAATTAACACAATTATTCATTTAACCAATGCTAATAGCCGGTTGGGTCGAATGTGCGAATTGAACCTCTTCCGACAAATATTCCATAGCCAGTTTAAATTTTGGGAAAAGTGGTGACTGGTAATCACCGCAGAGCGATGCACTTTGCTCAATTTAGCTGACGAAACCGAAACCGGTGCACCAAACAGTGCATCTACCATTCACTTCGAGAATACCCTCCATGGCCAGACTGTTTCTCTTGCATTGGGGGAGAAGATTAAGTGAGCGTCGATAATTGGGCACAAAGCAAAGTGTCTAAATTGACGGTTGATAACGGCTAGAGAAACAGTGTCGTCATTGAGGGCTTTGTCGAAATGAATCGTAGATGGCTGTCTGGTGCATCGGTTTTCGTTTCGACAGCTAAATTAGGCAGATTGCAACGCTTAACGGTGATTATCAGTGACTGCTTTTCCAAAATTTCAAAGTGGCTATAGACTTTTCGTTAAAAGGTCAGGATTTTGCCCATTTGACTCGATCAGCTACTTCCACTGGTAAAAAAATTGTCTTAATTGCTATATTTATTGCCACAATTATTGTTTGTGCCTATCTGAAGATTCCTTTTGTCACAGGAAAGGCAATGCTGCAACTAGCATGCAAGTCCCTCCTTTCTCTAATTTTAAAAGAATATTGGACAAATTTTTCGAAACACCCTGTATTTCATGCACATGCAGACAATGCGAGATAAAAACAAACGATGAAGAATGAGCAAGAAGAAAGAACAAGCTCATAAAGACACATCCCGAAAGCCAAGAATGTTTTTCTGATGGGGGGGGCACATGTTGATGGCCATAAAAAATAACTTTCTTTATTACCTATGCTCACTAGGACAACCCGCGACATGCAAATTCAGGGGGGGGGGGGCAAACTCCTGGGGCACCTCTCGCTACAGGCCTTCATTGAGCACACTTGCTTGCAATACAGCAGATGTCACATAAGCAGAAGAAAAGTTGCCATTATCAACAGATGCAAATGGAGGTCTACAAAAAAGAAAGTCTTTAACCAAAGTGAGCACATTCAGAGGAATGTTTTGCTGTGTTAGTAAAATATGTAGCGAGAAACCCTATCAAGAGCTGTAGAAAAAATATGGAAACAGTGCATCAACCTGACAGCCCATGTCAAGTAAAAAATGTATATAGTCAAAAAGGTCAGCATGTCTAGTGTCACATGAAAAGACTTACAAAATCCACGCTTATATTTGAAAATGATGTTAGGAACTTTCAGCTAGAAGCGTTGCTTTGCAACAGGAAAGCTGCTACTCACCACAGAATAAACTTCCTAATTGTCATACAAGTTGGAAATGATGGGTCTGATCTTACTAGTTGAAAAGTTGCCTAAGAATATGCGCTCTCAAAATCAAGATATAGTTGCTGACTTTTTATACAAACTCCTTCATGGCACCGTCACTTATTCCACTGAAGTATTGTAAAACTACGAACGAAAATTTGGGTGCCATAGTAGGTGCTGTTCTGACTTTTTGTGCTCTAGCTGACTAATTTGGTATGCTGTCAAACACAGAACCAATGCTCCAGCAATGTTTACAAAGCTGTTGCTAGGTTTCCAGCACTATATGTTTGCACTCACTACGGCTCGAGGTTGCCAGTGTAAAATTCATCGCAGAAATTACAACTGCGGGTCTTGAAAGTCACCTTTCGAAGGCTATGTTTTGAATGTGCGATGTCGAAACCAAATTTCAAACTGGATAATCACAGCAAAGTAAACATCATATATATGATACAGGTTTGTTTTACACTCACTAATGTGGAAGAACATTGAGTATGAAATCTTGAATGTAGTGCTATAACCTTATGCAACGAAGATATGGGTGTGCTTATGAGCTCCTTGATCCCCTGTCACTGTTCCACGCTGCTAGACTGAATGCTGAACCATCCAGAATTGACAGTGGAGGCTGCAGCGAAAATGATGGCACTTGATAATTTGCTGGTGATACGGTGACACAAATTCCTGCAACATCATGTCACCAAGGTGCTTGTGACATGAACGGTCATAGTGGCGCTGGCATGAGAAGCGACAGCTGGCACCAAAACAATGGAAGCAGCACCTTGAAAAGAATAAATAGTGAGTGTGACATCGTAAATGCTTTGTCATAACCCCGTGACATGCTTGTCTAACACGAGCATCATCATCAGCATCAGCAGCAGCCTGACTACGTCCACTGCAGGACAAAGGCCTCTCCCATGTTCCGCCAATTAACCCGGTCCTGTGCTTGCTGCTGCCAATTTATACCCGGGCATGTAGCGCGTAGAAAGGATAACCCCTGGTCATTAGGGGAACAAACTGGATTCCCAGAGAAGAGAAGCGGGTTAGGGGGCGACAGAAAGTTAGGTGGGCAGATGAGATTAAGAAGTCTAACACGATATAAAACCTTGTTCATCAGTCACGTGTGTGCATACCTGCACACTACTGTCTGTGGGATGGGGGTATAACCTACGTGTGATTCACTGCCTATGTTAACTCAGGAACCGCAAGAATGCACTTTGGAAATCTCTGAGTAAGCACTAGGAGACAGTACAACAGTACATCTGTTGCTAATAAGAGCAGCTTCAGAACGAGCAAAAATTTTTAATGAAAAAATACAGTAAATATCAGTTATGGCTGCATTTGAACCTTGGAATTCCAGGTGGTGTATATAGCCACGCTAGTGATTGCAAATGCTTCAGAAAGGACTAATGAGGCATCGTATTGAAGCAATGTCGAGTGTGTTTGCAATGTTGGCTATCCTTGTTTAAACATGTAATAAACAATAAATATGTACTCCTATATGACTCAACAAGCTACAATAAAGTGCTGTTTTACCTAGCAGAAATTATGATATGTGCATCATGACACCGCGGCATGCACCTGATTCCGATGAACTTGAAGTCTGTGTTCTTTAAAGCATAGATGTGAATGCAGGCATAATATTGTACCATCAGCTACTCCTGAGGCATCAGTGCAATGAACATAAGTAAGCCCTTGATCTGCTGACAGCTCCTGAGTTTGCACAAAAATATTTATCAACTTAGTAACAATGGACTCAAGGAGCCAAAAATGCAAACAAGACAGCTTGCCATTGAATATTTCACATGAAATCAAGCTCCACAAATCATGAGATTCACTGTATTGTATTTGGATTTAGTCCTTGAGAATGTTTGAAAGTCACACTTTATAAAGTTATTTGTGCCCTCTGCTGCACTGTGAATAATAAATATATGCCAGGTATAACACTACCAGAACTAAAAACAGTATGTTTATAACGATTGTGCTAAATCAAATATATGCAACAGAATATAAAAGTATGTGTATATGAACTTCAGAAACATCTTGACGCTAATCACTTGAGCCAATTACTTGTCCTGTAATATTTCAGTTCTCTCTGAAAAGAATACAGCATTATAATTTAGTATAAAAGAGTCGACACTATTGCAACCCATCATGCAAATAATTTTACTA
Organism: Rhipicephalus annulatus; assembly: GCA_013436015.1. NCBI lineage: Eukaryota > Metazoa > Arthropoda > Arachnida > Ixodida > Ixodidae > Rhipicephalus > Rhipicephalus annulatus. The sequence goes on from WOVY01015267.1 coordinate 257,391, forward strand.
TTTATAAGCTAGTAATGACTACAGCACATAGATTTGAGAGTGTGCAAAAAGGAATACTTTTTGTGAATGTAAAAGCTTCCGCTGAAATAAATTGTAAGGTTTTTTCCAATTGAAAAAAAATTATTGATTATTTTTCAGTCGTAATATTAAGGTATCAACTCTGTTTCCAAGTGAAAAAATGAATTGATTCTATTTCAATAAAAACATTAAGGTGTCATTTATGTTCCTTTTATGTTGGCAGTGACATCAAAGATATTAAGTTGCTTTCACCCTGCAAACTTCAAACAGAACTGAAGAGAAAGAACACAACTTTTTAATGAAGCTTCACCTCAAACGAATCGAATATCTTCACGATAAGTGTCCCACTTTGGTTTAAATGTTTTTTTTTTCACTTTTCCAATTTTTGAACAGCAGTCTTTAACTGGAGTATTTAACTGGAGTACTTTAACTCGCCCAATCTTCAACACTCGTGGCTTTAACTGGAGAGAACATCAGCCATATATACTGCATAGGCTTTAATAAACGACAGTAGTTAGCAGTGTCTTCATATTCCTTTTTTCTTCATCCGTGCGTCTAAACTTTGTTACAAATACTCAACGCCAGGTAGCACTGCGCTGTCACTTTAATAGCAGGCATTGTCACTTTTATACAGCTGCATTGGTTCATGACAAAAACAAATCCTTTTTTTCTGATTTCAAAAGATCCTTTTTTTTTAATTGTGGTCTTCTTGCTACTTCCAAATCTTATAGCACAGGTAATAGGTTCTTGCATGTATCGGTGTCACATACGAGTGTTGCAGAAGCACACTATTCGAACTGTCAGAAAATAGCTGCATGTGGTTAAACGCACCCTAGTGCGGTTTGGATCTCAAGTTTACTCATGCAGGCTAGTACTAGATAGCAAACTATTAATGTAAGCACGGATGAATTGGATATGTCTAAATGTTCCTCATGCCTGTGCAGCTAGTACTCACCACAAGGACGCATTGCTTCAAGGTATAAACACGGGCAAGCAAAGAGTCCAGCAAGCACATCAAAAAACGTTTTTCTCTTAAAATAAAAAGTAAATTGATGACTTTCTGTGAGAGTAACCAATGAAGGTAATACTAAATGTGTTATTTGCCATAGTTTGCTACTAGTACCACCTCAGTGCTGAATATACATATGGGCTCTGTGACTGCACCTCAACGCAGCCATCTAACCCGCTATTCTTTGCGATGCAGACGATCGTCCATATGATCACCAGTCAGCTACTGCTGACCTCGGTGCGCATCTTTGCCGGTGCGTCATCGGGGTGCGCACAGCCGTGCTTCGCAGCGGCATCGGGATGCTACCACGTGTCGCTTGTCACCAGCCGACCCGGGATGACCGTGCCGCCAGGGGAGCAGTGGCTACTGGAGGCCAAAGCATTGTGGACGGCCACACCATCATCGACATCAACAGCTCCGCTGCATATAAAAGCGCAACCACCGCCGGCACCGCCCCGTGGGCTCTGTGACTGCACCTCAACGCAGTCATCTAACCCGCTAATCTTTGCGATGCAGACGATCGTCCATATGATCACCAGTCAGCTACTGCTGACCTCGGTGCGCATCTTTGCCGCTGCGTCATCGGGGTGCGCACAGCCGTGCTTCGCAGCGGCATCGGGATGCTACCACGTGTCGCTTGTCACCAGCCGACCCGGGATGACCGTGCCGCCAGGGGAGCAGTGGCTACTGGAGGCCAAAGCATTGTGGACGGCCACACCATCATCGACATCAACAGCTCCGCTGCATATAAAAGCGCAACCACCGCCGGCACCGCCCCGTGGGCTCTGTGACTGCACCTCAACGCAGCCATCTAACCCGCTAATCTTTGCGATGCAGACGATCGTCCATATGATCACCAGTCAGCTACTGCTGACCTCGGTGCGCATCTTTGCCGGTGCGTCATCGGGGTGCGCACAGCCGTGCTTCGCAGCGGCATCGGCATGCTACCACGTGTCGCTTGTCACCAGCCGACCCGGGATGACCGTGCCGCCAGGGGAGCAGTGGCTACCGGAGGACAAAGCATTGTGGACGGCCACACCATCATCGACATCAACAGCTCCGCTGCATATAAAAGCGCAACCACCGCCGGCACCGCCCCGTGGGCTCTGTGACTGCACCTCAACGCAGCCATCTAACCCGCTAATCTTTGCGATGCAGACGATCGTCCATATGATCACCAGTCAGCTACTGCTGACCTCGGTGCGCATCTTTGCCGGTGCGTCATCGGGGTGCGCACAGCCGTGCTTCGCAGCGGCATCGGCATGCTACCACGTGTCGCTTGTCACCAGCCGACCCGGGATGACCGTGCCGCCAGGGGAGCAGTGGCTACCGGAGGACAAAGCATTGTGGACGGCCACACCATCATCGACATCAACAGCTCCGCTGCATATAAAAGCGCAACCACCGCCGGCACCGCCCCGTGGGCTCTGTGACTGCACCTCAACGCAGCCATCTAACCCGCTAATCTTTGCGATGCAGGTTAGTAAATCCTACGCGCTGTTTGCAAAAAAAAAAACTAGCAATTACGTCTTGGCGCAGTTACCGAGCCCACGGTGCTGTCTCACCGTTGCCGCCGAATGTGTTTCCGTTATTCATTCCTTGTTGATGTTGTCAGGAGATGTGGAAACTAACCCTGGCCCTGGCGGAAACGTTGCCGTGTTGGCAGAACTTCAGAAAATAGCCGCAGGCCAATCCAAAGTAATTACTGAAGTACAGAGCCTCAAATCTCAGCTAAACACTACTGATAGAACATTAACGGATTTATGCAAACGAATGACAGACCTAGAAGCACACTACCAGGCCCTTATACCTATCCGAAACGACATCGAAAAGATGCGGGCAGACACAAGCAGCATGTCTCGCAAGATCGAGGAGTTAGAAGACCGCCTGGATGACGCGAAAAATCGATCACGTCGAAATAACCTCATCTTTTATGGCATCTCCGACCCTACTGACAGCGAGACATGGAACGATTCCGAAAAAAATAATTATCGATTTCTGCCATAATAATCTAGGAATAACCGTAGGACCTCATGACTTCGAAAGAGCTCATCGCCTTGGTCGTCATTCGTTCGGTAGAAATCGCCCCATAATCGTAAAATTCACATGTTACAAAACAAAGGACTCGATCCTATCAAATGGCCGGAAATTAAGAAATACTAACTTTAGCACTGGAGAGGACTTTTCGCCCTCCGTTCGACACGCGCGAAAACAATTAATAGCATTTGCCAAGGCTAAATCTGCTAAGTTCTCCTTGCGGTATAAAACCCTGCACATCGGTCCGAAACGTTATATTTTTGATAAATTGCCCCGCCGCGGTGGTCTAGTGGCTAAGGTACTCGGCTGCTGACCCGCAGGTCGCGGGTTCGATTCCCGGCTGCGGCGGCTGCATTTCCGATGGAGGCGGAAATGTTGTAGGCCCGTGTACTCAGATTTGGGTGCACGTTAAAGAACCCCAGGTGGTCAAAATTTCCGGAGCCCTCCACTACGGCGTCTCTCATAATCAGAAGTGGTTTTGGGACGTTAAACCCCACAAATCAATCAATATTTTTGATAAATTATCTAGCACAGTTAAAGAAATTACATAGCAGTCACCCTGTCACCATGTACCTACAAACCGACAGCGCCCGGCACTTGCCAAACCACTCTCATTTTCCGTGATATTTACTAACATCTGCAGTTTCCTTCCAAAGCGCGAACTCTTATCGAACATTGTTTTGTCATCCGGAAGCAATATACTGGTACTAACTGAAACTTGGCTCAACGATAACGTTTCGGACGCTGAAATTCTGACTGACTTACCCGAATTCCGCGTGTATCGTAGCGACCGAAAGTGTACTCGAGGGGGTGGTGTTCTGGTCGCAATTCACCAAGGTATATCATGTTCCGTTGTACACGTAACGTCCGACATTGAATCATTATGGCTCATTTGTCACGCTCCTCCCCTAACAGTACTTCTTGGTGTTTGTTATAGGCCACCGCATACTAATCCAGACTTCTGTAGGCACCTAAACAATAGCCTAAGGCAACTTGTTGCCACTTACCCCAATGCTCGCATCCTTCTCTTTGGCGACTTCAATTACCCGAACATCACATGGCATAACCTAGGCATGTCCTCATTATCATGTCATGCAGAGGCTAAAAACTTCATTGACATATGTTTAAATTTTAACCTGAGTCAGTTAGTCTCGGAACCAACACGCGTTACGCAAGAAACAGCAAACATCCTAGACCTAATACTAACTAACAGTCCTGAGAACCTTTCATCTATCAGTTATCTCCCAGAAATCAGCGACCATAAAATCATACATGCCCTATTTTCATTCAGTTCTGCTCCAAAGTACACATCCGCAAAAACAATATGCCTTTACGACCGGGGAAACTACGATGCAATAACTGAAGACCTTAACACCTTTTTTCTAAGTACAAATCAGTGTTTCCCACTCGCACAGTACATGAAAACTGGTCAATATTCAAAAATAAATTAAGTGTGCTCACTAATATGTTCATTCCGAGGGTTACCTTTCATGCTAATCACAATAAGCCATGGTTTTCTGTACGTTTAAAACGGCTGGAAAATAAAAAAAACGGCTCTTCCGTTCGGCCAAACGCTGTGACACTCAGAGTGACTGGGATAAATACTTCGAAGTGGAAAAATCATATGTATTTGAGATCCGGAACGCCAAGCATACATTTTATCACGATGACTTACCAAAGCTACTAACCAGCAACCCCAGAAAATTTTGGCAACTTTTAAATCCAAAGCAGACTCACGACATCACACTGACTAACGACGCGCATGAACCAGTGACAGACCATGACTGTGGGGAAATATTTAACACCGCATTCGTATCTGTCTTTACTCAAGAACTTGACGCACCTTCAGAATCACCATCAGTTAACATCGAAGCATTCATGCCAACTATCTCATTTTTCGAAGAAGGCATTGCATCCGTAATCGATAACATGAAGCTTTCATCATCAGCCGGTATGGACTCAATTAATTCTAAGCTACTGAAGAATGGTAAATCAATTTGTGCCGCCTATTTATCTTTGATTTTTTCACAGTCACTCGCCTCAGGAATCATTCCAGATGACTGGAAAACGGGGAAGGTCGTTCCAGTGTACAAATCAGGTAACAGAGACTCACCCTTGAACTACCGCCCCATTTCATTAACTAGTGTACCCTGTAAAATCATGGAACACGTCATTTACTCTCAAATCGCAAGTTTCTTGGACTCATGTAATTTTTTTCATCGATCACAACATGGATTTCGTAAAGGTCAGTCCTGCGAAACACAATTAGCGCTATTTCTTCACGACTTGCACACTAACGTAGACCGTAACATGCAGACTGATGTAATTTTTCTAGACTATGCGAAAGCGTTCGATAAAGTTCTTCACCGCCGCCTTTTGCTAAAACTTTCACACCTGCACCTAGACCCTAACATTCTTCGTTGGATTGAACAGTTTCTCACTAACCGTTCTTAGTCAATCTTTGTTAATGGCCACCTATCTAACTCTCTCCCAGTCACATCAGGCGTTCCCCAAGGATCTGTCCTCGGTCCCCTTCTTTTCCTAATATATATTAACGACTTGCCCGACCATGTATCCTGCAGCATCCGCATGTTCGCGGACGACTGTGCCATCTACCACACTATCGGTAACCAGCATGATCACCTGTATTTCCAAACCAACCTTAACAACGTGCTTAACTGGTGTAACACATGGTTAATGACCCTTAATCCTTCTAAATGTAAACTCGTGTCTTTTTCTCGTCGCCATAGCCCATATCGCTTCCACTATTCCATCGTTAACACCGCAATTGAATCAGTACCGTCTTATAAATATCTTGGAATAACCTTGTCTTATGATTTATCATGGCATACACACATCGCTAATGTAGTTTCAGCATCTAATAAAGCACTTGGTTTTCTCAAACGCCATCTCCGCCTAGCCCCCCCACATGTAAAATTACTTGCGTACAAATCTTTAATCAGACCAAAATTAGAATATGCATCTGCCATATGGAGCCCTCATCAAGCGTATTTAATCAAAGCATTAGAAGCGGTACAAAACCGTGCTGCCAGATTCATTCACTCATCTTACTCATACGATATCAGTATTTCATCTTTGAAATCGAAATCTGGACTGCCACTCCTTTCTTTGCGCCGCCGCACTGCAACTCTCGTGCTTTATCACAAGTTATTTCATTCTTCCCGCAATCAGCCACCTTATATAGTAGCCGCAGCACGCATATCTCATCGAACCAGTCATCCATTTCAGGTTTCCCGCCCTTCTTCGCGCACCACTGCTTTTTCTGCCTCGTTCTTTTTTCGAGCAGCCACGGACTGGAACGGCCTCCCCCGGGACATCGCCAACATCGCCTCATCATCTGCCTTTCAAGACCGTGTTATTGATCATCTTCAATACTAAAACAACTTTTACTGCTTATTGTTAACCTAAATAAAACCCCACCCCTTATGTAATGCCCCTCCTAGAAAGGGGGGCCTTTAAGGTAATAAACTGAACTGAACTGAACTGAAAACATGTACAAAACCCCACAACTTTCTAACTTCTTCACCAACTATAAAAATTATTTCTCGCTGTACACATATCCAATTATTATTTGCCTACAGGAAGAAAACTCTGATAATCAGCAATTCCGAACTATCGTACTTCACTAAAAGTTATCTCTCTAAGAAAACAAAATCCCCAATATGAACCATGTTCTTCATGTACTGAAAATTCTACAAGTGTTCTACACAGAAAATTTTGTACTAACGAAATGGGAGAATCAAAGATATTTAAAAATAATTCCTAGGGTTTAATGTCCCAAAATCCCGATATCATTATGAAGGACGCCGTGGTTCAGGGGCCCGGAAATTTTCACCATGTGGCAATCATTATAGTGTACTGACATAGCACAGTACACGGACTTCTACCACTACCAGTACATCACAACGCGACTACCACGGCCGGCATCGAACAGTAGCTGACCACCGTAACCACTATACCACCACGGCCGACGAAGCACAGATTCTTTTTATTATTTTTAGGACACGTTTTACGAGTGATGGTTTCTAGCTTTCGGGAAAAAATAACATGCTGTTTTAGATTTGTAGAGTTAAAAGTTCTCTCTGGCTGTTCGCAACTTGGTGCTACCTGCCACCAGCCGCCTTTTATTAGACAACGCTGAGGAGATGAACTTCGGCCCGACGGGGAGAACCCGCCGATAGCTTGCAGCGCGCCAAGATTTCACGGTAGATATCGTCTCGTCTACGGTGCAGCGGCGTACTGGCACCGTAAACTGAGGCTCACCTAAGCGCCGCTAGCATAAAGGGAGGCGCACACATTACACGGCTGCGCTACGGTGCTGACAAGCCCGAACACTTCCGGCATAGAATAATGCAACTGCTGGGACAAGTAATCAGAGCGCAAGGAAAATGTCACGCTCGAAATGTTAACATGACCAACACAGTCAATCCACGATTTCCATGAATGCTGTATTTTCTGCTCTCAGTACGCACTCCATCTCAGAAAAAGCATGCATGATACAAGCCGCGTGAAAATGACATCGACAGAGGGGCACTGCGTTTATAGCCTGGACTTTACTCGAAGCGGCCTAATCTAAGATATTGCGTAGATACTACTAGACACAGATCATTAGTTGCATGAGCTGTACCCCAAACGGTGAGCAAATGAGAAGGTAGGCACTCACCTCCAAAATGCAGACCAGATAAAAAAGCAATGCCAGCCGGGTCCCGTTCCGTGTTTACGTCCTGGCCTTTGAGGAGGACACGGACTAGACTAGCGACTACCGATGAATGAGCGACGATGGCGGTGCGCCTGCCGCAGTCGAATGGTTCCTCTTTGCGCGATGCCCGTCTAAACCACCATTTAGGAACAAATACAGTATCTTAGAATGAAAGTGGAGCAGAACACGTCGTGGCGATGGATGCAATGATGGTATTTGATGGCCATATTAGTATAAATTTTTGGAGGTCATCCGTATATCAAATGATTACTTTCGTCTAATTTTCTGTTGACGGAGGAGACACTTGTTGTTTGAACTATTCAGAGAAGCATCATTGGTAAACGTGTGCAATATCCATAATATTCGCGAACTGGTGAAGTCTGTGAGTTTTAAACGTGTGCTGTGTCCTTGATGTTGGCGAAGGGGGGAGGGCGAGTGTGTTTATTTCCTGGACACTATGTCCGTTCTTTTGTCCGTAAATACGCGCAATTTTTTGCAGTGTTCACCTACGCTACTACAGTAACAATAAATCTCAAAAATAGCGTGCGTACGATAAGTGTTACGGGTAACGTACGTATCTGCGCACGCGTACTTCGATTCTGCTATTGCGCTACGCCCGGTATCCTGGTAAGCCCGGTATACAATAAGTGTCTATTGTCGACTACCTTGCAGCAGCGCAGTGAACACCACGAGCATCTCGTTCGCCGTCAGCCGGCCGCTACATATCGCCTCACTGCCGGCAGTAAACTGGCCTAACCCGGCACTGGTCTCCTAGCCCTTATCCGCAAAACTAACAGCAGCAACCGCTTCAGGTACAGTTGCTGTGCGACGAATTACCGTAGATCCTCTGACGAAGACGACACGTTGGTACCTTCCCAACACGACGCAAAATAGGGAAAGCCTTGACGACGAAACTCCACGTACTGATGACGACCTGAAGACGCATTATGCAAGCAGTGGAGCAAACCGATGTAGCAATGACCCGACGCTATGACTGAACCGAAATGCACGATGACGAACTAACAAATTGGACGTAATGCTCGATGGTTACAATAACGTGACAGCTCTCTTCGACACTGGGGCCATCTATTCTATCGTCACTTGGCTTTTCGCGACGAAGTTAAATAAAGTGAAGACTGCTTGGCAAGGCCCTGTAATCCTGACTGCTGGGGGTAATTTGATAACGCCTGCTGGTACTTGCTCGGCGTGAATAAGCATCAATAACCGGATTACCCCACCAGAACGATAGCTATGGCACGAGAACAGAACGATGACACAGAAACAAGAAGAACACGAACGCTATGACGAGCGCGTTTCGTTATTGTCACTGTGTCATCGTTCTGTTCTCGCGCTATAACTATCGTCATGTCGTACCAACCAGCCCAAGCTGCCACTGTATTCCACCAGCTTTCTAATTCTACAGCACTGCTCCAGGGATGTGATACTTGTGATGAACTTCTTAAGTCAACACGGCGCTGTCATTGACCTAAGGTCTGAGGCAATAATCCTATCTATAGAAAAAGCACTGCCGCCGTACACGCCGTCAGGGAGGCACACTTTGAATGTGCCTGAAGACCAAGTCATCATTCCTCCTCGCTCCAGCATCAGCGTTTCTGTCGGCACTCAAGAATCAACAAACATGCAAGGCGTCGTTGAAGTGGACCTGCAACTGTTGGTCAACCGCGAACTTTGCGTCGCCAAAAGAATAGCCAAGCTGCGGGGAGGTAACGCAAAAGAGATGCTCACGAACTTTAGCAACAAGTACATACACGTGAGCAGAGGTACGACGGCTGCTTATATCGAAAAAATACTGGAAGCCACCAACGTTTTCGCCGTCATTTATTCTGCCGAATGCACTACAACGATTGAAGCCCTTCAATTAACCGACATAATTGCACAGCACAAGACAACGAGTAGTTACTACCTAAATGCAAAAGAAAACACAAGGCACCGACTTCAACTGAAATTTTATTAGTGAACATCACCGTGCAATTGCGGTGATGTTCCGACTCTCGACGTTAATCCTAACCCTATGACGCATGAACAAGAACAGCTAAATTACTTGTTCCTGAAATGCAAGAACTGCTTTTCGTCACCGTAAAGAATCCGACAGACTCCCATCGTGAAACATCAAATCGCAACAGAAGAAAGTAGCAAGCCACTCCGTCAAAGTCCGTACAGAGTGTCGACGCGAGAACGCTAGGCCATAAAGAAACAAGTCGACGCAATACTACGCGACAACATCATTCAGCCTTCAAAGAGTACGTGGGTGTCACCGGTGGCGTTAGTGAAGAGAAAGGACGGAACTCTATGCTTATGCGTCGACTATCGCTGCCTGAACTAAATCCCGAAGAACGACGTGTACCCGCTCACAAGGATAAACGACGCCCTATATTGCCTTCGCAATGCGAGGTACTTTTCTTCGATAGAGCGCAAACTGGCTATCGGAAATTGAATTCGACGAGACAGAGGGAGAAAAGACTGCCTTCATAAAACCGGACGGCCTGTTCGAGTTCAATATCAGCCCTTTTGGTCTCTGCTCGGCACCTGCGACTTTCTAATGAGTCAAGGATACGGTCCTGGCTGGCCTGAAGTGGCAAACTTGCCTCGTTCACCTGGATAACGTACCTGTTTTTTGTCGAGCTTCGACGAACACCTCCAGCGCCGCAAATCTAGACTTCAAGGAACCAGGAGCTCTAGACTTACCCTAAAGCCAGAAAAATGCCACTTCGCGTACAAGAAGCTCCTGTTTTCAAGACTGAGGTGTGCCCAGATTCGTGGAAAACAGCTACCATTGCCACCTTTCCGCCACCCAATAACAAGAAGGCCTTGCGCCATTTTCACGGCTTGCCCCGCCGCGGTGGTCTAGTGGCTAAGGTACTTGGCTGCTGACCCGCAGGTCGCGGGTTCAAATCCCGGCTGCGGCGGCTGCATTTCCGATGGAGGCGGAAATGTTGTAGGCCCGTGTGCTCAGATTTGGGTGCACGTTAAAGAACCCCGGGTGGTCAAAATTTCCGGAGCCCTCCACTACGGCGTCTCTCATAATCATATGGTGGTTTTGGGACGTTAAACTCCACATATCAATCAATCAAATCATTTTCACGGCTTGTGCGCCTATTACAGACGCTTCGTCAAAGACTTTCCACAGGTCGCCGAGCCACTAACCCAACTCACGAAAACCGGCGTCAATTTGAAAAGGGGAAACAGCGCAAATTGAAGCATTTCATAAACTCAAACGACGCCTGCGAACACCGCCGCTACTTGTGCGTTTTGATAAATACGCTGAAGCTCAAGTACACACCGACGCAAGCAGCGTAGGACTCAGAACCATCCTTGTGCGAAAGACCGACGACCTGGAAATGGTTATCAGTTATGCTAGCCCGTCGCTATAGAAGGGCGAGGCCAACTATTGCGACAACAGATAAGGAGCGCCTTGCCATTGCCTGATCAGCGCCGAAATTTCGCCCTCATCTCTACGTCAGGCCTTTCAAAGAGTTGAGTGACCCCCATGCCCTTTTTTTATAAAAAAGAACACGGGAACGCATGGCCGGAGCGCTCCGGCGGCTGCTGGCAGCCCGTTCAAGTGGGAGCGAAAGCGACCACAGTCGCTTTTTCCGTCGTCTCGTGGCGAATAAAAAAACTGTACATTGCTGATGTAGAACCAGGGGGAAGATTGCGACTAAGGGCCCTCCCCTTTCAAGGTGATTACGCGAGAGTACACTATGCGCGATAGCCGGTAATCACTTTGAAGGAGGGAGGGTTGCAATCTTGCCGTTTTATCAGCAACGACTGGTTGTTTGCTGACCGCGAGATGACGAGAAAAGAGGCTGAGGTTGCTCTCGCCCCCGCTTGAACGTGCTGCTAGCAGCAACCGAAGCGCGCAGGCCCCTTGTCGCTGTGTTCGCTTTCATAAAAATGGACACTGTACATTACTTGGGCCGTTCCCGATGCCGGCTATTGGAAACAAATGGATTGTCGTAGCTACCGACTACCTTTCCCGTTACGCCAAGACGAAAAGCCCAGCCGAAAGGTAGGGCATCTGAGGTAGCCCAATTCTACATCGGAAATCGTCCTGCGCCACGGCGCCCCGCAGGTCCTCATCACCGACAGAGGTACGGCATTTACTACTAGGCTAACCCAAGCGATTTTGGCATACAGCCACACAAGTCACCGCCGCACAACAGCATGCTACCACAGACCTATAGTCTCATCCTCATCGTCATCATCATCACCATCATCAGCCTGACTACGTCCACTGCAGGACAAAGGCCTCTCCCATGTTCCGCCAGTTAACTCGGTTCTGTGCTTGCTGCTGCCAATTTATACCCGCAAACTTCTTAATCTCATCTCAGAGTGGGCGTCTGAACCGCACTACGATGCAGTTCACTAATCCATTCTGCTTTGTCGTCCAGGTTACAGCATGGATTCATTTCACCGCCGTACCAATATCTCCAGCGATAAGCGACACCAGCGGGCTGTCCTGCCATCTCAACGATATGAAAGTATCAGCCTGCCCGTGCGACAGCGACGTGTCTATGGTCATCCCTCTACCAAACGAAGGAATCGGATCGACGACAACATCAGCGACGGCTGCCTATATGAAGAGCTGGCGGAATCCCGGCGCCTTTAGTGGGCGTGTGAACAGCACGGTGATGCAGTTCACTAATCCATTTTGCTTTGTCATCCAGGTTACGGCATTGATTCATTTCACCGCCGTACCAATATCTCCAGTGATAAGCGACACCAGCGGGCTGTCCTGCCATCTCAACGATATGAAAGTATCAGCCTGCCCGTGTGACAGTGACTTGTCTACGGTCATCCCTCTATCAAATGAAGGAATCGGATCGACGACAACGTCATCGACGGCTGCCTATATGAAGAGCTGGTGGAATCCCGGCGCCTTTAGTGGGTGTGTGAACAGCACTACGATGCAGTTCACTAATCTATTCTGCTTTGTCGTCCAGGTTAGTTCGGTTACATCTCTGTATGCTAAAAAGTCGAATAACGTTTGTTTTTTTGCTGTTCGCATGCCCGGGAGTTTTGTTTTCTGTTTTTCATGAGTGCTTTGATGTTGTAACTCACTTGCTTATGTTGTCCGGTGATTTTGAGCTTAGTCCCGGACCTAACACTAGAGCCCAAGTGCAAAGTCCTCTTACTGATTCACAGACTAAGAAGTTTAATGATATGTTCATGATGTTACAAGCTGTAAACACGCGTACCGAAAAAATGGAGAGGAACCAGACAGATCTAATCAAATCTATTGACGAGCTTAAAAAAACACAAGCGATTTTTTTAAGAAAACCTTATTGTTTTAGACAAACGGTTAACTGAAGTAGAGCGCAAAACGGTCGCGATTGAGGAAGTCCAGGAAGAGATACAGCGTTTTCGCCAATCCATTAGCCATATTAGCAGCGAAAACGATCAAATGCGTGCTCAGCAAGGTGAGCTCGAGGATATGCAGCGGCGAGACAGCCTCTAATTCTATGGGCTGCCTGATGCCCAGTCGGAGTCCTTGGCTCAGACAGAAGAGAAGCTGATGAATGTGTTTTCATCCAGATTAGAAATAGCACCCTCTGAAATACTAATCGAACGAGCACACAAGCTTGGCGGTTATCATCCCAATAAGTGCCGGCCAATCATTGCCAAATTTTCTTCCTTCAAGCTCAAGCATCAAATACTTCTGAGTAGTTCGAAGCTGAAGGAAGTAAATGTTGCCGGTAGCGAAGGCTATTCGCCAGCTACTCGCCTTGCCAGAAAGAAACTGGCTGAATTTGGCAAAACTCAATCCTCAAGATTTAAGCTTCGCTTTAACAAACTGTACGTGAATAGAAAGTGCTACATCTACAACCCCTCTGATGATTGCGTGCGTTAAATCTCCGAATCCTTTAAGTCATCAGTCAAAACTTCACATCTCTCGCATGGGTCGCCTCATGCATCTGTGCACAACACCGAATAGCGCTACTCGAGGGGAAGTGGATCAAAGCTACCAGTCGCAAATCAACTTTCGTTTTTTTTTCACAAATGTTCGAAGCCTAATTCCAAAACGTGACGATCTCTGCTCTGTTATCGATGCTTCTAACGCCGACATAATCTGCCTTACTGAAACCTGGTTGTCTGCGCAGGTTGATAACAGTGAATTATTTGATTGCAAAAAACACAACATTTACCGTTGTGACAGAGGTGTTCGGTGTGGAGGCGGTGTGCTTATCGTGGTTTCAGATACGATTTCGTCATTTCCAATTCATTTTAGTAGTGCTTTGGAACTTGTTTTGGTTGAAATACAAACGCGTTCTAAGAAGTTGATATTGGGCGCTTGTTATCGACCACCATCCTGTTCATCCACTTTTGTTGACGAGCTTCATGATGTCATTTCCACGCTAACAGTACGGTATCCCAATAGTCCGCTCATTTTACTAGGCGACTTTAATTTCCCGAATATAGTTTGGTCAAACGTGCATTCCACTTGTCATCCTTTCTCCGGAGCGGGAGACGCGTTTTCGAATTTGTGCAACGATTTTAACTTGTCCCAGCTAATAACACAGGAAACAAGAATTACGCATACCACATCTAACATCTTAGATTTAGTGCTAACCACTGCGCCTGATCTTTCCCATTTCATATCCTACTTGCAGGGGCTAAGCGACCACTTGCTGCTTTATTTTTCTTTCACCTGCACAGTACCTCACAGTAGGAACCACAAAAAATATATCCGGGACTATAAGCGTGCAGATTTTGATGCTAATAATCATTATCTTTAAGCTTTTTTAAGTGATTACATGCACAACTTTTATGATCGCTCCGCTAATACTAACTGGACTTTATTCAAAGAAAAGGTTCTTTCACTCATAGAAAAATATGTGCCACGCATAGACATCACATCTAACCAGCAATCACCATGGTTCAGTCAATCGCTTAAACGACTACGCAATAAGAAAAAAACGCATTTTCAGCTTTGCAAAAGCAACTGGCACTAAAGAACGTTGGAGTGATTATCAGGCCGTAGCTACGGAATACAAACAAGCCCTAAAAGATGCTGAGGATTCATTTTTCAATACTACATTACCATCTCTTTTAATTACCAACCCTAAGCAATTTTGTAATGTAGTGAACAAAAGAGACAATTCCTCAATCACCCTTAAAGATGCAAACAATCGTATAATCAAACTTGATTAATCCGCAAATGTTCTCAACTCTGTATTTGTTTCTGCTTTTTCACAAAATGTGTGTTCCGTAACTCCCACAAATGCTAGTTCGAATTTCTTAACAATGGCCCCATTGTCTTTGATGCTGCCGGTATAGAAAAAATCATGAAAAATCTAAACGTTTCATCATCATGTGGTGTTGATGGCATCAATTCAAAGATTTTAATTAGTACTAAAGTGTACAGTGTTATCATTCTCAATAATATAATTCAGCAATCGTTTCATACCGGTTGCATTCCGGAAGACTGGAAGGTAGGGAAGCTGATTCCCTTGCACAAATCTGGGGATACGCATTCTCCATATAATTATCGACCAATCTCACTCACATGTATTTCTTGTAAAGTTATGGAACATGTTATTTGCTCTCATCTCGCATCTTTCCTAGAGTCAAACTCGTTTTTTACAGATCACCAGCATGGATTTCGCAAGTGATTTTCATGTAAAACACAAATTTTGTCATTCACACATGACCTAAATTCTATTCTTGACAGGGGTTCCATTGTCGACTGCATGATCCTAGACTTCACAGAAGTGTTCGACAAGGTTTCTCATTAACTGCTTCTTTTAAAACTCAGCAAACTTAACATTGATCCGAACGTTCTTCAGTGGCTTCACTTTTTTCTCACTGATCGTTCCCAATTTGTCACTGTGAATAACACCTCATTCATCACTTCTGTGTTGAATCAGGCGTGCCTCAAGGCTTTGTGCTGGGACCTTTGCTTTTCCTCATCTACACAAACGACTTACCTGATAATCTATGTTCATCAATAAACCTGTTCGCTGACGACTGTGTTATATACCGGGTTATTAACAGCGACTCTGATGTCTATCTTTTTCAATCAGATGTAAACTGTGTTCGTGACTGGACTTACACACGAAACATGGACTTAAACACCAACAAATGCAAGCACATGCGCGTTTCACGTCGCGATACAACTGTGCCCTCTCATCATCTTAATAATACTAACCTAGAACCTGTGTCATGTTACAAATACCTAGGCGTACTCATCACTTCTGATCTTTCCTGGAATTGCACGTAACACATGTAACTAATGATGCTAATCGCACGCTGGGCTTTATACACCGTAATTTTCATTGTTCTTCTCTTCCAGTAAAATTACTTCTGTATGAATTATTAGTAGGTTCCAAAATGGAATATGCTGCATCTGTATGGGAACTCAGCCAAGAAACACTCGTTCATCAGCTTGAATCTATCCAGAGTCGGGCTGCTCGTTTCATTCTTTCCAACTATCATTGCACCTCCAGCGTCACTTCCATGAAAACAACTTTATCATTACCTCTGCTCTCACAATGTAGAGAAATATCTCACCTCTGCCTGTTTCACAAGATATATTACCACAATTCAGTCCTTAAGAATAAATTGATAAACCCTTCTTCTTACGTATCCGCTCGCATCGACCATCGTCATAAGGTTGGCATTCCCACATGCCACACCAACCATTTTTACAATTCATTCATCCCCCATACGTCATGTTACCTCTATGTTTAAGGCTGCTATAGCTAACCTGTCGCCATAATTTTCAGGAACATAGTATTTCCATTTTTCAGTAGACCTGTTGAGCTTTGTAGTTCTTTAATACCTGTTTTTGTTCTTATAATGTGCATTATTTGTTGTTGGTTTCCTTCACTGATCCATGTAACCACCAATTTTTCAGTTTTTCATAATGTTGTGTAACCCACTCCCCTCTGTAATGCCCTCGGGCCCTGAGGGTTTTGAAATAAATCAATAAATCAATCAATAAATAAATAAATCTGTCAACCTAACCTTCTGTCTCCCCTTATCCCGCTTGCCTTCTCTGGGAATCCAGTTAGTTACCCTCAATGACCAGCGGTTAGCCTGTCTACGCGCTTCATGCCCGGCCCATGTCCATTTCTTCTTGAGTTCAACTATGATATCCTTAACCCCCGTTTGTTCCCTAATCCACTCGGCTCTCTTCTTGTCTCTTAAGGTTACACCTACCATTTTTCTTTCCATTTCTCGCAGCGTCGTTCTCAATTTAAGCTGAACCCTCCTTGTAAGTTTCCAGGTTTCCACTCCGTAGCTAAGTACCGGCAAGATACAGCTGTTACATTCCTTCCTCTTGAGGGATAGTGGCAATCTACCTGTCATAATTTGACAGCGCTTGCCAAATGTGCTCCACCCAATTCCTATTCTTCTACTTACTTCGATCTCGTGGTTCGGCTAAGCGGTTATTACCTGCCCTAAGTATATATTGTCTTTTACAATTTGAATTGCACTATTACCTATATCGAAGCGCTGCTCTCTTACGAGGTTGTTGTACATTACTTTCGTTTTCTGAAGAGTAATTTTAAGACCCACCTTTCTGCTCCCCTTGTATAACTCCGTAATCATGAGTTGCAATTGGTCTCCTGAGTCACTCGGCAATGCAATGTCATCGGCGAAGCGTAGGTTACTAAGGTACTTCCATTAACTCTTATCCATAACTGTTCCCATTCTGGGCTTCTGAAAACCTCCAGTAAGGACGCGGTAAATAGCATTTAGTAAATTGTGTCCCCCTGCCTTACACCCTTCTTGATTGGTATTTTATTGCCTTCTTTATGAAGCACTAAGGTGGCAGTTGATCCCCTGTAGATTTCTTCCGGGATGTTTATATGTACTTCATCGGCGCCCTGATTCCGCAGTGTCTGCATGACGGCTGATAATTCTACTGAATCAAACGCCTTCTCGTAATCTACGAAGACTATATGTAGCGGTTCGTTATATTTTGAGCATTTCTCTATTACCTGATTGATAGTATGAATGACGTCGATTGTTGAGCAGCCTGTTCGAAATCCCGCTTGTTCCTTTGGTTGATTAAATTCTAATGTTTTCTTTACTCTGTTAGCAATTACCTTTGTAAATAGCTTGTATTCTACAGAGAGCAAGCTGATCGGCCTGTAATTCTTCAAGTCCTTGTCATCTCCTTTCTTATGTAATAAGATGTTAGCATTTTTCCAAGACACTGGTACTCTTCCCATCAGGAGACACCTCGTAAACAGGGTGGCTAGTTTTTCTAACACAATCTGCCCTCCATCTTTAAGCAGATTTGATGTTACCTGATCCTCACTAGCAGCTTTGTCTCTTTGCACGCTCTCCAAAGCTTTTCGGACTTCTTCTATCTATACTGGTGGGGTGTCATTTGGGTTACTGTGACTTCTTATAGTATTAAAGTCGTGGTTGTCCCGGGTATTGTACAGATATCTGCAAAACTCATCCGCCATGTTGACTATCCTATCCATATTGGTTGTTATTTTGCCTTCTTTATCCCTTAGTGCATACAGCCGATTTTTGCATATCTCAAGCTTCGTTTTCACTGCATTGACGCTTCCTTCGTTTTTCAGAGCGTGTTCAAGTCTCTCCATGTTATACCTTCTTGCATCGCATATCTTACTCCTATTATTCAACTTCAATAGCTCTGCCAGTTCTGTTTTGTCTGTTCTACTTGAGACTTTCATAATTTGACGCTTCTTAATGAGATTCTTCGTTTCCTGGAAAGCTTGCCAGTGTCCTGTCTAGCTACCCTGCCTTCAGCTTCCACTGCACACTCCGTAATGATAGTCGTCAGATTATCATTCATTGTACCTACGCTAAGGCTGGTTTCTTAAAAGCCAAGTACCTGTTCTGAAGCGAGACTCTGAATTCCTGTACTTTCTATCTCAGTGATAGCTCATTGATTGGCTTCTTGCGTATCAGTTTCTGTCGTTCCTTCTTCAAGTCTAGGTGAATTTGAGTCCGTACCATTCTATGGTCACTGCATTATACCTTGCCAACCACTTCCACATCCTGCACGAGGCCTGGGTGTGCACGCATAAAGTCTATTTCGTTCTTATTGTCACCATTAGGGCTCTTCCATGTCCACTTGCGGTTTTCTCGTTTTCGGTAGAAGGTATTCAAAATCCCTAATTTATTGCATTCTGGAAATTCTACTAGTAGCTCTCCTCAGGCATTTCTAGTACCGATGACATAATCCTCCTGCCTAGTCTCCAGCCTGCTTCTTCTCTACTTTTACATTAGTCTTCTATCAGTATAGTATACTGTGTTTTTACCTTACTGATTGCCGATTCCGCGTCTTCATGGAAGCTTTCAACTTAAGCGTCATCATGGCTGGATGTAGGTGTGTATGCCTGTACCACTTTCATATTGTATATTTTATTCAATTTATTTACGATACCTACCACCCTTTCATTAAAGCTATGGTATTCCTCGATGTCGCCAGCTATGTTTCTGTGAATTAGGAGCCTCACTCCCAGTTCTTTTCTGTCAGCCAGGTCCCGATAACAAAGGACGTGCCCATTCTGTAGCATTGTATAGGCCTCATCTGTCCTCCTAACCTTACTGAGCCCTATTATATCCCATTTAACACTCTCTAGTTTCTCGAATAGTGCAGCTAGATTTCCCTCAGTAGATAAGGTTCTAGTGTTAAACGTTGCCAAGTTCACGTTTCAATGGCGGCCTGTCCGGATCCAGAGATTCTTAGCACGCTCTGCTGCGTTGCAGATCTGACCACCGCCGTGGTCAGTTGCTTCGCAGCTGCTAGGGACTGAGGGCCGTGAGTTAATTGACGTATGCGTTTGGGAGGTAATGGCCGGATACTGCACCACGGTGGCCAATCCTTCTGTGGTGAGGGAGTGCGTTACCGGCGGTAGTCACCGGTAAGGCCACGCCCTAGGCCTCCTAATGCAGTTTCATTTTTATCCGGTTGAGAACTGCACAGAACTGGGATTTCGAACCACGGATCTTTTGCATGCGAGGTCGATGCTCTAACCACTGCGCCATCGCCGCTTGCTATGGGAGCATGAGGACGATGCCTATGGTCTCACCGTGTGCCTAAACAAGACCATTGCTGACATGCTGGCCATGCACGTCGACGTCGATCCCAAGACGTGGGATGCCATCATTCCGTACGTAACCTTCGTATACAACACCGCCGTACAAGAAATGACGCAGATGATGTTGTACAAGTTGGCTTACGGAAGGAACCTGACAGTGACGCTTGACGTCATGCTGCCAGACGTCGCTGATGGAAAAAACCTCGACGTCGCCGTCTACCTTCGGCGCACGGAAGAAGCTCATCAACTCACCTGCCTGCGCACCAAGAATCACCAGGCAGCCTGCAGTAGCCCTTACATTCTTCGACGAAGCTTCGTGGAGTACCTGCCCGGTGACCATGTCTGGATATGGACTCCGATACGCCGACGTCGACTGAGTTGCAAACTTCTACGACCGTACTTCGGACCGTACTGAGTCGTTCGATGTCTTGGACCACTTGACTATGAGGTTGTTCCCGACGGCATTACGAACTCTGAACGGCGCCGTGCTCGACCTGAAGTCGTTCATGTCGTGCGGCTCAAGCCAATTCATGCGTGAACCTGATGACTGTACTTTGTTGTTATCACTGTGATTTATTTCTTGTACTTATTATTTATTGCGTGTGTTATTGTGCCTTTGTCTTTGGTTGATACATGGGGATGATGCCTTTTTCAAAGGGGGGAAACACCACGTTCCTTTCCTCAAGTTTTGTTATCACCCCGTTACACTATGTTGAGCCCAAACCGCGCCAACTATGTTCGAAAAGCTTCGAGGCTGTAGTAGATCCTTTTATTAAGATTACGCCCGCTTCGTAAATATTACAGATTATTTCGAAACCTACGTCGCCGCTAGCGATAGTGCCGGAACATTCGATGGCAAGTGTGCTAATACCGACGTGCTTCGCAGCTTTCATTTAATTGACGGCCGACGCTCTGCTCACCACTATCAGTGCCAGTGTCTTGCTGTAATCTAAATTTCTTTTTTTAGATGCGGAAGCATCTTATACTCGCGCCTTGTAGTGCGCCGTCTGCGCCGTCCGCACCACTTCTCGAACGTTCGACAGCTGACGCGCGCGCATGCGCCGTCGCGCCGTCGCCCACCATCTGTGCCGCGCGCGCTTCTCCTTCGAGAACATTCGACAGCTGACAGCGCATGCGCCGTCGCGCTGTATATATACTCAAGGTCGGCGCTCGCTCGCTCAGTTGCCGCTCGTCGGTTGGTTTGTACGGCGCGTCGACGTCCAAGGTCGCGGTGAAATGAATTCCAACGAATCCACAAACACAATGATCGACGTCCCTTCGACCAGCGCCGCCCTTTCGCATACGTGTGTACGTGTTCACTCATTTAACACCCCCTCCTACAACCACGTTAACCAATTTAGCCATCGACCCAAGTAAGTCGCAATTTAACACCCCATTTCAGAACCACGTTAACCAATTTAGCCATCGACCCAAGTAAGTCGCACTTTAACACCCCGTTGACCAATTATATGCTCCGCATCCTCCTCAGTGTTCCCCCGAGGGAAGCTGCGGGCAATTTTTTTTTGACCACAAGTTCGGCCCGAATAAACAGTTTATTATGCGACCTGCAGTCTGCTTCTTTCATCCACGTCACGACCCCGTGACAGATTATTAACCGACAACAAAGATCTGCATGGATTGATAGACATCTGCGGTAATGAGGGGGTATAGCAAATTTGAAGTTTAGAAGGAAAAAATTGACAATCATGATTTTTAGTGATAACGAAGGCAGTGACCTCAAGATACAGGAATTCATGCTAGATATAGTTGATAAATATACTAATTTGTGTGTTATTTTGTATGGGCATAAGGTTAAACAACGGAACTTAGTATCTAAGGGAGCACGAACGATACGTAATGAATTAGGGTAACAGAAACGCAGCTGCAATGAAACATAGCGAACTGCGGAACTACAATACGTATGATGTCATGAGAGGGATATGGAAAGGTCTCATGGTCCTGCGTTTGACGTTCGAATACGGTCTTGTGCGTGAAATCAGGGTTTCAGTCAAGACTGTAAATTGAACTACATGACATTGGTGGACTTGCTTTGGGAGCACACGGGAATTCTCAAAATCAGGGAGTACAAGGTGAGATGGGATGGACATCGTCCGAGTGCCGGGAAGCTAGCAGCAAGGTGGGGTTTGAGGAGTAATTACAAAACAAATAGGACAAGAGCGTTGGGCTATGAAATTTTTCAGCTACTTGTACATGAAGAGCGTTGATAATAAATGGAGGAAGTGAAATAGAAAATGGTCAAGCAAGTATTTAGGCAACAGCAGAATATCAATCGGTTATGAAGATGGTGAAAGAAACAGAGAGGGACATCTGGAAATTTGGAATGCTTAGAAAAACATCACTAGAAACCTACTGAACTTTAAAGCAGTAAATTGCAAAAAAAGATATTTACGATAATTGTCGGGGTAGTTCTCTGCTGTTCGAGGTCAAAACGGAAGTATTGCAGACCAAAACGTACCGAGCCAAGTACGAAGGCACAGACACGGTATGTAGTGCGTGTGGAGAAAAGCAGGGAACAGCTGAACGTTTGATAATGTTCTGTAAAGGGCTCCATCCCTATAGTCCAAGATAATGGCGTGGAATTTAAGCATTGTGGTTTAGAGACAGTGAAGGCAAAATAGACATTAAACGGGTATAAATAACCAGGAGGAAGCTGATTGGTGGCTACTATCAAGGCACGAGTAAAATTAAATCCTTCAACTCACAGAGAGTGACAATAAAATTACAGAAAAGCAGGGACGTCAACCAAAAATTGGAGGATCCGGTTTACTACCCTGCACTAAGGAAAAGGGGAGTGGGGGAGAAAGTTAAGTAAGAAAGCGAAGAGCAATATTGACGCACTAAAAGGAAAGAAAAGTGAGCGGGGGTGTTATAGCCTTGACTTCGAATTTCTATCAGTTAAACTACAAAATGTGGTTCTTGCCGTTTGTTATAGACCACCAAATGGCGAAACGGCATCCTTTCTGGATTACCTGGACACTTTTTTGCGTTCACTAACACAAATCGCGTAGACGTTGTGTGTGGCGGTGACATGAACATAAATATGCTCAAACAGGAACCTATAGTACAAAAACTTGATATTTTGCTGAAATCTCATTGCTTTTCAAACATGATCACTGTCCCTACGAGAATCACACAAATGTCTTCGTCCTTGATTGATTTGTTTTTAACAAATATAGCGACAGAAAACCTCAAGGCTGGTGTTATTACTGTACATTTTAGTGATCATTTGCCAATATACATTTGTTGTAGAAAACACTTATGTGACAAAAACAAACCGAACACATTTTTCACCCAGCGTATAAACGAACAAACTCTGAAAATATTTTCGGAGAAGATTTTGAGGGCTCCTTGGACGAATATACTTAAAATGAATGAGCCAAACAAGGAGTACGAGGAATTTTTGAACATACTAAAGCCAATTTATACTGCTTCGTTTCCTCTGGTTAAAACAAAGCAGAACAGGAAAGTTCGTAAACTCTCGATCAACGCGGAACTTCGGAAAAGAATACAAGAAAAAATATGTTATTTAGCCGCTATCTTAAAACGAAAGACCCTAAATTGTTTAAAAAATTCAAGGTTAAACGAAATCGCCTAAATAAAGATCTCAAAAAGGCAAAACAAGAATATTATAACAATATGTTTAGTTCAGTTTCTGGGTGTTCAGATATAATGTGGAAAAGGCTAAATTCTCTCTTGAATCGCAATGTGTCCACGGGTTCAGTACATAGCATGTTTCTTAACGGCGAGGTCATATCAGGAAAACCCTTGGCCGACACTTTCAATAAATATTTTGTAAATGTCGCAGAAAAATGTGATGTGAGTAGTAACCCTGGAAGTGTCCCATTTATCGACAGTACCATTTTTCTTGATCCGACAAGTGAGAATGAAGTGAAAAAATTAGTTTTGAATTTGAAAAACAGTACAGCACTTGATATTGACGGGATACAAGTTCAACCTATAAAGGATGTCATTATATTCCTTCTTCCTTATATAACGCATATATTCAATTTGTGCCTTGGCCTGGCTGTTTTTCCCACTAAAATGCAAGTTGCACGCGTTACCGTCCTCTTCAAGAAAGGCGATAGAAATAACATGTCAAATTACCGGCCTGTGTCAATTCTGCCAGTCCTATCGAAGGCATTAGAAAAACTAATATTAAAACGGCTGACTAATTTTGAAAGGAAGTTTCAGTTGCTTCATAACTCGCAGTATGGTTTCCACAAAGGCTTCAGCACAGAATATGCTCTCATGGCACAGAAAGAGTACATTTATCAGCAATTCGAACAGGGAAACGTTGTGTTGGGGTTGTTCGTAGATTTTACGAAAGCTTTTGACCGCATTTACCACAAATTACTTATAGAAAAACTGGAATGGTACGGTATTCGGGGAACGGCGGGATCATTAATACAGTCTTATTTGCTACACCGTAATCAGATTGTTAGCCTGGGTGGTTGCAATTCCAATTCTTTGTCAATCGTTGCAGGAGTTCCACAGGGAAGCATTTTGGGACCTTTCCTCTTCAATATTTACATTATTGATATCGTGAACATCTCCTCTAACGTAAAATTTATAATATATGCAGATGATAGGAATATATTTTTAACAGGAAAATCAGTGAACGAATTAATAACACATGCAAATCTACTGCTGATTAGATTAGAAAAATGGACAAGAGAAAACGGTCTAAAAATAAATGTTGCAAAGACTAAGGCTATGGTATTTCATACTAAAAATAAAGCAGTAATTGTAAAACAAACGATCTTTTTTAAATTCCACCCATGTCGAGATAGTCCCTTCTCTTAAAATATTAGGAGTAATATTTCAAGAAACATTATCATGGGATCACCACATACACTTCTTAGCTACGAAGGTCTCTCAGGTAGTCGGCCTTGTGTACGGAAACAAGCACTTGCTTCCTCGAAATATTTTGTTGTTAACTTACAATACCTTATTTTTATCAAGAATCAATTACTGTCTTCTAGTTTGGGCTCTAACTTCTAAAGAAAACATAAACAAACTTCATATGTTGCAAAAAAGGTTTGTACAGGCGGTAGAGAACGTGCCACGTACTTATCATACTCGTTCCTTATTTGAAAAATACAACCTAATGCCAGTAATAAAATGTATGATTTTCTTCTGTCCAAGAAATATAAGCAAGACATAAAAAAACTCTAACCCGTTTCTAAAGCAGTTGGCAGATTTAATACTCAACCAGCCTAAGTATAATACCCGGAAAAATGAAGTGTGGACTGTTCGAACCTTTAGAACCACATACGGTCTTCAATCGTTGGGAAATAAACTTCCAAGGTTACTAAATGAACTTAGGGATAAAGAAATTGACTTAGAAAAAATCACCTTTAAACAACTGCGGAATCATTTCCTCCAGATGTCATGATCACTCGTTTCTGTTACTTGTAATTTTCTAAAGAATGTATTTTTGTATTTTGTTTTTGTTGACGTGTATTTTGTATACTGCTTTGTGTTTTTTTTCACGATATGTTTTTGGTGTCTTGTTTGTTTTTTCTGTTTTAGGAAATGAGTATGCATTTGTGGTGTTGCCAAAGCAATAAATTAGGCATATTTCTTTTATGATGCTTTTTCTGTGTTTTGCAAGGCAAATGCGCCTGTATTTCACATTGCGAAATTATTTGTTTATAGCATTATATGTACCAATATGTTACACCTGTACAGTGTTGATTGCTCATTTTTGTCGTATACATGTTTGTATGCTTCGCTCGGATGTATTACGCAAATGCTTCCTTTTTTTAAGGCAAATACGCCAACATTTTTCGCATCTTTTGAAATAGATTTTTTGTCGTTGTTGTTTAAGCATTAGACGTTTCGTTTTATCACACATGTACAGTGATGATTTCTTTCTTGTTTAAGCATTAGACGTTTCGTTTTATCACACATGTACAGTGATGATTTCTTTCTTGTCATAGACCTGTTTATTTTACGCGTATGATCCCGAATCTTTTTATGAAAGTGTTACCGCTGCTGCGATGTGTTCGGGGAGGGGGAAGGGGGGCCTGCGGCCTTGTCAAGTTGGCATCACGCCAGCTTTTTCTGCAGGTCTCCTGCATCATGTATCCTTGATGAGAAATAAAGTCATTATTATTATTATCATTATTATAATAGGCCAATAACACGCAAAAGGTTAAATAAGGCATAGTACTTAAGTTCATTACTAGGTGACGTGAGCCATCGCCCGATCTAAAGGACACAGCCGGATATATCCATCCATGCCAAGTGAAACAGTATGATCCTAAATACTTAGTATGATATTACTGGTTTCAGCAATAGCTACGAAGCAATTTTTACTTAATTTCAAGACGCTCTTCTTTCGTGAATAATATAATTTTTTCCTTGTTAACTTTCGTTTTTCCGTTGGCCAGAAAGTGCAATGTGCTGACTGTTTTGCGTTTTTTAAAAACAAATCAATTTTTTCACGGTATATTTGATTCACACTTTTTGTTTTAGAAGTTTCAATTAAATACTTTGTTTGTGACCGAAGCAGTAACGTTGTTAAAATATTAGCATTTGGACTCATATTATGGCTTACTTTAGAAATGTAGCCTTCCAAGTAAAGATATGGCTTACATAGTTTTCCATATTATTTTTCTTTAGCAAGCACATGCAGAAAGTTTCGAAAGAGTACTTTTTGTATTAAGGGAGAAAAAAATCATCTGAACAACACCAAGGAGTAGGAAGCTTGCTTTTATCTCGCTTTAATGCATAGCACATCAGAGCGAGGCTACAGCGGGATTTTTCGGCAGCGGATAATGCATGTCACAGAACAGCTTGTCACCTGTTTTAGTAATACTGCGGCATAGAACGTAAAAAAGATGCAGTAGTGCTCATTATATGGAACAATATCTCCACCCTTAGAACATGAAAGAGCTGATTATATTCAACCGCTTCATAGTCCCAAGAGGCAGAATATTATTGTTGTCACTGGACTGCAATACAGTATTTGGTCGTTCTGTTTGGGTCCTAATATTTATTGCACTTGGTATAAAGAATAACTACTGTCATAATTCAGGTGTCGTTTACTTATAAGGTCTGTTTTTATGTTTCAGGCATAGGCCTATGCGTGATTGGAATTCCCACTGGTGTTCACGATGAAATGATTTATCCTAGATGTACGCGTTAGAGAGGATCCAGCATTGCTCCGATAAATTATACGTAATTCGTCATTTTGTATTCATTCATCCTTTTTTAAAGGTCTTATAGGTTGTTCGAAATGTTAAAAGCGCGTCACAATTACCGGACGAGATTTTAAGTGAAACATTTCAGCCTCCTCACACCCTTAAGAAAGAGGGGGATGGGAATGGTAAAGAGCCTTCAGAATAGTTGCAGACGGAATAGGCCTCCCAACCTTGGCCAGTGGGCGCTGCGCCACGCACGTTTGGCTACCTTTCTAGCGAAAACTGGTCGCTCGGTACCCCGCTCCCGCCTTCTTCCTGGGCTGTCTCAGCACGTTCACGTGCTCTTCACGCACTGTTGTCTGGTCGCCCTGCACGTGCAGCGTCACCTGTGACTTTCTTCAAAGGTTTAAAAAAATTGTAAAAGCGTTTTCATGGTGTGAATCGTTTCAGAACGAAGAACAATCATTGCCAACATTTGCGGGACCGAGCAAGTCAAATTGATGTCTTTGAGCGGAGACTTTCTGCATGTCGATGGCGAACAACTTCCATTCTATGAGATTAAAAGTTAGGTGACGGCGCGAATTCTATATACATGTTACCGGTAAAATGCACGTTTTCTGCGGCATTAGTGTCCTCTCGGAGCTGTCGGCAAACAACCATCACGCTTTCGCGTGCGTTTGCATATTCGCAATGCCCACGGCCTATTACTCTGTTCCAGAAGTTCTGTGCAGCAGAGCCCAGGCTACACGACCCTCGAACGCAGGCTGTTGCGAAGCGAGATGTAGTGTCCCGTACACTTAGCCAGTTGTTTGTCCTCGGGACTTTTACAAGTGGTCTCATCGGAGGATTTTTACTTGAAGGCTTTTCTGCGTGTTGTAGCTGTGATTTGTATGACGATTTTGTCGCATTTTCTGCAGAAAATGGTTTTGTGCCTCCATGATATGGAGGAAAGAGCTCTTGCTTGTACGTGTTATAACTTGCAAATGACGAAAGAAACAATGCTGTTGTGGCTCGAATGTGTTATGTTTTTACTTATAAAGTACAAAGAAACGGTACCATACTGTTTAAACGTTTATGAGTAGTCCGCACAGCCCGAGCATCCACAGCGCGCCGGAGGACCCAGTCTTCGGTTGCGATTAGTCCGCGGTGGCAGATTTGGTCACTCCTACCATAATCGTGGTGCCTGGTTCAACTGTGCGATATCGTACTCGGATCAGCTTTTACGGCAAGGGAGCGAAGCAGTTGTAAATGTGTTCAGGACACTGCGTAAGGAGGGCAGCAGAAGTGCAAGCATGAGCTCTCTCTTCAAGAGAATGGCTGCGTTCACCAACGTCAGCGAACGTGTACTGTACGAGTGGGTAGCGGAGCAGGATAAGCACGTCGAAGTACTTTCACCCAAGACGCTGTCTCACGGTGGCAGGGGCCGCGATAGAGAGCAGCTGCTAGACGACTTCGACCTTGGTGTGTTGCGCAGAGTCATGCACGGTTTCTATAAACGGCGAGAAACTCCTACTGTGCGCAAGCTCGCTGTATACTTAAAGAAGATGACTCGCTCCTGTCCGTGTCCGCGAGGATGCTGCTCAAGGTAGGCTTCCGCTATAAGAAGTGTTCCCAAATTTGCTTCTAGTCGAGGCCACTCACATAAATCAGTAGCGACGCAAGTACTTGCGCCAAATAATGGAGGTTCCACGCCAGGAACAATCCATCTTCTACCCTGATGAAACCTGGGTGAACGTAGGGCGCACTGAAAGCTGTGGGTGGGACGACGAGACCATTAAGTCCGCTGAGCACGCTAAGGAAGCCAACCTGACGACAGGCCCGCCTAACCCCAGTGGTAAGGGAAGTCGCCTCATTATTACTCACTGTGGCAACGAGAACGGCTTCATCACAGCTGCCAGTGAAGTATTTCGAGCCAGAAAGGGAACAGGTGACCATCATGACAAAATAGCCAGCGCCCACAACGAAAAGTGGTTTAAAAAAATTCCGCCATATCCCAGAAGTGAATGATGATGAGTGGGCGAAGCTCCGGATGTAAACCTGGTAAACCATGAATTCTCTGTACATTTTGCCCACTCGATTTGATTACATCGCTCCCCCTAGCGTACGTCGCCGCACTAAATCGAACGATTGCCTTCAACCAATGACGCGCGCCATATGTGACATCATTCCTATTTTATAAGATCTCGCATCTTTCATCAACTACAAGTACCGCTTTCTAGTTTATAACATCTTGCATCTTTTCATCATCAGCTACAAGTACCACCATCTAGTAAACACTACAAGAACTAAACGAGAGATGGCTACATGGATGGATGGATGCTATGAGCGTCCCCTTTATAACGGGGTGGTGACAAGTATGCCACCAGGCTCGACAAAAAAAAAACCTTGTTTCTTTTTTGATGTTGGCCTAATGCCTCTACTTCGATAAATTCTATCTTAATGGAAAAAAAGGTAAATTTTCAGCTTAAGTTCTCTGCCATTTACGGCACACTGTCCATATTTTATTTTTCCAATATTTATTTTTGTCCTTTCTCTCTAATTTTCTGCCACCAATACTCTAACCGTCTCTTACTTATTTCAATCGCGGGTGTGTTCAGCTTTCCATTGTTGTCCCTAAAACCCAAGGCTTCCTGTAGGCTCGTGCCCAAACGTACACCTGGGTGGATATCTCCACATTCAATCAGAACATGCTCCGCCGTTTCCTTATCTTTCCCGCAACATGTGCATTGTTCTTCTTCTTTACTGAATCTTGCTTTATAACTACGCGTTCTAAGGCAACCCGATCTCGCTTCAAACAGTAAAGCGCTTCCCCTTGAATTATCGTAAAATGCCTCCCTCCTTATTTCATTTTTGCCCTTTCGGTAGTTACTCAAAGCCGGTTTTTTTTCCATAGCTGCCATCCAGTAAATCCTCTCCGCCTCCCTGACTTTTCCCTTAACGCTCTTTGTTGACATATGGCTTACAATACCAGCCGTATATTTACTAGTGAGTCTTCTAGTTCTTTTTCTCCACTGTGTGTCCACGCTCTTCCTATACAAATAACGGAACACCTTCTCTGCCCATCTACTCTCCTTCATATTTCTTAGCCTTTCTTCGAACCTTATTTTGCTCTGCGCTTCCCTCGCCTCAAAACCTGCCCACCCCATATCGCCCTTTACAGCCTCGTTTGTCGTCTTCCCGTGAGCACCCAACGCGAGGCGTCCCACAGTCCTTTGATTTACATCCATTCCCGATTGCACCTCTGCCCTCATGCACACCACTGAGTTCCCAAAAGTAAGCCCTGGAACCATTACACCCTTCCACAGACCTCGAAGCACCTCATACCTATTGTATCCCCACAACGCTCTGTGCTTCATTATTGCCGCATTCCTCTTTCCTTTTGCTGCCGAGGCTTTTTCCTGTACCTCCATGTATCTATCACTCTCATTTACCCATACTCCAAGGTACTTGTATTCGCTTACCCTCGGTATTTCTTGGCCTTGTATGGACACCGTCTGATCACAGGGATCATTGAATACCATCAATCCACACTTCGTTACACTGAATCCTAGTCCAAGAGCTTCACCTTCCCTTCCGCATATATTCGCCAGCTGCTGTATATCATCTCGACTGTCCGCAAATAAGACGATATCGTCCGCATAAAATAAACCTGGAAGCTTCTGCTCAAACATCATGCCGCCCTGTTTGTGTGACAGATTAAAACCAATGTTGCTACCTTCTAGCGCTTTTTCCATACTCACCATGTACAGCATGAATAACAGCGGGGACAAAGGACATCCCTGTCTCAGACCCTTGCTAAACTCAACGTTCTCTTTGCTACGCATTCCTTCCCACTCTATGCAAACTGTATTTTCTCGGTATATCTCCCTCAAAAGCTGTATACAGTCGTCGCCCATGCCTATTCCTTTCAATATATCCCACAAAATTTCCTGGTTAACGTTGTCGTATGCCCCAGTGATGTCTAGAAAAGCCACGTACAAGGGCCTATTCTCTATTTTAGATATTTCTATACACTGAGTGAGAACAAACAGGTTATCGTCTAACCGCCTGTCGACTCGAAATCCGTTCTGAAGTTCTCCCAAAATATCGTTATGTTCGGCCCATGTTTCTATTTTCATTTTTACTGCTTGCATCGCCAACCTGTATAGTACCGATGTAATGGTTAGTGGTCTATACGAGCGAATCTTGTCCTTTTCTCCCTTGCCTTTATAAATTAAGTTCATTCTACTTTGTCGCCAACTGTCCGGTATTTGTCCGTCCTTTAAGCTTTTTTCTACTGTTTTTAACAATGCTTCTTTAGTGTTATGTCCTAGTTCGTTAATGAGGCTAACGGGAATCCCATCTAAACCCGCGGCAGTGCGCTTTGGAATTTTTCCTTCGGCCTTTTTCCAGTTGAAATTATCAAGTACTAGCTCTTCCTCTGTTGCTTTCTCCGCCACACTTTCACTCACCGGGGAGATCCCCTGGACGCTCTTTTGAAACGAATCGGCTGTTATCTTTTGGATGTAACCTAGCGCTTCGTACCCTTCCAATTGATTTCCTCCTTCATCTAGAATATGTTGTTGCGTTGTGACAGACTTCCTACCTAGCGCCTTTATGTGGCTCCAAAAAATCCTAGGCGCGGCCCCCTTTTTTTCGTGTATCTCTGTCATCCAGCGTTCACTTTCATCCTTTAATTTTTGCCTCTACCAATTTCTGTACAAGGGATTTTTTCTCTAAATATATTTCCCATATTTTTTTGACTTAGTCCTGCGGCCGCTTCTCCTTTTTTGCCTTTCTATGCTCCCGTGATGCTTCGCGTCGCTTCTCGATCGCCTCCCGGATTTCCTTGTTCCACCAACTTTTTGGCTTCCTTTTTCCTTTCCAGCAAACAGTTTTCTTCTCTTTCCCTATCTCCTTCGTCATTAGATGTAACAGCTCAATATACTCCCAGTCCTTGCCTGGTATTTCGCCTACTTCTTCCTCGACTCTTGCGGCTATATTTATTATTTGTTTGTCATTTAAATACGAGCTGCCAGACTTTGATTCCATGCTCATATTTTCAGTTTCGTATCCCATTTGTAATGTTATTCGTTTATGATCACTACCCAAGCTGTTAATGCCTTCCTCGTCTATCCTCATTTCTGTCAGTTTGTGGTAAATTCCTTCAGTCATGAGACAATAATCAATACTTGATTGCCTGTTTCCGACTTCCCATGTGATCTGGCAGTCACATTTAGGCCCCGTGTTAACTATCTCCAGACTATGTTGCTCGCAAAGATCTAGTAATAACTTCCCATTGGTGTCTGAATATCCGTCAAGGTCATGTATGTGGGCATTCATGTCCCCCAGAAGGATGATTTCGGCCCCCTTACCAAATTCCTTAATATCCGCACTCATGCAATCCACTATCTCCTGATTCTTTTCTCTGCAGTTATTCCCCGTCCACAAGTAGGCTACCCCTAGCCACGTTTCCTTTCCACCTACTGTGCCCAGAACCCAGAGGTGCTCTGAACACGTCTGTTTCACTCTAACTCATTTGGCTCCGCGATGAATTAGCATTCCTACACCCCCACCTTTCCTTTCCGATATGGTCCTGTTACACCCTTCCCAAACATAATTTTCAATATGTCGTGGCTCTTCCAAGTCTCTAAGGTGTGTTTCTGTCACCGCATACACGCCTATCTGTTCTTTGTTTAACTGCTCCTCAATCTCTAACCATTTTGCCTTCTTTCTGCCACCCTGCATGTTTATGTAACTAATTGCAACACGCGCCTTTTTCCTTTTTCTTTTACCTTTTTTCTGGTTTTTCGCAATTCTACCTGTCAAAGCGTCCTCCTGGTTGTTTTCCCCTTACGAGCTACCCCGGACTCCGAAGGGCCCGTGAGCCCCCCAAAAAAGCTACTGCGCGTCCTGCCAGTCGCCAGCCCACCTCGTGTCCAAGCCTCTTATCGAAATGAATCTTGTCTCTTTGGAATCCACCCCACCTGTGCACTTCCCTGTTTAAATCCACTACCTCGAAACCCTTCTCTCGACTAATTCGCCATATCTCTTTGTTTGCGTCGACAACCGCTCTTTGCAGGTTGACGTTGCGTACTGGTACTTCCGGTACTGTGCATACTACAATTTGCACCTGGGGGGACACGGCGCGCATGTCATCTACCCCTTTCGCCAAGGTCGTCGCTAGTCCTGACGATTCTTTTTTCAGGACGTCATTTAGCCCTCCCGCAATTACAACGAGGTTACGATTGTTAGCTTTAGCTGCGAGTTGTTCACCCGCTTGACTCATTACTGTCCCCAGCGTTTGTCCTGGGAACGTCCCTATCGCAACTCTCTTGTCGCCTTTCACCCTTTCTTTGATTGCCGCTGCGCATCGGACTAAATTTGAGTCACCGGCGATGATGACCTGTTCAGACATTCCTTCTGAAACCTGCACCTGGCTGCTGACTAGGTGACTAGCGTGGGTCACGGCTGCTGGTTTGCTCCCTCCCTCCCTCAAAACTACTTCCCGGTAGCTGGGCCCTGTGGCCAATGTATCTGCCTTTGTCATGCCTGTTTCCTTCATCTCTCCCGCACGGGGGGTCGTCGCCATAATGCTTCCGCCGTCACCTGCGTCTTCGTTCCCTTTCACGACCTTCGATAGGCCCTTCTCGGCTGACCGGAGCCTTTCTTCCATGGCTGACGTTTTCTCTCGCTCCTTCACCAATGCATTCTCCAGCTCTGCGATTTTCTCCATGAGCCCACTCTGGACCGCCATCATATTTTTCATTTTCTCCTCGAACTCGCACTGTCTACACTTGGCGTCATCTTCTGCTTTCTCCTCCGCACTAACTTCCACCTTCCAACCTACCCCGCACTCTGAACACTTTACGGTCTTTTTGACCATGGCTAGCTCAGTTTACCGATGCCCACGTGTTAGAAAACTGTACTAAAATACACTGGTCTAAGCCAAAAAGAACCACAATAATAAATAAATACGCTACACTTCACAGCACCTGCGCATGCACGTGGTCGGCTACATTAGGAGACGGTACCGCCATCTAGTGAACACTGCAAGAACTAAACTAGAGGTGGCTACATACAGGGGACGGTACCGCCATCTAGTGAACACTGCAAGAACTAAACTAGAGGTGGCTACATACACATACAGGGGACGCACAGCCCGCGCCCTAAGGAGCTTCGCCCCTAAAAACTACTGCCGTTTTTGCCGCCACAAAGTGTTATTGTACTTTATAATGCACCTTATCATTCTGTAAAGCTTGAAGAGGTACCCCGTATGAGTACGTTGAAAGAAAACATTCAGGCCTGGCTCTCACTGAAGGGTGTGACCTGGAGCAGTGGCATGGTGAGTCAGAATTGATAAAGCTTGTTCAAACCATAAGTACGAAGGGTAATAGGTATCGCGTTGACTGCATTGTTGCTCGTGCTGGTCACACTGTCATACGCTTGCCGTCATACCACTGTGAGCTCAACCCAATTGAGCTCGTGTGGAGTGATGTTAAAGGCTATGTTGCAAAAGCCAATACACACTTCAAGATAGAAGGCCTCGATGCTCTTGTTTGGAAAGGCATAGAGCAAGTTACTGCACGAAAATGGAAAAAATACGTGAGCCATGTAATAAAAGCGGAGGATGACATGATGAAGATTGATCACATTATTGATGATGTCATTGATGGCAACCAACGAGTCGTAGTGACCTTGGATGCTGACAAGACGAGCAGCGATGAAAGCAGCATGAATAAAGATGATGATCAGCCTCTTTGTTGACTGGTCTCTGAGGGCAGTTCCGCAAATATTGTAATATCGCGGTCACCTGCTTATCAGGCATTTCACTTGCAACAGATTTGGCAACTGTCACCGTGGAGCCTTGTACATTACCGTCCAAAAGCCGTCACGGTGTTTGACTGCCATTCAATGCCAAACCAGCAACTATTGGAAATTTACTCGCCGAAGTGTCAGGCAATGTGGTGCATGGCACTTCGAAACCCATTCTTGTCACCGCTGCATTCTTCGTGTGTCGCATTGCACTTCAAATACATCACTCATCTGTGCTCATATGCATTGTTTTCCCAGTGACACCATGCATGTGTTGTGCAATATTTTGAGGACTTCATGTGCTCCCAGTCACGACTGCCACGCCCTTCGCCAGCTACAGCTCCCAGTGCTGTGTGTTTTAATGTCATTGATGCCGACATGAAAACTTAAAAGTTGAAGCGTCGAAATGCAGGCAATGTTCTCTTCGCCTGAAAGTCATCTCATGCCACCCCTGTGTTCTTCGTGTGTCATATGGTTGCTGTGCCCCATGGCGGCTAGAGCTACAGCTGCCAGTGCTGTCTATTTTAATTCTATCAATGCCGTAGTGGGAACATTAAAGCTGAAGCATCAAAGTGCAGACAGTGTTGTGCTATTTACTTAAGAGCCATCTGTTGCCACCCCTGTGTTTTCTGAGTGCCATACGGTTGCTTTGCCTCGTGACAGTTACAGGTACAGCTCCTCGTGCTGTCTGTTTTGATGCCATCGATGCAGAAACGGCAACTTTAAAGCTGAAGTGTAGAAGTGAAGACAGTGTTTTGCTTTTTACTTGAAAGTCATCTCTTGTCGCCCCTGTGTTTTTCATGTGTCATATGGTTGCTGTTCATTTCGTGTATCATACGTCAGAAGCAGTTATCATCAGGTTGCACTTTCTTTTTCGGTTTAAAGGACACATTTGCAGATCATGCTTTCATCGAGTGCTGTGTTTATGTGCGGAACACATGCATCCTCCAGCATTGAAAAGCAAGAGCACAATTTATGAAAAATACAGACAATATGATTTAGCGTGCTTATTATTAGAACTGCTGGATGACTGGTTTGAAGCAAGCTGACCGCTGATGTTTTGCTTGCTGTTGTCCTTACAATCACTCTTCTCAGGACTTTCCAGTTTGACAAAAAGGAGCTTGCTTAGGCGGTCAGGAGACAAACAGTGAGTAGTGATGTCTTTATTGGCTGCTGTTTTCTCAGAGTCTTCAAGTTAGACCTTTGTCTTGACGTCGCCACAATATTATGCCGTCATCATTACTCGCGCTGTAAGCATCATGCAGCTGCTTCTTCAACGGAAAACAAGCATTTAACTTCCCAATAAGTAGGGCTTGTGTCGAAACCATTATCAGACTCTAAAAGTGAGCGATTCCGTGCTCTCGGATGTAGCAAGTTCCATCAATGTGATCGAAACGGGGACATCGACACGCGTGTGCTTTCGGCTACGTCAACACTGCGAAAATATGTCGAATAACAACTTCGTTCGGACGGCACCGGTGAAGTGCAGGAGACGTTAGCGTGAACTGTAGTCGTAACTACATATTTCATTGCTGTAACCTTTTCGCTTCACTGAGCTCGAGTGTGTTGGCAATGTGTGGCACTTTGTAATATCTACTGTCATTGGGATACATTCATTGCACAAAAAAAAATGCCCCGCCGCGGTGGTCTAGTGGCTAAGGTACTCGGCTGCTGACCCGCAGGGCGCGGGTTCGAATCCCGGCTGCGGCGGCTGCATTTCCGATGGAGGCGGAAATGTTGTAGGCCCGTGTGCTCAGATTTGGGTGCACGTTAAAGAACCCCAGGTGGTCTAAATTTCCGGAGCCCTCCACTACGGCGTCTCTCATAATCATATAGTGGTTTTGGGACGTTAAACCCCACATATCAATCAATCAATCAATTATCAAGAAAAAAAATGCTTTTATTTTGAGCTTGCTGAGTGATAATACAAAATAATTACAATCAAAGTGACTTACGAGCGTAAAAAAATATAACGAACGAAGGGACGAGAAGTGCAACTCTCTACCTGTAAGCTAGCAGCTGATCGTTAAGCATAGCTGTCACTCTTGTTGGGACTCCGGGTCTTGCTGGTCTCGTTTTCGGTAGCTGGCCCCATCGCAGGATCCATCGTCCGACAATTCAGCGAGAAGAAGCACCCGAACGAACGCCAGAGATCTATTTACATGTTGAGAAGTGATCAACTGATCCAAAGAGAGACGAGAAAGAGAAATACAAAACATCTTCGGCATTTTAGAGCGCCACGTTGCCAACACTCGGCGCATTGTCCGCATCGTCAGCCAATACGGTGGCCCCGGCACCTCGGCCACGAGAGAGAGGAAATACACCTCACAACACATAGAGGAGACAACCTAACACGATGCCCAAATATGGTCACGACGCCTCAAAGATGCCCAAACATGGTCATGAACGTACAGCAGATTTCGGAAATCTCCTGGCGAGGGAGAAGAGCATGAATGGGGAGGTGGGGGTCGACGACACAGTCGGTCAGGAACCAGTTCTCCCCGCAACTCCTCTTGCGTGGTTCCCTAGCGCAAAACCAGTGCGTTGACCTTTGTTCTCGCTTGGATGCAAGGCCGTCTCAGGTGCAGGCTATCCCGGGAACGCGTCGACGATCTCCCAGAGGGGTTCGCAAACCTTCGGAGAATCCCAATGCTGGGGCTGGTCGTAACAGTTACTTTGTTCTCGCTTGGCTGCAAGGCCATCTCAGGTGCAGGCTATCCCGGGAATGTGTCGACGATCTCCCAGAGGGGTTCGCGAACCTTCGGAGAATGCCAATGCTAAGGCCGGTCGCAACAGTCTCTCGTGCTGGGGGTAAAGATTTTGATGGGCTGAGGTTTGCAGCCACAGTCCAGATAGAGCATTGCCGGCAGTTGGTTTGGTGACGACTGTCTTTGATGAAGTAAAGTGCACCACCTGCTTCATTGTGGGCTCAACAGACATCACATACGCACATGAGAACACAACTACTCAGCCGGTGAGTGCGGGACAATTCCGCCAAACCTCCACCAGGCAATTTTTTCCTTCACCTGATATTAAAGGAAATACACAATTTATTCAAAATGTTACTCATAGGTTAAGGTGACACAAAACAACAACACTGGATGCACACCGAACCCGAAACCCTGGATAGCCATGTCTTCAACGTTTTCAAGCAAGTACACCTATAAGAGTAAAAAAAACAATCACTAGCCCTTGTCTAGGTCAGGAAAAAAAAGATGCCAGAGTTCTCGAGACGTCCTCTCGTGTCAGGGGCATTGACTCAAGCCATCAGCGTTGCCATGAAGTACACTTATTTTGTAGCGTATGTCAAACGTATATTGTTGCAAAACGAGGCTCCAACGCAGCAGGCGGCCATTCTTAGAGGACATAGTTTGTAGCCAGGTGAGAGGACAATGGTCTACTTCCACAATGAACTTGCTTCCGGCAATATAACAAGCCAGTTTCTGGACTGCCCAAACCAAGCACGCACAATCCTTTTCGCTAGCGCTGTAAACCTGCTCGCGAAGGGTGGGTTTCCGGCTAACATAGAGGACGGGATGTTCTTCATCCCCCTCATACCTCTGACTAAGAACTGCCCCCATGCCTCTATCACTAGCGTCGCATTGAACTATGTAAGGCCTGGAGTAGTCCGGTTAACTAAGCAAAGATTGGCTCTACAAGGCCGCTTTCAAAACGCGGAAAGCGTTTTCTTTCTCCTCATCCCAGTCGACCATTTGGGTCTCGGTCTTGCGCAACGCGTCAGTAAGAGCGCTGGCAATGTCGGAATATCTAGGGATGTACCTACGATAGTAACCAGCTATTCCAAGAAAAGCCCGAATATCGGTTTTCGTTCGGGGCTGGGGAATGTCTCGGATAGCTGCCACTTTCATTTCAGAGGGACGGCGATGCCCTTGACCGATAACGTGGGCGAGATAGAGTACCTCTGCTTGTGCTAGCTGACACTTGGGCGCCTTTACCGTTAAACCTGCTTCGCGTAGGCGTGTCAGTACTGCTCTCAAATGCGCCAAGTGTTCTGGCCAGGACGAAGAAAACACGGCGACGTCGTCCAAGTAAGGCAATGCGAAGTCCTCTTGACCCCGCAAAACCTTATCTATTAAGTTTGAAAAACAGTAAGGCGGGTTCTTTAGGCCGAAACTCAACACTTTAGGGCGGAAAATCCCCAATGGTGAAATAAATGCAGCGTACCGTCTCGCCCTCTCGGTGAGCGGCACCTGCCAGTAACCTCTCACTAGGTATAGCGTTAAGATAAATTCCGCGCTGCTTACCCTCTTGACGCGTTCCTCAATGTGGGGAATCGGGTATGTCTGATTCTTGGTGATTAGGTTTAACTTACGATAGTCTACGCAAGGACGCGGATCTTCGCCGGGTACCTCCACAAGAATTAACGGGGAAGTGTAATCACTTTCACACGGCTCAATCACGCCCAATTCCAGCATCCTGTTAACCTTTGCTTTCATTAGCTCAAGGCGGTGAGGTTACACCCGATACGTCTTAGATCTTACCGGTTCCGACAAGGTAAGCTCTATGTCATCAGTGAGGACGGATGTCCGGCATGGCTCGCTTACAAATCTGTCCTGAAACTCGGTCAAGAGAGCATGCAATTCCTGTTTTTGCTCCGTCGTCCACTGCGCCTTCAGTACTAAGTCATTGATCTTTTGCTCGACCCTGACTTCACCAGATTCTGAAGCCAATTCAGGAAACTCTAGTGGAACTTCTTTTGGAACTTTCAACATCATGTTCACGATTGCCTCCCGTTTTTTATACGGCTTGAACAAGTTGCTGTGATACATATGGTGCACCTTACGACTTCCTGGTAATTTTACCACATAGTTGGTGTCAGGCAAATGTTGAGTAATTTTGGCCGGGCCGACCCTTTGCACTTCAAGCTTATTCTTTTGGGAGGGCCTCAACAACATGACCCTGTCTCCTTCAGCAAAGTGTCGCGCTTTAGCTGTTCGATCGTAGTAAAGCTTAGTCTTCTGCTGTGCTTTGGTCATCGCATTCTTGGTCAGTTCTTGGGCTTTTGTTAGACTATCCAACAAGGTGAGGACATAATCCACTACTGCAGGATCATCACCCTGACCTTCGCACGACTCGCTCAGCATACGAAGCGGAGATCGCAGTCTGCGGCCGTAAACAAGTTCCGCTGGTGTAAACCCTGTTGTCTCATGTGGTGCAGTTCTTAGTGCGAACATCGTTGCAGGTAAGCACATTTCCCAGTCAGTTTTTTGTTCAAAACATAAGGCTCTCAGCACTCGTTTCATCACGGAGTGAAGCTTCTCTACCGAGTTTGATTGTGGATGGTATACTAAACTGTGTATTAACTTTATACCACACTTCTCTAGGAAGGTTGTAGTTAAGGCACTAGTGAAAATGGTGCCCTGGTCCGATTGTATCTCTGCAGGAAAGCCTACACGGGCGAAACACGGACAGAAGTGCGTTTACTATTTCTACGGAACTTAGCTCTTTTAGCGGGACCGCTTCCGGAAATTTAGTAGCTGGGCAGATTACTGTCAGGATATGACGGTAGCCCGAGATTGTCTTGGGCAAGGGACCTACGGTGTCAACAACCAGCCGACAAAAGGGCTCCGTGATTACGGGCACCAGCTTCATTGGAAACTTCGCCTTATCCCCTGGCTTACCCACTCACTGACAAGCATCACAACATTTTACAAACCTTTCTACATCCTTAAACATCCGGGCCAATAGTACTCCTGCAAGAGACGGCTTTTCGTCTTCTTTACACCTAAGTGGCCTGACCATGATCCTCCATGCACCAAATAAAGTAGGTCTGGGCGATATGCCTGAGGTACAACCAGCTGATCAAACTCCACTCCTCTCTTGTCCAGATATTTACGATAGAGTATGCCACCCCTTTCTTGGAATTTCACGTTCTGTTTAGCGACCCCTTCTTTCGAACTGTCTTGGAAATTCTTTAGAGTTAGCTTACCCTTTTGTTCCGCTATTAAGGAGGAAGTGCTCACGCCCAGCAGCCGATTTAATTTATCCG
This sequence comes from Rhipicephalus annulatus, assembly GCA_013436015.1. Classification (NCBI taxonomy): domain Eukaryota; kingdom Metazoa; phylum Arthropoda; class Arachnida; order Ixodida; family Ixodidae; genus Rhipicephalus; species Rhipicephalus annulatus. The sequence continues at coordinate 298,201 of WOVY01015267.1, forward strand.
ATATTGGCGTGACACACAACTCTTTGGTATTTTCTTTCACCTGTAAGTGGTCACCTTCAGTGCTATCCTCTCTGCTACTAGGGAATGGCTCTGTTGCCACGGCGATCTCTAGTTGCTCTATCATCGGGGTGTCAACCTCCACGTCTAACTCTGGACTGTGTTCATTGTCGGTGTGAGGCTCGGTTGCCTCCGTGACTGTGGCTTTCGCGGCCAGTTTTCTCGCCTTTGATCTAGTTAGTGCCTGTACTATGCCCTCTCCCAACGTGAGGCCTTTCTCTGTAAGCATTTCATCTGACTTATTTGAGAACAAGTAAGGATACTAAGGTGGGAGATTGGGCGACAGTGCGACTTCCGTCTCCAACGTGCCAAATGCCCCTGTAAGGACCACTTTAGCTACGGGGAGGCACTGACTATATGCCTCCACGGCTTGCCTTATCCAGGCACAGTCTCCGGAAAACTGTCCGGGTTGCACAAATGACGGATGAATGACGTTCATAGTAGCTGCGGAGTCTCTAAGAACCCAACACTGCTTGTCGTTCACGGTGAGGTCGTACATATAGGGCTCCAACAGTTTCATGTTCTCGTCGCCTTCATTTAAGGAGAAGAAAACCACTTTTGGCTTCGTGCAATGTACTGCAAAGTGCCCTGTTTCCTGGCAATTGAAGCAAGCTCCCGATTTCTTTGCCTCTAACCTCTTCTTGGCCTCTGCCGACGCCCCATGGTGAGGTACCCTGTTACCCTCATTCTTACAAGTTTCCACGAGACTGGTCAGCTCCTCTCTGAATGACGTCACCATTGGCCGGTGAAATTTTCCCTTCCGTTCCCCTCTAGGCTTTAAGCTTGCCCCGAGGGCGCGGCGCGTAACGAATTCTTCCGCGAGATCGGCGGCTTTCGCCACCGTGTTCGCGTCTGGTCTGTCCTGTACCCAGAACCTCACATTTTCTGGCAATCTTTGGTAGAATTGTTCCAGACGAACACACTCAAGCACCCTGTTATGATCCCCATACGCATTCGCCTCTTTAAGCCATTCCCCCCCCCCTCATGTTGGCCACTAACTTGTAGGCAAATTCCGGATACGACTCACTTTTCTTTTTTTCGGCATCTCGGAACTTTTACCGGAAGCCTTCAGCCGACAACCTATATTTCTTAAGAAAAGAAGGCTCGATTTTACTTTACTATAGTCGTCGGCCTCTTCTTTCATCAGGATCAGGCTCGCGATTACTTCAGATGCCTCCCCCGGAAGTAGGGACAAGAAGTGTTGGGGCCATGTCTCCTGGTCAAAACCTTGCCTTTTGCAAGTTCTCTCAAAGTTGACGAGGAACAGCCCAATGTCCTCCCCTAGCTTGTACCATCTCATTAGGTTCGTCATTTTGAACCTGACCCGCTCTGCGGTATCGGATGCCTCGCTGCCTCCTGCTCTACTATTATGGCTAATCTCTAGCTCGAGGCGCTTCATTTAAAGCTCGTGCTTTCGTATCTTATCTGCCTCGGCTTCTGTCGCTTTCCTTTCGGCCTCCGCCGCCTTTCTTTCGGCCTCTGCCACTTGCCTCCCCTGAATCTCCTCGACACATTCTGACAGCTCGTCATCCTCCGCCCCCAATGCGAGAATTGCCTCTATCAGCTCTGGCTTTCTTTGAGAGTCCGACACCTCCTGATTCAACTCCCTTGCAAGTAACAACAACATGGACTTTCGCAGGGATTTCAGATTCACGGCTGCCTCCAGTACCGCTGTCTCTGTTCCACAAATATTCCTGTCCTGCAACTAATTAACCTTGACGGCAACGACAGCTCAAGATTCCTGCCTTGCCTCAAGTTTTCCGTTAACTTAGTCTACAAATAAAGCTTCAAAAAGCTCTTACACGGAATCCTGCCTTGTCACTGTTAACCTTGACGCCACTGACAGAAAGAGTTTAACCAAGCTATCAAACAATTTCTGCCTGACGCAAGTTACCTGTTAACCCAATGACCAAGACAGCCACTCTACCAGCTTTTACTCAACACATAGAGTAAATGCCTGGTAAAATTAAACAGAGAAAGGCGGCACTCACCCAGTTCGCAGTCATGTCTCCAGCGTCGTGCCTCTTAGAAGTGCCATTCGGTTCTCTCTGGAAGTCGATGTGCTCGTGTCATCCTTCTCCTGTCGTCTCGTTGTTGGACTTCGGGCTAACTCCGTCCAGTGGTCGCTTTCGGGGTTATCGGCATCCCGCAGCTGCCATCCAGTTGTTGGGACTCCGGGTCCTGCTGGTCTCGTTTTCGGTAGCTGGCCCCGTCGCAGGATCCATCGTCCGACAATTCAGCGAGAAGAAGCGCCCGAACGAACAACAGAGATTTATTTACATGTTGAGAAGTGATCAACTGATCCAAAGAGAGAAGAGAGAGAGACATACAGAACGTCTTCGGCATTTTATAGCGCCGCGTTGCCAACACTGGGCGAATTGCCCGCATCGTCAGCCAATACGGTGGCCCTGGCACCTCGGCCACGAGGGAGGGGAAATACACCTCCGAACACATGGAGGGGCACAACCTAACACGATGCCCAAATATGGTTACGACGCCCTAAAGATGCCCAAACATGGTCATGAACGCACACCAGATTCCGGAATTCTCCCGGCAAGGGGGAAGAGCCTAAATGGGGAGGTGGGGGTCGACGACACAGTCGGTCAGGAACCAGTTCTCCCCGCAACTTCTCTTGCTTGGTTCCCTAGCGCAAAACCAGTGCGTTGACCTTTGTTCTCGATTGGCTGCAAGGCCGTCTCAGGTGCAGGCTATCCCGGGAATGCGTCGACGATCTCCCAGAGGGGTTCGCGAACCTTCGGAGAATCCCAATGCTGGGGCCGGTCGTAACACTCTCAGCGCGTTGACAACCACCTACGTTCAGTAAAAAATCCTCGACGTCGAGACGGTTTCTTTGAACATCACTTCCCAAAGTAGTCTGAGGATTTTTTTCTCTGCCAAACGACTTAGACAGCACCAACAGCGCGTCATTGCACAACCCAACACGGCGTCAGTCACCACGGTTATCTGGGAGTGCGGAGAAGACTTCTCTCTGATATACGGCAAAACAAAGAATCACTTGCAGCGTGCTACCATCTATCAACGAACGTAGAATACAAGCGGCGAAGTGTAGGCGAAGGTTTTGAAGTGCGAATCACGAGCCTGCACTACTTTCCGCGTACAATGAATGTTATGAGATTCATGCACTACAAAAGCACTCACGAATTATAAACGTGCGTAAAACAAGGCGAGTTTCAACTGAAATGGTACGACGATAACATTTAACTATTTTAAGTGGCTACGAGAATCTCGCGAATCTGATATGTGTATTCTGCAGGCTATATTCGAAAGCGCAAGAGATGCTGACTGCCTCCAACAACGCCTTTCAAATCGGGTGATTTAGAAGCGCCGACGTAAGGAATTACTCTGGAGCCAGGCGGAATGGTGACTTGTTCTTCCAGGACATTCAAGGCATTGTTTCCTGACGACGTGCGCGGCGGTAGTGCTTCTTCTGTGGATAACATTATCGACTGTGTTTTAGGTTGATGACAGTACCATGGTGGCATAAGAAGTTCATGCCAAGGATGACATATCTCGAGCAACGCTGTAGGACTACGAAGCCTGCAGGATAAATACGGCCGTTATTGGTGACTCTCACTGTGCAGACTCCTGCTGGCGTTACGATATGACCTCCCGCTGTGCGGATTTCGGGGCCTTCCCAAGCTGTCCTAACTTTCTTCAAATTCGCGGCGAACGACCCACTAATGACGGAATAGCTGGCTCCAGTATCGACGGGAGCAGTCACACTGTGGCCGTCGATAAGAACGTTGAGGTCGCTAGTTCGCCGTCTCGCGTTTCAGTTAGACCATGGCGTCGGGTTATGGCTTCGTTGGCTTGTTCTGCTGCTTCTATGTTGCGTCGTTAGGTCACCTTCGTGAATGAGGATTCGTCGTCAAGACTTCGCCTAGTTGGCGTAGTGTTCATAAAGCTCTGTCGCAGGGTCGTCATCGTCGGAGGATTTTCGGTAGCTCGTTGCACAGCAACCACGCCTCCATCGGTTGCTGCCCTTAGTTTCCCGGATACGGGCTAGGAGACTGGCCTCGCGTTGGGCCAGAGTACTGCCAGTGGTGCGGTGACATGTGGCAGCTGGGCGACGGCAAACGGGAAAGATATTGTGATGGTGTCAACTGAGTTCCTATCAGGTAGTCGGCGATGTCACGACCAATCCCCTTGCTGCGGACGTTGTGCATTGACGGTGAAGCCACGCAGTTTTATCTGTCGGCACTGGCAACGGCGGTACAGTGTGTGCCCGGCCTCGCCGCAGTGGTAGCAGTGTAGGTGGTTGTCAGGGGCTTGCCAAACGTCGGTTTTCCTCGGCGCACTGCACTGGCCCGCTGACGAACGGTAGGATGTCGGTGGGGGTGGTGGCGTCTGGCGACGGGTGTACCATGGGATGGCGTTTTGGCGTGGAAGGGGAGGAGCGTTATGACGCAATGCAGCGGCGTAGCTCACACCTTCCGGCTCGAGCCGATTGGAGAATTCGAAGCGATTGCCGAAATTCTTGTCGCACAATGTCGGCAATCGAATCAACTTAAGGCTGCACTGCATCGGACAGCTTGCGCAGCTCTTTTCGCACGATCGCTCAGATCGTTTCACGCAGGGCTTCGGAGTCAATGGCTTGAGCAGCAGCGCAATCTGGAGTCAAGCAACGATTATACTGTCTGGTGCGCATGTCCAGGGTTTTTTCGATAGTGTTCGCTTCGGCTACAAGTTCTTGGACGCTGTTCAGTGGATTTCTCATCAGTCCCGCGAAGAGCTCCTGTTTGACCCTTCGCATGAGGAAACGAAATTTCTACTCTTCAGGCATGCCTGGGTTAGTGTGACGGAATACGCGGGTCATTTCTTCTGTGAAAATGGCAACCTTTTTATTTGGTAGCAGAACCCGGGTCTCTAGTAAAGCCGCGACACTCTCTTTGCGAGCGACGCTTGCGAAGGTATGCAAGAATACGCTGCCGAAGACCTCTCACGTTTGAAGCACGCACTCCTCATTTACGAGCTGGGTCCTTGCGGTGTCTTCCAGGTAGAAGTACACACGACAAAGCTTTTCTTCATTGTTCCAGTGGTTGAGGGTGGCCACACGGTCATATGTTTCTAGCCAGGTCTCCGGGTCTTCCAACAATGACCCATGGAAAGTCGGTGCTTCCCTGGGTTGATGCATGACGATCGCGGGATGGGACGCTGCTGGTTGTCATTGCCGCTGCAGTCGAAGTCATGGCCTTGGTCTTCCGTGCCTTGTCTTGTAGGGGCCCGTACTATGGTGGTAGACCTTGCTGATGGTGGCTTGTTCTCTGCTCCTGGTTGGCGTCGGTGCCTTCTCCGCGACGTCGGCTAGGTTCACGGCTTGACGGGGGCGTCCGGTACATGAACAAAGCAGCACCTCCACCAGATGTCACGGGGTCGTGACGCGGCCGAAGACGAGACTTTATGTTGGGTTTAAACTGTTTATTTTGGCGAACCTGTGCTCGGTAAATGGCAAGTCTGATTACAGTAGCAGTCTTTGCCCCGCCGCGGTAGTCTATTGGCTATGGTACACGGCTGCTGTCCCGGCGGTCGCGGGATCAAATCCCGGCTGCGGCGGCTGCATTTCCGATTGAGGCGGAAATGTTGTAGGCCCGTGTGCTCAGATTTGGGTGCACGTAGAGAACCCCATGTTGTCGAAATGTCCGGAGCCCTTCACTACAGCATCTCTCATAATCATATGGTGGTTTTTGGACGTTAGACACCACAAATCAATCAATAAAATCAGTAGCAGTCTTGCATAAATAGCAGTGAACGGAGCGTCTGCCGCTGATCAACTACTGAGAAGCTGCGAAGTGCGTCGGTGTTTATACTCTTGCCGTCGAATGTTCTAGCGTTATCGCTCGCGGTGAGGTAGGTTTCAGAATAATCTGTACCGTTCGCGTAGTGGACGTGTTCTTATCGAAATGATCTACTGCAGTCTAAAGTGATCGCCCGGGAAATGGCAGCGGTGCCTCAGGGGCCGTTGAGACACTAGAGGAATAGGCACATGGTGGACACTCTATTAGTTAAGAGTTACGAGCGCAAACCTAGAGACACTTGAACAGCAACAAGCGTTGAAATGGGTGTGTGTCTCAGTGAAGAGAGATAAATAAACGTTCATTCAGAAAACAGTGTTCCGGGCGAGGCTTGGTGTAACCCTTAGATGGGAGGGTTCCCTAGTTAAGGAACCATCTGGCTTCGACTGCCCACTTGGGCCTGGCGACAAGTTGTCGCTGGTCTTCCAGGTCATAGAGGACGAGCTTGGCCTCCTTGGTCTCAGTAAAGTGTATTTTTTTCTTGTCTGTGTGTGTAAGCATGCTTGAGTTATGGTATCCGGTGTTTAACTGTAACCGCATCATGTGCGGAAGGGTACACAGTAAAAATTTTTGCACCCAAAAGGGTGTAAAAAGAGTGCTTTTACGAGAAAGCACCCTTTGCAACACCCTTTAACACCCTTAAATGGTCGATTGAAAAAAAGCACCCCTTTGTTTGGGTGCTTGCCTCAATAGCACCCTAAAATAGGCTCTAAGGGTGCTTTTGTGCCTGAGAAGGGTGTAGGTGCCGATTCATCAGATGGAATATGCAGCATAAGAAGAACACATAATTATATTATTTGGGATTTTACGTCTCAAAAACCTCGATATGATTATGAGGGTCGTCGTAGTGGAAAGCTGCAGAGATTTTCACCATTTGGTGTTGTGTAATGAGCGCTCATATCACACAGTGCAAAGGCTTTTACCTTTTCACCTCCGCCTTAATTCGACTGCTACGGCCGGCATCGAACCCGCGACCTTCGGATTGGCGGCCGAGCAGCGCAGCTACTGCACGAATATGTGGACCTTGCGTTAAATGACAGCCTAATTGACTTAGAATGTGTGAAGGTGCTCTCCGAATACAGCAGAATGTCAGCAGAAGCAAATCGCGTTTCATCTATAATGGCAATTAACTGCAATCCATGTTACGAAAGCTTTCCTTAGCGTTGGTTATAAGCTGCATGTTTGCTATGGATTATATACACACAAATAATGTTCGCCCGAGTATGGGTGTGTGTGCGTGTAAGCGCGATGGTGCGTACACCCGTGCATGCGTGCGTGCGCGTGTATGTGCGAGTCCGTGCTTGTGTTAAGCGTGCCTGTGCACATGTGTACGCCCATGCATGCGTGCGTTTACGGTCGCGTGTGTGAGTGGCCGTATGTGTGTATACGTGTATGTGTGTGCGCCTGTGAATAAGCATGCGTGTGTATCAGCCCGCGCGCCCTCGAATTTCGTGTGTGTGTGTGTGTGCGGGGGGGTGGGGAGGCATTGCTTCTTAATGTTTAAGGTCCCACACCTGTTCAGACTGGGAGTCTATATGGGAGGTGGCTTAAGGAATGGCGGTTGTCAACGCACTGTACATGGACTATTCAGTACATGGAAAACAGCTGCACATTTTCGTACCTGATCGTTGCTTACGAACTTGCTGTGGTAGCTGATTAGGTCCGCTGAGGTGCTTCTACGCTCGAAAACGTGGGTTATGACCAATTCCCACGGAAAGCTGTCACTGCACTATGCACAACCATCGTTTATATTAACAACGTTTAAAAAGAACGTGCCCTGCCTTTGCTACAGGTGCTTAGCTAGCTCATTGGGTAACCATAAGGAATTATGTGCTGATCATGTGGTCAGGAAAAAGTTTGTTATAACAACCTCGGCACGTTTCGTGGTGCGTGACAAGCCTTGTAAACATCCGCGACTGTGGATTAATTTGTTCCAGCTTCGACTACGCATTCAGTGTTTGCGGCACCATACGCGGAAGTGCCAGACACAGACAATGCAAAAAGAAATTCCTCTGGAAAAAGGTGTAGCGACGCTCTCCTTCTAATGCCACCGAGGACAAAATAATTATTGTTTCTGGCCATTCCATGGTGCACTTTGTTTTCCGCAAGTTTTGCTTCACTATTTTTCGCCCACTGCAACCGCATTCCGTCAAAATACTCCAAGAACCCGAGGCTGGTAAATAACCTGCGTCGCTGTGCGATTGGCTGGAAGGAGAGTTGCCATTTACAAGGAGTCATTCCGCGACGAACGGCCGTCCGCCGTATGCGCCATAGCGTTTGCTCTTCGGCGCCGTCCTGGCGGGTTTCCCGCTCCCCCCCTTGCTCACCCCGGCCAGCGTTGCTCCCACAACGGCGGCGTAGATAAGCGAATAGTTGCGTCACCGAACACCTGCGTCGACCGCTGCGGCGCCGCCGCCAGTGCCTCCTCAATCTCTCTCTCAACGTCGCTCTCTCTGTCTCATCGTCTTTCAAATGCGTTGCGTTGGTCTGGGGTCTTGGTCGCTGTGTGTGTTCTAGCGAACAGGCGCATATTCAATGGTGGTCACGCATGACACCGTGTTCGAAGTGACGCTCGGATTAAGGAATATTCATGGAGTGGCGGACACGAGCAGCGTGGGCCTGTTAACGGTGAGTGTACTGTTTTCGTAAATAGTAATCATACAGCCTAGCTGGGCGCCTGCAGCAGCTCTGCCGAAATAGGCTGCCAGCCATTTACAACAGCATGCGTTCGCGGGCCTGTTGCAGATGCCCGATTAAACGTGTGACTTAACGAGTTCACAATGCTATGCGCGATGTTGTGTAAGTGCCTGCATCACTCATACAGTGAGTGATGTGATCATTTAACAAGAGCGGGATTAGTTGCTGATCGCACATTGTCTCTACACTGCACAAACTGATTGATATTGTTTTAAGATGTGCTTTGGGCTACATCGTAATAACATTTCTACTAATACTCAAATGTGCAACGTGCTTCTGTAGGTGTAAGCGCAAAAAAAGAAAGAAAAAGCAAGAATTGTGTACAGAGGCGCACTGTACGAAATGGCTTTTTTTTGCTTAAAGACGGTATAGTTGGAGGTGCTGATATGCCGCGATGCTCCCAGCACGTGCGCCTCGGTCTTTTAAGCTATTTAGGACAAGTGCCACCAGCAACAGGGAAAGATCTAGCAGACTTCCAAAGGCGCGTTGTTGTGGCCATCGCCGTGCGTTGTTTTCCCTCGTTCCTGTTTGCTGTTTTCGTGCTTCGCTTTCATCTGCGATAATGTTCGGCGTTATAACAGAATCGAGAGAGTATACGTGACTGTTGGAGCTATGTGCGGTAGCTCTAGCATAAGCCATGGCTGCTGCAACGTAGTCGCCGTCCGCGCGCGTTGGTGTCGTTCGAGCGCTCCTACTTGCTTGATTGGGTTTAACTGAGTATTTAGGCACGGGTTACGTTTGTAAATCCCGTAGTCAATAATCGCTAATAGCGTGCCCCTGATTGCCATCAGAGGATGGGCTTGGTTGTCGAAATATGCCAGACGCTTTTTCTGAAAGCAAGCTTTGAATTTTTTTAAAGAAGTACTTTCATGCGTGCAAGGCAGTGCCTATTGCAGGCCCGCAACTCTTTAAAAACTGGACGAGCTATCACATCTTTTATCAAAGTACAATGAATTAAGATGATTGAATTATAGATGACGAATTTCTGTGCTAGATCAGGTGCACAAAACACATGTTCGCAGCCCCAGGTCTAGAAAGCAGGCAAATAAGAAGCACAGCGTCAAATTTGGATTAGATTCCATTGACGGAGCGTCTTGTGAGAGTAGAAAGAACGAGAAAATTGTTCATTTTTGATGCCCTTATAGAGGCAGTCTGAATTGCACTAATTGGTGACTTGTAACAATTCCTCATATTGTTAGAGGCGTGATTAAAGTCAGTAAATCTTTTACTCTTTTTTGCAGACCTCTTCGCTAATGCCACGCCCAAGATCATTTGTTCTCATGTAAAAGAGAAAGCAGAGATGTCTTCACTGTTTGTACATGAAGAGGTAAGTTTCTTGTGCATTTTGATTAATGTTACATGTGCTGAACGTAGTACTTTAGGAATTGTTTGCACACTGACTCACTACCCTAGAAGGAATTTGATTCTTAGGTGAGTTCAGGCTTTCGTAAATGCCATTTTTGAGCTGTAGTCTTACACTTCACCTCATTTCAGGAATTTGCTGTATGCCGGAAAACTCTTATCTTTATCATACGAAATTATTGGAATGTATGCGTTGTATGCTTCGAGTTCAGTGTACTGTCAATTACACGCCATTTCGAAGGATACACACTACACATTCTTTATATATGGTGCTGCCAGAACAGCACGAACATCCTTTTATGAGAAGTCATATTTGCTCTTATTACAGGATGAGAGGGTGCCGCTGACGTCCTGCGTAGTCTACCCCCCGGCCCCAGCCTAGAGCAAGCCTACTTCCTGAACCTCCACATGGATAACCGAAAAATCTTCCGTGTCAGTAATGACGAAGAAGGAGTGACAGCACTGATGAGTTGATTTTTTTTATTTTCAACATTGTCTACGGCCGCAAGGCCTTTAACATTCACCGTGATTGAGCGGCTTTTTCTCGGCGTGAGTTCGGAGTTTATCAAAGAAGTTGTTCAGGCAGTACGACGCTGAAAATTTTAGTGTCACAATGCCTGAACAACTTTTTCTAGTGTGGTCATGGTAGATGAACAAACATTGTTATTTGTGTAAGTTATTTTGCTTAAATATAGCTGGACCATTCCATGCGAAACGTCCCAGCTACTTTGGCGACCATCAGAATTGTACTTGAAAAAAAAGTGCTGACTTACTGCGTTGAAAACAGTGAACTGCTAGAATATTTCAGCGAGAAAAAAAGTTTTGTTCATGTGGCTGGCTTATAACTTCGTGGCATGATGCCGTCTGTGTGCTGTTTGTGGAAAATTTTGTTTTAAAACTACCGCTTATTTTTTCTAAAACAAATTCGGTCTACCTGTTAAGTAAATGCGCTTCTGTAAGGTATTTGAAGCTCAATAATAATAGTGCAATTTTTTTGCCACATTTGCTTCCAAGAATAAAGCCAAAATGTGGTATGTTTGCATTTTTAATGCAATATTGCACATTGTATGAATATCTGAGCAGTGAATACTTACTCCACAGAAGGTATATTTTGAGGAAAAAATATCTTTAGACCTCTCAAGCTGCTGAAATATACGAGAAAATATCACGAATTTCACAAAATTGTGATTTTTGTCCGTATTGAGATGCAATTTGCTCCATTTTGTGATACAATGAAAACTCATCACTATACCTAAATTGTAAGAAAACGAAATTTTTTCTGTAATAAAAATCTTATCGCAAAAAGGACAGGAAAGAGCGCTGTCAAGTGAATTTTATTGAAGGTGCTACGAGCGTTTTTATACTGAGCACAAGACCAGGGCTCATCTGCAACAACACATGTGTGACCATGACAAAATAATTTTAACCGAGAAAAGAATACTCTTTTTCGGAAAAGATAAGTGAAGGTGTACTGATGCATTGATCCTTGGCCTTCCTGATAAAGAGTTCTAAAATCTCTCATTTTTCTGCTTGCTTTTTTTTCAAAAACCGTGTTTTATGAAACCTAGGACTACACTTACATTCTTTACGGTGCCCGGCCATGAGACTACTATAGCCCTTCTTAACATTTAAAGCATGCTGTCTTGCTTGATCATTGAAGCATTGCCCAGTTTGTCCTATGTTTACTTTTCCACATGTTAGCGGCATTTTATACACATTAGATTCGCATTCAGTAAACCTATTCTAGTGATGAATGGTGCAAGATTGACTATTCCTGTTGCTGTAAGTACATGCACTTTTGAAAGCTTGCAAGGGGTGGAAAACAACAATGTCATATCTGCTGGCTCTTTTCCTAAAATTGTGAGCCACCTTATGTACGTAGTACCGTGTGACATGCAAAGGTGATTGGTCATTCTCTTTTTCTTTTGGTCCTGTTTCCTTTAACTTTACTTTCTGCAGGAGGGTTTCGCAAACAAGTGTGATGATGCTGTTGGGGTATTGGCTGGTGCTATCAGCCCAGGAGTGCTAGGAATGTTCTGCCTTTTCATAGTGGGCATTCAAAATTAGTAGAAAGAGGAATTGATACCACATGTACTCAGGCCACCCTTCAGAAGTCATGTTAGCACAAGGGTGAGGTCAGGTTTAAAAACCAGATTAAAAGACTAAAAGATGCTGGGTATCCCAACAGAATCATCACACCCGTTTGAAAAACCCTCCTGCAGAAAGTAAAGTTACAGAAGACATACCAACAAATAACAATGACCAAAACCTTTGCATGTTATACCACATCATGTGTCTCACAATTAAAAAATAGCCAGCAGATATGATATTAGCGTGTTGTTTTCCACCCCTTGCAAGCTTTCAAAAGTGTGTGTACTAAACAGCAACAGGAATAGTCAATCTTGCCCCATTTGTCACGAGAATAGGTTTACTTAATGCCAATTTAACGTTTGTAGAAGTATTTTTTATCAGGTAAACCAATGATCAGTGCATCACTACACGTTCACTTATCCTTTCCGAGAGGGAGTATTCTTTTCACAGTCAAGATTATTTTGTAGTGCTCACAGGTATCGTCGCGCATGAACACGGTTCTTGTACTCCGTATAAAAGCGCTCGTAGCACATTCATTAAATTCAGTTGACAGTCGGTGCTCTTTCCTGTCCTTTCTGTCTCTTCCTAAAGTTGTCGCGCTGTGACTAGCACACAACCACGATGAACCAACTCTCCCAAATTAAGCTCTTGTTACGTAACACGTAGACCGAGTTTCGTATGGACAGAAGGAGCGGTGCTTTTAAAAATAAAAATTTTTCACATACAACACCTAGACGCCATTCCAGGAAGTTCAGAGGGCAGCCACGTGACCAAATATTTTTCCTCTCCTAAATATTCCAGAAGTTCACTATTTTCAATGCAGCACGAGTTTTTCGAATACATTTGAGATGGTTGCCAAAATGGCTGGGACATTTGGCATAAAGTGACCCAGCTGTGTCATTAGCCATAATTATGCATTACCTCTTTTGTTTTTTGTGTGTTTTGACTCAGTTTTGTGTTCGTTTTTAGCTTATTGTGTTTCTGATCATTGTATTGGTTTCTTAAGTATTCGCTAAAAATATATGTGTGAAAACCCATATATGTTTGCATGTACATCATTTCTCATAACCAATTGTTATACATCCAGGAATACAAAGCTTAATCCACTGTGATTGTATACATTTGAAAACACTATCCATATATATTTTTGTGTGCATCACTTCTTGGAAACGATTGTGTACATAAAGGCGTATATAGTGAAATCATGGTGATTGTATATATTTGAAAGAATCATAAGTATATATTTGCCTGTATTTCATTCCTATTAACTGATTGTGTACATGAAGGAGTATTAAACTGGAAACCACTGGGATTGTAGATACTTGAAAGAATTATAGGGATATATTAGCGTATATTTCATTTGTAGTCTCTATGTACTTGAAGCAGTATACTAAACTGAAACCAGTGTAATTGTATGTTGCAAAGAATTGTCAATGAAGTGAAACTGAATAAATATAATAAACATTTGAGGTGTTGCATGTGTAGTGTACGTATACGTGAACGTATATCTGGTGAAAAAGTTGTGTGGCAGAAGAAAAGTTTATGTTTTATTTGCCTATTAAATAAACGCAATTTGCAAGGGCAGCAAGGCTTCATTTTCTGTAACACGCATTATGCATATACTGTGAAGTATATATAGATCCAGCACAAGTTCATATATGATAGTACGCGTTTATATTTTTGCCCAGACGCAATGAATGGAGCTCGACAGGTGGCGCACCATTGATAATCAGGACCACTTTCTTCAAGTAGTGTGTAATCAGTGCATGCTGATATCTATTAGTGCAGTCTAAAAGAATACTGGCACCCCTGCCACGGGCACTCAACACCCTTGTGCACCCTTCCTGCACCCTCCTCAGAGGGTGCTAAAAAAGGGATGGACATCGAAGGCACCCTTCCTTAAGGGTGTTTTTGTAACACCGTACAGTTTTTTTACATGTACACCCTATTCGAAGGGTGCATAAAAAAGCACCCTTTTTGGAAGGTGCTGAATTAACACCCTTAAGGTGTCGTCCACGGGACAAGCTCATTTACACCCTTCTAGGGTGTAAAAGTTTTTACTGTGTATGTGTTGTTCAGTGAAGTGTTTTTTGTGTATGCGTATCATTAGAAGCACGCATGAGTTGTGCGATTGTACTTTTGTACACTGTGACCTCATGTAGTTTTTCTTTTTTTGTTAGTTTGGTGTGGCGCTTGTTTGATGGGGCCCCGAGGTTTAAGCACGAACAGAGGTGCGATTTTTCGTGCGATGCAGCGTGCGGTGCGACGATGTGACAGATGGAAGTAGTGACTATGCGTGACATTTCATGACGTATTATCGCGTCGCCCCACCGCATAGCCGGGGCGGTGAGCATCCAACCGGCCAGATATTTTCGTCGCCGCTTCGCACTGCCGCATGGCAGCAGCCAATCACAGCGGGAGTAGACCATTGTCATCACACGACTAGTGGCGCAATCTCTCTGTAGCCTCTCCCATCACCCTTGATCCAGGCCAGTTCAATCGAGTCGACGGAGCGGTGCGAGCGTGGATTTGCTGACATCGGCCACTGTGACGGCGTGACAAACATCAAGTATGTGATATCACTCCCTGGTGACGTGATATCATTCCGGATTGAATAAAGTCATGTCTGAAGAGTGCCATTTCTGCACGACAACGCCCGTTTTGAAACTGTTAGCGAGACCAGACATCGTGAGCAGCGATGCAAGTCATTACGCAGGTAAACACGGTTACCAGCGTTTTTGTGCTGGCTCCCTTCGCTTCTACCTTTGCTTTAACATCGATGGCATCGAAAAAGTAAAAGTGTATGCAAACGCATTAAATTCGAGTGCAAGGCTTAATAGTGTTGTCTAAAACAAGTGCTCGATGCAAGCTCACGTAAGAGCGCCGTAGGCGACGGCCAGCACCCGTCCTGCTAGGCCTACCTGTCGGAGTCGTGAATAATCAGCTGTTACTGCTGGTGCGACGTGCTTGTCGTTCACGAGCGCGATTTAGTACTTATTTTATGTGTGTGGAAGGACGCGTGGCTGTGCAATGTTGTTTCTTTTGAGCCTTGTTACGAGGATACCAAGTCATTCCACCCTGCATGCCGAGGCACTACATGGGGGCGGAGCCTGCCGCTGATAGCTCCCTCGCCCTCGTGTGTCCCGAAACGTCGCATGCGGCACGCCGCACCTTGCGATGCCGCACGCCGCATCGCACGGAAAATTGCACGTCTGTCTCGCGCTTCAAGCAGAGAGAATATTGCACGCATTGCAGAAACTCCTCTGGCGTTCAAGGAATTGCGAAGTGCGGCCGCAGGGTTGGGGACGTTCGCGCCATCCCTTTATGTTGTTGTTATTCGCGTAGCTGCATTTGAGCGCTTTCGCGAATCTTGGGAAAGACGTGTAAGGACTGGCGTCGCAGGCCAGGGGAGTTGGTTTCCTTTATCGCAAAAGGGTGCGCTTCGCAAAGAGCCGATTCTCGGGACACAATATTAGAAGATTTTAGTCTGTCCGGCGCACCGCTATACGGAAAAAAGCTTGCGGGTACCAGTTTACCGAGTCTGAACTGTGCATGCGCGCGCCTTATGGGCATTTACCGGACACGCTGAAACGCCCAAACGCCCGACATGCTTCCAAGGTTGCCATTACCGGCTTCCCTTTGAGCTGAGTCAATTCGAGCCAAACAAAAACGTAAAAAAACAAAATGGCTACTTCGAGGCCCACTACCAGCATGGCGCCGTGGACACGCTATTCGTCTTTCGACGATACAACTATCCTCGAAGACGTTCTTGCACTGAACCCTGTCGAGAATGGTTCGTGGTGGCACACAATCACTGAAAGAGTGTCAATGCTACTGCGGCGGACACTTAATTCACGAAGTGTGAAAGAGCGCGTTGACCTTCTCGTAGCCCACTTCCTTCGAAATGACGCGAAAAACAGAAAAAAAGTAAGTAGACTCTGTATTTCAAGTCATCTTCAAGCCAACACGTTGTGCCCAAACACAAAAAGTAGGCATGAGTCACATGACGCTTGTGTAAGCAACTCGTAATGCCGATTCTGATGCCGATCACCGTGATGACGATGTTTTCTTCATAGTTAGGTTTAAATCATAGCTCAAGTAAAGAAAACAAACGCAATGTTCCGTTTTCTAACGAAAAATCTATTTGCATCGTCCATTTTTTTTTCTTTTCAGATTTAGGCAGTAAACGCGAAGACTTTCTACTTTGCGCATACGCAGATGCGGCCACCACGACCACAAAGGCATTGCGGGCTTTTTTGGGAGTATTTTGGTCGGTACGAGCTAAAAGTGCAAAAAGCTCGCTTCAACGCAATCCGGCTTGACTCCCTCCGGCAACCCAATATACGCAAAAACAAACCGGAGTGCCGGACAAAATAAAATCCTCTAATCTCGGTGTAAGGACGCCCGTTCTGGTAAGAAGACTGCGGTCGGTTGCCGCTTTTAACAACCAGCTAGGTGGTCTCCGGCCAGCGGAGTGACGGCGGGCTCGAGTCCTTCAAATCTAGGCAATGCCTGCAATGTTGCCAGCAAACGATTGATGCGTAATGTTGCCCACTGAACTCTACTCGTCTTGCGCATGCGCGAGACGAGTAGCTTTGGTCTTGCGCATGCACGAGAAATCTGGGCACGTTTGCGTCGTGTCGCCTAGGTACAATCGAGAAAGATGATATTTTCTGCATTTGTCTCTAGATTCATAGGCGCTGGTGTGGTGCTGTCTCAAGCTAGCGCCCTGATGTTCTCTGGCCTTGCGCGAGCGAAGTTTTTCTTACACCGTGCTTTGTCTCCGCGAATACTACAGCTCTCTTGTAGACAACGTAGCACACAAATCACTGCCCCTTAGCCATTTCGTCAACATCGTGGTGCCTGTACTACTTGCTCGATCGACAGACAAAGCGAGCTGCAGTGCGCTGCCTGGCCTCAAAAGGTAAGCAGTCAATTGTTTAGTTGTACTCTGCGCGGTTAGTCACTATTCAATATGTAATGGCCAGAAATACCTTTCATATCAGACAGCGTCACCTAATAAAGAGCTATGCTACCGGGATTTGAGAACACTTTTCCAGAAGCTTCCAATGTAGAAACGCATTAAAGTGATGAATTCTTTGGCACCTGTTATGGCATCCTGAAAAATTGTGTAACTTGCTCCGTGTCATCCTCTAATCACGCTGATATGCAAGAATAGCGAAATGAAACTGTGTTTCCCGTCGGCCATTTGAAATTGGAGAATGACGTTGGTGTTATTGTACTGGCCCCAAATGATTAGGTTAAAATATACATATGCACGCTTTTGAGGAACTGTACTGCGCTTAGTTACCATAGAAAACAAAAATCATTGCTTCAAGCGCGCTAAAACAACAAACATCTTTGTTCTCCGTAGCGCAAGTACAAAGGCAGTGAGGTCGAAATTGTGAATTTTGGTTTTGTAAATCTGAATTTGTCTTTACCGTGTACTTCTCCGCAGTTTATTTGCACGGCTGTAAAGCCGAACGTGTGAATGCCAGTTAAGTCAATTCGTATTTGACTTTACCACGTGCTTCTCCGCAGCACATGTGCATAGCAGTGAAACCAAACTTGTTAATGCATTGCGTTGTTTTGTTTTGTTTTTTGCAGGCACAGAGGTGAGCATTCCAAGTGAAAAACAGTGCGTATTTTCCTTTCCGTTATTTGAATGACTTGGATTTTTCTTGAATTATGTGGATGCATTTGTCATCGACATGCCACCACAGTCCTAAACCGTCATAATACGGAAGAACACGTCATCTTTTGGTGCTCTCTACACAGTGCTGTACCAGGAAATCGACATGGAGGCTGCCCCTCATGTGTATACATTCTGGGTGACAGAACTGCTATGGGATGAATCTGTAAGCAATTATTCAGTCGAGCTGACATCCTCAAAGCCCAGAGATTGGGATCACGCATTGACCCAAATTTACCGACACACTCACTGCTAGCTCCGCAGTGTACTGAGACAAGTGTCCCTGGAGCGTAGTGGTGCCAACACTTACACATAATATGTACAAGTGCCCTTCATGTCCCAGTTAGGTGTACTCAATACAGACCAACACAATACCACGTCAGTCGTTAGAAATGCAACTCTCTGAGAAGGCCTTGAAGAGCGTAGTGGTTGCCTTGGACCATGCCCTGTAAGCTGGTTGTCGATGAAGCCCTAAGAGTCCTTCGCTCTGAAGACCGCTTCAGCTATATAGCAGTTCCCTCTATTCTTGCTACAGCCCAACATATGCAGGCTTGTTTGGACTATTCGCTTTGCTAACATCTGTGGCATCCCCTCCTGGTCCTTTTACACCAAAGCCTGCCGGAGACACTAGCAAGCTTTTGCTTCTCAAAGTTTGTTTACCTTCAGCTAGAATCTGATTCTTCAATATGATCTACTGAGTAAACTGCTGTAATAATTGACAATATAGCATCTCAATCGATTTAACAAAACTGCAACCAAAAAGCAAATGAAACAACGACTGCGATAAAATCTTTCATTATTAAAGCGGCAAGTTGGGCTGGTAAATACATTATTCTGGTGCACTGCAGCGCAGAAAACACAATAGACATAACACAAATGACAAGTGCTGATCGGGAGAGCAATCCTGGCAAGTTGTTAAATCGCTAGCAAGGAAACCTTCAAAATGTTCTCCGTCATGTGCGTTGTTCAGATTGTTTGCATGCTGTGTTAGCCTATCATTTGGCCATCATACACTTGACCGCACTTTAAACGAATTTCATACACCAATCCTTTTGCAAAATCAGCAAAGGGCCTCCTGTACTTTGTGCCACAGACCTGTTGCGTCCTTGCCTCCCGGTCGGTCAATGTGCAGAGCTTAGAAAGCCTGCTTGGTGCTGAAAATACGACTTTCACGCCTTACCACTGGGCCACCTTTTTGAAGTTGGGTGACAGCTTGTGCATATGAGGTATCATCGCTACCTTCTGCCTGCGCGGTGCAATGGCTTCTCAACTTTGCGGGTGGTGGCATGCCTTCTTTAGCAGGCTGTCTGCAACTGAAATGAGGAGTAGCTCGAGATGGCCAGCACCAGTCAGCCTTTCAGCTTGGCACTCAAAGGCTCAGTAAAACCGTAAAACCACCTTGCTTTTTGGCCAGGAGAATGTGGATAGAGTGGTCGCGTAGAAAAGAAGCCGCTCATCAAGCGGTTGGGTCGGCTTTGAAGTTCTTGCAGCTGTTAAGAATATTTACACCTTCTGAAAGACAATGTGCACTATCATTGGCAAAGGCTTCATGCGAAACCTTAAGTACAAATGAAAGCTGTGCTGGCCTTGACTCCCTGAGGGCCACAGTAAACTTCGGTCCAAGGGAAGAAGCACAGGTTACGACGGCTGACAAAGTTACTTTACCGATGATGTGGGCGTTGCATTGTGACTCTTACATGTGGGGGGTAAACTAGGTGCTCAGTCTTCTCAGAACGGTATAAATATACGTGCTAATTCTGAATAATCATTCTTGAAAATTCATCGCTCATTTTTGCAATTGTGTTCGGTCCATAGTGTCTTTCTGCACTGTAGCGCACCAAAACTCTCATTATTGTTTCAGTACATTCAAAGACCAAAACCGTCTCCGGTCTTGGAGTCTCACCATTTATGTAATGAAGGTGCATAATCATCTCTTTCAACTGCATGTGTGGTAAAACGAACACATTTAACTCTCATACGCCTTTATGTCATCGGCATGTGCAAAGAGCTTCCGAGGTCATGTTACCTGAAGGTAAAAAGGAAAAGTTTTATCAGCACCTTTTACTTTTAAATGATTGGTCTGCATTTACTAGTCAGTTCTTTTCTCTGTTAAAAAAATAATGTGCTTATTATCACTTCTTCACGTGAGTGATGTAGTTGACGACTAGAGCACATTCGCAGTATTACCATGAAAGAACAAACGTGATAAAGTCTGTGTGCCCCTGTGTGGTGAGATTGTTGTTATGCAATGTGAGAGGAAGTAGTGAGTAGAAACTTCTCTGGGTAAATTTTATAACTTAAGTAAGCTGCATGTGTTATTATTATGCCTACTTTATCTTAGAATAAAGATGTCGTAACAGAGCTTTCTCCTAAGTTTTGTTTTTGCATCTTGCAGTTTCATTGAATGTTACAACTGTACCGTGCTCTTAAAATCCCCCCTCTTTTTTATTTTTAAAGTACACCACAGCACCCCATCGGAACATAATAGGCATGACCTTGGCTCTTCATGCTGCAATTTTTTCAGTAGTGCAAACAAGATTCATTCATAAGGATGAGGCAATAAAAAAGTATACCAAATTTCAACAATGCACCGATGTCTCTACTCATTTCCTGCAAAAGCAGCATTTTTACTTGTAATCTAAAGGAAACTGGGACCAACACTATGCCAATTCTTACAATTTTTCTTTGTTTTTGTTTCAAATATTCTATCAAGCCAGTATATGCTTCCAAGTAGGTGTACGGTCTTAGCGCCGACTAGATGAAGGCATCCGAGAAGGCTTGGCCGACGCAAGAGAAATGGAGGCACCTGAACTGCCAAAGGGTGTCAAAAAGAAAACACTTTATTCACATTGAATGTACTTTTCATATAGCCAACTGTAAGCGTGCTCAGACGTCAAAGTGACAGCAAAAGGTAATTATATATTAACTTCTCATGGTCCCAAGCTTCAACTTGGAACTAGATAGAAGTACTGTGTCTAAATATGAGTTGACTATCTGACGAGAAGTGGCTTGACCAATTATGTGTCAGAAACCTGTACAGAACAGATAAACTTGATTGCAGTATGAGCGACTTATGGTGGGGAGAGGGGAGCCATAGTCGAGGGTCCCACTGGTCTTAGCCGCCCGTTCAACACCTGCGCCTCCCTCTGCTCCAACGTGTGCATCAGGGTCATTTCTGTATGTGTTAAATCTTGGGGATGCTTTGAGCATCTCCAGATAATGTAATAAAGTGTAAGACTTCTTCTGCAGTATGAACAGGAACCCAGATAGCACGTAGAGAACATGGCGCACATTTTTTTAAATGGGATAAAATCCAGTTTGAATTTGCTCCCGTTGATGACCTCCCATTCTGTTAGGTGTTTCTGAAGAGAGGCGCATACGTAAAGTAAAACACTGATTGGCATGCAGGTCCTTCGCAAATGATGGGTTGCGATTTTTTCAAAGTGTAGAGACTTAGAAATCTGCGGAGGTGGCCAGTGTCGCTGCTCAGAAATTTTGTGCATGACCCATGTCATCTACTCTCTTGTATAGTGTCATCTGGTATGTAAGAACCCTACTGACCACTGTGTTCATTGTTCCATGTATGAATGTATGCGCAGTGTATGTGCAGTGTCCAGCCTCATCAACTAATGCTATCTCATTAGAGTGAATAAAAACCGATGTCTGTAAAGTAAGAAGGAAATCACAGAGTAAAATCAGGTTCTCTTCTCGATGTAGAAGAAACCACTTCTCCCCACTTCGGCGCCCGAGGCGCACCACCCGCGGTGGTATAGCAAAGTGGGAGAAGAAACGTACGCCGCTATCCCAATAGCGGCTATTGGCCTGCTGGTCGCTTGAGGATGAAGCAGAAACAACGCTGGAGAAGTTCTAGATGACTAAGAAAAACTTGTATTTACAGATTTTAAAAAGAATGGACATCAATGTTACAAAAAAAAAGAAAAACAACTTGGAAATGAACCGACCTCTGTAGGGCGACCTTACGGGGTTCGGCGGAGCCTATGTTGCCTAACACCGCAAGCTTGGTTCAGAACACTTGGCGGAGCCCAGGGCCTCTTCTTATCCCTTCCTGGCGCTCCGCCCTTACCACACTCTCGGCAAATAATCACCTGCTTGTCCTTTGATTGGACAGTACATTAGGTAGATAAAAAAAACCGCCACGAGGACGCCTCCTTCGTGCACGTGGGACTCATGCACTCTCCCCAAACAACACAACAACCAAAACGTAAATAAAACAAAACTAGAAAAAGCATAGAGGCCAGGGCCAGCTTCGTGGCGCCCAATTATCTAGACAGCTAGCCATACTTGGTATTGTGGCCGTAGGGCGACTTCCCTCTACCACGTCAATTTCTTGACGACGGGGCTATAATCCTCTTGCCTTTGCGCGCCATAAGAGGAACCGCTCGCTGACCGCGCATGTTTCTACTTACGAGCTCATTTGCCCGGATAAACGGGGACGCAGTCGAAGACATGCCCGATTAAACAATAGGCAACCTAGGCATCGACAGGGCGGCTGTTACCATTTCCCGTGTCGCGAGCCCGCTTCTGAGAGCTACTGAACCAAAGCCGGACCGGCAGAAAAGGTCGTCGGCGACTTCAGAGTTTTCGCAAGGCGCGCCGCCGATTCTGCAGGCGCGCAAACAGTACGTAAACGGGCAATAAGCCGAACCAATGCGAAGAGTCGCCGCGGTGCGCGGGGTCTCGGAAGAGGCCCGTTCATGCGCTGACTGCCAGTGCCGAGAGGCAATTAGGGGGCCGTCACAATGACGTTTATAATCTCACCCCTTTTGTTGCCCCGGTCGGTTCCCTTTTTTTTGAGGTAATAGTAACTCGAAACACTCGACCATCTCTGGTGTTAAACAAAGCAGGGTAATATGCTGGCGCCGTGTGTCTGCGCTCGCGGCAAAACTGGTTGGTCGCGCTTCGACCGCTTGTTACTCAAGCAACGCTGGCTGCCCGCGGCTGACATGCCCTGCCAAGCTTACGCCGCAAAGCAAATAAAAGCAAACAAAAATTGCCGTGCTACCAATTCTTACCGCGGTCCTACACGCCCCATCCAAGACTTCACAACTTGCCTACAGTGTTGCCGAAGTAAACCCACACAAAAAAACGGACCGCGCTCAACCAGTGGGTGTGTGGCGGGTTAACAGCTGCAGCCAACGGCTGGGGTGTCCCACCCTCTACGCAGTGGTCGCGCTGCACCTGGCCGGCAGCAGCATGCGCGAATTCTCTCCTGCAAAGGAAGCGCGCAAAGAGCCCCACTTGGTCTCGGTGCTCAAAAAAAACAATGAAACAAACCAGTCTCCAGCGCCAGCTGACATAACAAAGATACTTAGTGAGCTGCCCTGCTCTCTTAATATAGCGAGTCTATTCAAAGCATCATGCAGCTGAAGCGCGGTATCTAGTAGACCGGACCAGACATGCCAGAGCTGCTCGCTCCGCACGCCTTTTCACCAAACGCTTATGATGCATGCAACATCTGACATTCCCTGCCCTGGGCGATTCCTTGAACACTCTGCAAGAGTTTTCATTAACATGACACAAACTCCAACAAATGTCCCAGAACAATCGGGCGATGTTGCCCCACCCAACATAATAAAAAAACGCAAAAAAATATTGGCACGTAAAAGCAAACAGACACCACACACAGTTCACACGACTACACTTGGTAATTGCCATACACTGTTGTATGATGTTCAAAAGTTCCATCACCATTCTGAAGTGTTATTGCCATGTTTGCACCATAAATCCATCACTTAGTCCCGTGGCACATAACACTCGTTCCCCCTCCTTCACTGATCGTCGCTGCGGGGCTCTCAGGCTAGTGCACTTCCTCCCAGCATTGGTTTGTCAGCTGGGAAAGCGCGTCGGCGTTAGCATGTGCCGTACCCTTTCTGTGTTGCACTACCACGTCGTAGCGCTGCAAAGCCAATGCCCAACGTATCAATTTGGCTCCTTGTGGCGCAGCTTGAGTGAGATACGCGAGCCGATTGTGGTCGGAGGCGACAAAGATTTTGGCCCCGAATACCCAGGTGTCGAACTTTTTGAGTTCCCAAATGACGCCAAACGCCTCGCGCTCTATCGTAGACCATTTCATCTGGGCAGGCGTGAAGCGATGACTGGCAAAAGCAATCGGGCACTCGGTACCGTCATCGGCCATTTGGGCCAAACAAGCTCCCACAGCGATAGCGGAAGCGTCCGTAAAAAGCCAAAACCGCTTGTGAATGTCTGGGGTGGTTAACTCAACAGCGCTACACAGGGCACCCTTGAGTTTTGCAAATGCCTCGTCGGCCTCGGGCGTCCAAGGGATGTGGTTAGAAACATGTCTAGCCGTCAATTGGGTAAGGGGTTTGGCAATGCCTGCAAAATTGGGTATGTAACCCCGGTAATATCCGCACAGACCTATAACACTCCTTAACTCTTTTTTTATTTTGGGGTACTTGCAGCCCCTCAATAGCCGCGAGCTTGCTGGGGTCCGGACCATGCTTTCCCGATCCCACGATATGTCCGAGGTAACGGATAGACGCGCAGGCCACCTGACATTTTTTCATGTTAGCTACTAGACCTACGGACGTTAGGGCGGAGAACACAGCGTGGAGGTGCCGGACGTGCTCCTGTAGGGACCTGCTGAAAACCGCAGTGTCATTCAAGTAGGCACAGGCACATGCCTCGTGGGGTGCTAAGAGCTGGTTCATACTCCGCTGACAGCTGGCTGCCGCGATCCTGAGCCCAAACGGCATTACCCTCCAAGCAAACTGACCTAGGTGCGACACGAACGCGGTCATGCGCTGTGACCCTTCTGCTAAGGGAACTTGCCAGTAGCCTCGTCGGAGATCAATGAGGGTTATATAACTAGCCTGACCTACGATGATGATCAATTCTTGTGGGAATCCCATCGGGAATGCGTCTGGTTCGGTTGTGGCATTTAAGCTTCTGTAATCGACACACAGGCGCACCGTGCCATCTTTCTTTGGGACGCACACCAGGGGGTGAGCAAATGGACTTTCGCACCGGTATATTAAACCAAGCTCGAGCAGTTCCGCTATCTGTTTCGAAACCTCGTCCTTCAAGTCCACTGGCATGCGGTAAGGGTGGCTACGTTTCGGCGTGGCCCCTTGCACAAGCCTTACCTTATGTTCGCCGACTTGCGCGATCCCCACTTCTCCGCTAAATAAGGCCGCATGGCGTTCAAACACCTCCCGTACTAACACTCTCTCAGGGGACTGCAAATGAGCCGACCTACCCGCCGGCAGGATAGATGCTCTGTCGTGCGAGGTGACAGGACGCGGCACGTATTCCACCTCCCCGAACTCGTGGTCGTCATGGAATATGACACCAATGCCAGCGACACGGCACGTGTACGGGCGCAGGTGGTTGGCATGCACTAGCATACGCATACCCGCCGGCGTCTCTAAGTAATAGGAGTGTTGGTGGTATTTTCCTGTGATCCTGCACGGACCTACCTATTTCGGTTGCATCTTACCGGAACGGTTGCTATCAAAAACAAGCACCTGCTCCCCAAGTTGAAACTCCTTTTCTTTCGCACGAAGGTTGTATTGCGTCGCGTACGCCATCTGCTGTTTAGTTGCGGTCACGTTACCGGCTTCCGCGGCTATCTCTTACTGTTGCTTCAGTTTTCGCATATACTCCGCCGGCTTGTCTGCCACTGTCGCGGGCATTTCCTGTTCTCCCGACCAAGGCCTCTGTAGGATCGCGAGCGGACCGACGGGTTTTCTGCCGTACATCATCTGAAACGGGGACACGCCCGTAGTGTCGTGAGGAACTTCTCTATATGCCCACAGTAGAAGTGGCACGAACTTGTCCCATTGTCGCCCCTGTTCAGATATCACATGAAATAGCATGTTTTTGAATACTCTGTTCCACCGTTCGACCGCTCCGTTGCTTTCCGGGTGGTCCAGTGTCGAAAACCGAGGGGAACAGCCAAGGCGTGTCAGGAATTCGCAGATCAGCGCGGCGGTGAAATTGTTCCCGCAATCAGAACATACTACCTCTGGTATCCCGCTGCGGCTGAAAATTTCCAACATTGCGTCGCAGGAAGCTTTATCTGTCAATGATTTGAGACATATGACCTCGGGCCAGCGGGTGCAGAGTACTATCATGTACAACGCGTAGCGGTAGCCACGAGTTGTCGGCGGCTCAATTGGTCTTATGACGTCAATATTGACTTTCTGAAAGGGGTATTGGGGCCTTACGAGCGGCGCTATGGGAACTCTGTCTGTCTGCCTCCTGTCAGCCCTGATCTGGCACGCGTGACAACAATTGCAGTAGTCCCGGACGTCCTTTTCTATACCTGGCAAAAAAACTAAGTTGAATTCTCGCTTTCGTCTTACGAAACTCCAGGTGTCCGTCCCAATACGACTCATGCGCCAGGCTGAGCACATAACCCCGCCGGGTGGTCGGCAAAACTAACTGCTTGATCGGTTGACGCAATACCTGTTCTCGGTGGTACAGCAACCCGTCAATCACCAGCATTCCACCTCGCCCTTCCGCGGCGCCTCTCAATGCCCAGCCCAACGTTTCGTCACTCTTTTGTTCCTCACGCAACGCCTCGAAATCGCCCTTCTCGCCACTTGCGCCACCTTGCGACGGACCACTTGCCTCGTTCTCGACGGTGTGTGGTCTTTTCCCTCTAGCGTTACGCTCTCCTTCTGTCTCCATCCGAACCGGCCCTAATTCTCTCTGCTCTACTTCCACGGCTGTAACCACGTCTTCCTCCCGGGTGCGTTCGACCTCGCTGAGCTGTAGTACGCTTCCCTCCGCTGACCGCGGATAATCCGGAGTCGGTCTACTCTGCTCTACTACTCTTCCATCTAGCTTTGCGGCCGCTTTTCGTTCGTCGGAGAAGTTTCGGGGGGACATTGTCGTGTCCTGTTTGTTGTATTCACACTGGCTCTGCTGCAACGCGGTCCAATCGCTCGCCGAGAGCAGGCATTCACTCACGCTTAGTTTATCTGTGACCGCACACAAGGCCGGTGTGGCCTGTGAAACTTCGGTGAACACCGGTTGCCCCTATTTCAGCATTAGTGGGAGCTCTACTAGTTTGGCCTCGACTCGTTCACCGAATGCTGCCTGAAGGCCTACGCGGCCATGGGTCTAAATCAATTCTTCAGGAACCACGCTTTCCTGCACTACCGAAATCTCGGCGCCCGTGTCTACTATTGCATTCAAAGTTTTATCTTTGCAATTTAGAGTTACCTTCCACAAGCGGTCGGCAGACGTTACCTTATCGAGGCAGACTCAAGCAGCGAGCTTATCATTTCCCTCCGAAGCGCTAGGATTTGGCGCCACCCTTTTAAGATAGTGCGGGCAGTTGAGTCTAATATGTGTGTTCGACCCGCACTCAAAACATCCCGTTTTCCTCGGTTGCCTACCTGAATTATACAAACCCTTCGGTCTCGTGTTTGAACCCTGACTCGGACCCGATGGGCTGCTACTCTGGTGGTCGGTCGTCTTTTCTACCCCTTTACTGCTGGCGTTACGCGGCTGTCATTTCTGCGCTTCTGCACTGCCGTTCGCGTCTTCAAAGGTGTGCAAGAGCCTTGCAATTTCTGTGCTTTTGTACCACGCTGGCCCCTCACGTAACCTCAAGTATTTTAATGCCTCTTCAGACAACACGGTTTTCAATTGGTCCGCTACCAGTAGTTCCAAAAGCTCCGCGAATGTGGACACGTCTCTTGACGCCACATAGAAATTTAAGTAGCTGCCCAACCTTGTTGTAAAACTTTTCCACGTCTCTGTTTTTTGTTTACGTGCCCCTGTGAATTTCGTTTGGTATTCTAAGGGAGACAGCTTCAGTTCTTCAAGCACTACTTCCCTCATGGTCTCATAGTCACGATGTTGGGCGGGTGTGAGCCGAGTTGATAAATACTCCATGCGGTCAGCCACAAGTGGAAAGACTATTTGTCCCCAATAACTTCGAGGTACCTCGTATGCCTCCAAAGTGTGCTCCACTGACTCGAACCAAATTGGGACCTCCGCGTCTGCGGGAAACTTCGGGAAAGCACCCCCTAACAATTCGGCGTATTTGCACCACTCAGTGTTGGAGCAGAGCTCAAATGTTCTGCCAGCATCACTCACGCTGCCTGATGGGCTTGCCGGACGTAATTTAGCGAGCTCTAACTCCAACTCTATTTGCTGGCTTCGTTCCCGAGCCATCTTAAAATCATGATCTGCTTGGTCTCGTGTCGTCCAAGGGACGTCCCCACTCCCATCTTCACTCACCCCATCTCCACCCTCCATCCTGCTGAATGTGGTGCTAGCCTGTTTGCCCCGCAACAACAATACAGCAGTGAGAAAGGGAACTCACGTTAGCTTTGTCCCGTTGTCGTGGCGTCGGTCTGGCTTGCTGCTGCAAGCCAGAGCGAGGCGCGTCCACAACGAGTGGGTCGATGCCCCACCTCGTTGTGGACGCGCCTTTCTGGTGTCGATAACTCGTTCGAGGACCGCTTTGACCCAGTCACTCCCTCGGTGTCTTCCGGGAACACCAGGCTATCTGCAGCTTCCAGCTGCCCTAGCTACTTGCTGCAGTGTCTGTCCGTTGGTCTGGAGCCGATTGGCGTCTTCATCTGTACTTCGTCTTTCCTCTCAGCTTTCTCCTTCTTTCTTCTCCTTCTCCTTCTTCCAACTCCGTCCACAGCAAGCCAATCCTGCCGACTGCGCCAGTAAAATCAGGTTCTCTTCTCGATGTAGAAGAAACCACTTCTCCCCACTTCGGCGCCCGAGGCACCTCACCCGCGGTGGTATAGCTAAGTGGGAGAAGAAACGTACGCCGCTATCCCAATAGCGGCTATTGGCCTGCTGGTCGCTTGACGATGAAGCACAAGCAACGCTGAAGAAGTTCTAGATGGCTCAGGAAAACTTGTATTTACAGATTTTACAAAACAATGAACATCAATGTTACAAAAAAAGAAAAGAAAAACAACTTGGAAATAAACCGACCTCTGTAGGGCGACCCTACGGGGTTCGGCGGAGCCGATGGTGCCTAACACTGCAAGCTCGGTTCAGAACACTTGGCGGAGCCCCAGGGCCTCTACTTATCCCTTTCTGGCGCTCCGCCCTTACCACACTCTCGGCAAATAATCCCCTGCTTGTCCTTTGGTTGGACAGTACATTAGGTAGATAAAAAAACGCCACAAGGACGCCTCCTTCGTGCACGTGGGACTCATGCACTCTCCCCAAAGAACACAACAACCAAAATGTAAATAAAACAAAACTAGAAAAAGCATAGAGGCCAGAGCCAGCTTGGTGGCGCCCAATTATCTAGACAGAGCTAGCCCTACTCGATATTGCGGCCGTAAGGCGACTTCCCTCTACCACGTCACTTTCTTGACGACGGTGCTATACTCCTCTTGTCTCTGTGCGCCTTAAGAGAAGCAGCTCGCTGACTGCGCATGTTTCTACTCACGAGCTCATTTGCCCGGATAAACGGGGATGCAGTCGAAGACTTGCCCGATTCAACAATGGGCAACCTAGACGTCGAACGGGTGGCCGTTACCATTTCCCGTGTCGCGAGCCCACTTCTGAGAGCTACTGGACCAAAGCCGGACCGGCAGAAAAGGTCGTCAGCTACTTCAGAGTTTTCGCAACGCGCGCCACCGATTATGCCGGCGCGCAAACAGTACGTGGCCGGGCTAAAGCCGAAGCGATGCGAGGAGTCGCCGCGGTGCGCGGGGTCTCGGAAGAGGCCCGTTCATGCGCCGACTGCCAGTGCCGAGAGGCAATTAGGGAGCCGTCACAATGAAGTTCATATTCTCACCCCTTTTGTTGCCCCGGTTGGTTCACTTTTCCTTGAGTTAATAGTAACTCGAAACGCTCGACCATCTCTGGCGTTGAACAAAGCAGGGTAATATGTTGGCGCCATGTGTCTGCGCTCGCGCTAAAACTGGTCGGTCGCGCTTCGACCGCTTGTCACTCAAGCAACGCTGGCTGCCCGCGGCTGACATGCCCTCCCAAGCTTACGCCGCAAAGCAAATAAAAGCAAACAAAAATTGCCGCGCTACCGATTCTTACCGCGGTCCTACACACAGCTTTTTATTCAGTTATACCTGGGAAAACGTCACAAAAACTTCATATTCTTTATTCTGCCGTGGCATTTGGTTTACCTTTGGCTCGTGTGGTGTGCTAGCCCTCTTATTGACTTATAGGCTGCGTAGGAGCATTGGTAACTTTTATTACATTAGGTCTCCTTGCAGATTGCATGAACACCATTATGTAAATTGATACAAAATGCATTTATGTGGCTGTCTTTTAACTATACCATATGTCAATGACTGAAACTGCTTGTGGTTACCAAAGCATGTGTACATATTGCTGGAGCCTTTGAAAACAGTTGCAATTGCACAGTAGTTTTACACGACCCTTCAACTTCTTACATTTGTTTTCGTTGCCAGAAAAATCTTCAATTTTTGGCATGTAATTTCTGATATAGACTAGAGCAGCTGTTGTGTATATGTAAATGTCAGGTTGCTTTGAAAGCACAGGCAGTGCTCATGTGATGGCTCCCACCCAGTGTTTAACCTTGTTTGTTTCCTGCTATTAGTTTGATCTCTTCACCTGGTCCACTTACAACTTTTCTCTGGGTGATTTTACTTCACCTCAACCAGTTCTGCTATTTTTTACTCTTCCATATCAAAATCTGTCATGAAAGTGGCTTACAAGGTGAAATCACACATCGTCTTGCTCAAACTGTATTCATTGTTTCTATACAGCCAAACCTTTATTAAAGTGCTGTGTGTGAGCCAAATACTAATTTTGTATTCCTAATTTGCAAATAAACATGTTTCCAAACCACGTTGGTTTGGAAGCGTGGTTAATGCAAAAAGAGTTTTACTTGGGACAGTGCTTTATATCCTTAAAAAGCCTTCAGTAGCACCTTGAAAGTCTCTTGCATTTGGGCTGCTGAAACCTGCACAGAGCCTGCTACATTTCAACCCTACATTAAACTATTGAACAGGGTTTGTGAATCATATTTATAAGAAAGAGCGCAATAAGGTTTTTACCTACATTTTAGTGTGTGAAAAGATAGTCTTTATATGGACAGGTGCCTATGCTGCAAGCTCTCCAAATTGCACAAGCACAGACACCCGACATGTACGTGCACTCCATTCTATTGTGTAAGAATCCTTTGAGGCTGGGTGTTCTAAACGTTTTAGTCTGATTGTGTGAACTGTGTTCATTGTGCAAAAATAAAGCAGTCGTTATTACTGAAGTCGTGACTGTCTCTAATATATTACTTCACCTTTCACCTGGTGCAAATATTAGCTTGAAATTTATATGTACTGTGCAACGAAAAGGATGCGCTGACCAGTTGAAACAAAGTGTTCAATTTTTCGCATCCAGCACGGAAGCCTTATTGACAATAAATACATAATCATAACTGGTTCATTTTGTTTGGGAGATGAAATATCATAAACATTTTGTGTGCAATGGTCTCCGTATCTCTTTTTTTTCGTGTGCGCCACGGTATACTGTCGTAATCTAAACTTCAAAGCTTTTTAACGTACACAGTTAATGCTCGCTCATCTGCAGCGTTTTTGTTGACAACTGCGTAAAAGACTAGGAGTAGAACAATCAACGTTAAGATCTATTCAGTGTGTTCGAATAAAGGAAGAGGTCGACAAGGGCCTTACCATGAGGCCAGTGGCTCATTCTTTTAATACATTGCAGTTTTCTCAAAAAACCTTTCAAAACCAGTCTCTGTGATACGGCCCAAAAAGCTAGTGCTATTTGCTGAGCGTGGTAGCTTGTAATGTTTTAATTGTCCAAATGTTTCAAGAGTGAGAAAATTATGTCAATGGAGCCTTTTATCTGTATTTGCAATCACAAGTTGATTATTGGAATACAGAAGAAGGTTCGAGATCAAACTTTTGAACTTCGTGCCGAATACCCGCTGCCCAACAGTCAGCATGAGGTTTCATATTTCAACAATCTTTCATTTATTTTTTAGTTACCGCCAGTTTCTACCAATCAAAATGTTACGAAGCCTCAGCTTGAGTGAAAAATTTTGAGACTAAGATCTCTTCCTTCAACGCCTTGACCTAACCAAATGTTTTACAGCAATAAATTCTAAAGTTTGTTTTGTGCATGTATGGTTGGCGACCGCGAATGACAGATCAATCAAAGATGCTTATGAAATCGCGGTTTCGGTATTTATTTACTTTATTTTTTATTTTATTTACAGAACACTGCGGTCGATAGACCAAGCAGGGTGCATAATAAAAAGTTATTCACTATGTAACTTCAATAAAAGAAAGTTCAAGCAATAAAAACATGTTAAGGCAGCACAGCATAACATTTAAACAAAGTTAAATGGCAGCAAGAAATTGCAAATTGCAACCGGAGAATGCAAATCAAATACAACGTGAGACAGTCCGAGATCTTGATTTGTACGGTTAAAAACGGAAAGATACAAAGTTGTCGAAGTCAGGATTTTCATTATTACAGAATGCTTCAAAAGGTAACGCGTTCCAATCCTTTATCGTCCAAAGAAAGAATGAGTTTATGAAAAGATTAGTACGTGCGAAGTAAGGTTCAAGAGTGTAGCTGTGAGTATGTCGAGTTTGTCTTGAGATTCGATTTCTTATATAGGTTTCTGGACAAATGTTAAATTTACGAAAATAAAGTAGGTGTAGAAATTTCAGCCGGGCAACAGCTCTTCGGTATTGTAAAGTAGGGATATCATTAATAGCCATGATCGTTGTTGGCGAGTCATATCTGTGGTAGTCATTAAAGATAAAGCGAACCGCCTTTCGCTGCACCATCTCAAGCTTCTTAACATCTTTCTTTATATGTGGGTCTCAAACGACACTAGCATAATCTAACTTTGGTCTTATAAAAGCATTGTAGGCCAACATTTTGATTTCTGAGGGCGCTGTTTTTAATTTGTGTCTCAAAAAACAGAGCTTTCTAGAAGCAGATGAGCATGTTTTATTAATGTGGCTTGACCATGTTAGGTGGCTTGTAATTGTGACGCCCAAATATTTATATTCGTTAACCTCAGTCAATGGACAGTTGTTGAGAGAATACATATAACTAAAACGGTGTTTCTTATTTGTTATATGCATGACAACTGATTTATCGCTATTTAATTTCATTGACCAATCTTCACACCACTTATAAATGGCACAAAGGTTGGATTGCAGGCACTTCTGGTCATTCGGAGCAGTATTCGTTTTATAAAGTATGCAGTCATCTGCAAAAAGCTTTATGTGGACTTGTGATGTGTCTATTGATTCAACAATGTCATTTATATACACTAGAAAGAGAATAGGTCCCAAAACACTACCTTCATGAACTCCTGATGATACTGGTAGAATACCAGACATGCAGTCATTTACTTTAACATACTGCTTGCGATTGTGAAGGTAAGAACGGATCCAGTCAATGAGGTTAACAGGTAGACCTAGGATATATAATTTAGTAATGAGTTTGCTATGCGTGACAAGATCAAAGGCTTTACTAAAATCTAAAAGATAGCATCAATTTGATTCCCCGTATCCAGCGATGACGTAAACTCATGAAATGTTGTAACTAGCTGCGTTGTGGTCGATAATTTGTTTCTAAATCCGTGCTGTAATGGCGACAGCAGGCGGTTTTCTTCAAGAAATGTTGTGATGTAATGTGTAACTAGGTGTTCTAATAACTTACATGACGTACACGTTAAGGAAATAGGCCTGTAGTTTGCAAAGTTTCAACGATCCCCTTTCTTAAACACCGGTACTACACGTACCAGTATTCGTTCTTGATTGCGCGAAGCGCCATCTGCATCTTGCAATCGGTGTCATGGCGACTTATTTTTTTCCTTTTTCACTGCGAGGAGTGCGTTGAACGTCGAAGCTTCAGCGCTGTTCTACATTACAACGTGAAATGTATATGAATACATACGTGGCTATCATACTTACCACCATCCAGAACATCCAGCGTCAATATTTGATGTGCGACACTTCACCTACTGATCGTCAGAATGTAAGCAAAACGCCGCGGCATCCTGCACGAACTTGCGCGGCTGTCAGCTTGTTGAAGCGAATATCTGTAGCTTTCACGGCTACCGCAGTCCTTGCATTTTATGAATGACGCTTGGCCGCTTGCACGTTCCATTAGCAAGCAAGGTCTGGGTCTTTATGTGAATGAACGTGAGCTGCGCAAACACGGACCTCAGAGAACCAAACTACGTACCTCTTCTACTCTTCGACGCATGTCCTCACGTCTCGATCGATTCCTGCAAACTAGCGCAACTTTCTGACTGAATTTTTAAAACTATATCGCAGTCGTTCGCGCGCAGGGCCAAACATTGCCGTAGCCCCTCCCACCCATTTTTTTCTTTGTAAAGAAAGAAAATTGCTTTATATGTCTTTATTGGAGCAGCCCGTAGTTGCATACACTGCAGCAAAAGCTAGAGTTGAGCTAGTTGGTTTGGGTTCTTTTTGGAGCTGCGCAAAACTGAACACAGAGAGCACAGCGCTCGTGTTGTCCAGTCTTCTGTGTGGGTCGTCTTTTTGCTGTTTTAAAATGAAGTTGCATGAAATGCATTGCTTACATGTTTTCTGCACCGCTCGAAGCCATTAAGGATCTCGCCACAGCGGCAAAAGCGAGCCGGCCTCCCACCGGCTGCTTTCGATACTGTGCTGGCGTTATCCGTCGGTGCATTCTCGGTGCACCTATAAGCAAACCAGCTTCTGTTTTCGCCACTATTAGCACAACTTAGTGTGGAGTGCCAATGTAGCTGACCATCTCGAGCACACGTGAACGCGGTGGTTGAAAAACAGACGCACAGTCTATTTTCTTTATTTTGCGGGTTCAGAAATCAGCGCATACGCATGCACAGCTCAACAGGCGAAAAATACGGCGGCATGATCGTTTATTCACAATGACACAATATGGAAACCAGTTCAGAAAAAATGTGGGCAATTACTGTACCGCAGTATTCGACCATCTTCAGTATCGTTGCAAGAATTTTTTTTTGCTGTCTTGACGAGCGATTTATTGTTTCTATAGTGGGTAAAACCATCATGAATACCATAGTGCGTGAATGAAAAGTAACAGACACTAATACCAAAACATTCAAGGGCGTTATTTGTAGCGATTCTCAAATAAATGTGAAGTGGGCAAAAAGACAACTTCTTGCAACAGATAATTACTACAGATAATATCTCCTACATTTTCTTCGCCAATACTGTCTGTTATCATTAATATTGCGTCTTACAACAAAAAATAAGCCCTTAAAATACTTTCCTTAATACTGCACAGATTGTATTGAACTTCTGCTGAATGCTTAAAAAAAATGGTGTTTTCTCATTCCTCCCTCTGACGTGCACCTTTCTGTCACAATATGCATTGTAGTGAAAGCGAAATGGCAATACTGCGCCCATTCTGCCAATTTTTTTTAATTCTACAACATATACAATAGCATCACACGCCAGTAGAGTTGCTAGTAACACTGTCAAAGAAGAATGGAGGTCGATGAACATGTAGTTTTAAGGAGTGTAAACATAGGAAAATATGCTAGTTGGGGTGTCACACTGCTTGGTACACCTTAATGGGAATAGATAGCAACATAAAAGTTGAAGTGCCAAGTTGTCACACAACCTTTTGTTCAATTCATGCCTGTCGCAGAGAGCATCTGCATAGAACCACCCGCTCAGCTCATTTGCCAACAACCCACATCATGAATATTTTCAAGCTGTCTAGCGTAAGGACATATAGATAGAAGGTTCATATAGATATATACTGTCATAGTAAAATGAAAGTACATAAACACTGTGGATAAACCTTTCTATTTATTTTTTCTTCTGTTATTTTAGCTCCTCTGAACCTGACTCGCATATACCATTTCTTGGAGCAATGTGCTGCTTCAGTTTCTTACACTTAAATATTCAGCAAATGTCGACTTTGCTTTGGAGCTTACAGTGCCAATTGAGAGCACAGAGTTCGCAGGTCGTCCTTTTGCCATATCTCTTGGAGGCATTATGTAACATAAGTATTGTGAATGCTGAGCATATTGCTTCCTCATAATACTTTCTATATATAGCCTGCAAAAAAGGAGGGGGGCGATGAATACCCAAAAGGGCGGTGCCACCTTACAAATATCGAGGCATCACTCTCACTCCCAAAGACAGTACATTTGAAACTCAAGACGACAAAAATAAAGCACTTGGGGACTGATTTGTTCCTAGAAGTGATGAAAAGCCAGTTAAAAAGCAATTTGCCACTTTCAAAAAAATCAAACTTTTGACTCCTTCATTGTTAGAAATATGTGGCACATGACGAAGATGTGGACTACGAAAAACAGCGGATCGTCCCGTAGCATTTCGTATTGTTTTTGTGTGCCATACATCTTCAGGATTTATCACCAACCAAGCCTGTCTTACATCTTGTCAACTTAACTCCACATAGGTTCTCCTATAGTTCTGACACTGATAGAAAAACCGGCTGTGGTATAATGACATAAACTACAACAAAATAGTTGCTATCTTTTCTGCTCGAGGGTGGTTCTTTCTGCCTTTGAGAATGGCACAGATCTTTTTTATAAACTATGAAATGAAGTTTGTCAAATTCAAGCCAGGAGCTCACATAAAAAATAAAACATGTATGTCCCACTTGACCCGGGAGGTTTTTAACAAAGTGGGAAAACCCTGTCTCATGAATGCACCATCGCACGATTGTGTTAAGAGGTATTTTGATTATCAAAACACTGCTTTCGCTTTTTCCTTCGCTACCCTACTGTGGTATCCTCCCTCAAAGCCACTTGCCTCGCCGCGGTGGTCTAGTGGCTAAGGTACTCGCCTGCTGACCCGCAGGTCGCGGGTTCAATTCCCGGCTGCAGCGGCTACATTTCTGATGGAGGCGGAAATGTTGTAGGCCCGTGTGCTCAGATTTGTGTGCACGTTAAAGAACCCCAGGTGGTCGAAATTTCCGGAGCCCTCCACTACGGCGTCTCTCATAATCATATGGTAGTTTTGGGACGTTAAACCCCACAAATCAATCAATAAATCCCTCAAAGTCACTTTGCCCTTTCGCTGAGCCCCCCTCTAAGTGCTTTTCTGCGCGTCAAGTTGTTTTTTAGGCCTCCTTGATTTAACCCCCCCCCCTTTCTTCACACACGCCCGCTATTTTTAACCTCGTATTAACGCGATAGCGTTAAAGCTCGTGTCGCAAATTCTACCATCGGCACTGTTGGTTGTGAGTGAAAAATCGAGAAAGAAGCAAATAAAATAAAGAAAAAAACTATTTAATGGAGGATCGAACCCGGGCCGTTCATGTGGTAAGCTGGAGTCCTACCACAAAGTCCCGATGCTACATAAAGCTGCTTCGGGAAGAAACACTACATAAATACCACGCAGTAGAAGGAGTCTCCTTAACGCACTTTGTTCGACAGCTGTCTCTACGAAAACGAGCCCATTCAGCTAATTGTAGGCCTATTTTCGAGGCTATCAAACTATGTCGAAAAAGCAGGGATAGTGCAGCCATCGCCGCTAAAAACACACAGGAACTTTCAAAGGAGGAGGAGGAATAATCTTTGTTATTCAGAAAGGAGAGAGCAAATGGGGTAAACCAAGTTTGACGGGGGCTAGGTTGGGGCCCAAGGGGCCGCAACACTAGCAGACCAGTCCGCCAGCTTGGCCTGTATATGCCAATTCGGGACCCTTAAGGACCTCTTCCTGGCTTCCAGTGAAGAAGATGGCTGCAGGAGCTCGTTGGGTGGAGGGTTGTTCGGGCAACCCCATAATACGTGGTCTTGTCCCGCCTGCACTAGGCCACAGTTAATACACTTATGTAGCTATTCAACTTTAGCTATTGCGGCCAGCCACCTCGGGCTGAGTATACATTCAGTCTGAGCCTTTCGCAGTGTAGTCGCTTGGCCCGGGTTAATGCATCACCTGGAAGTAGATAAAGCCTTCTTTGTTCTCGGTGCCAGCTGAGTCGGTCTCCGTAGCTGAGCGCCAGGTCATTCGGACTTGGTTCCTGGGACCGCATCACTGCATGCGCTGCAAAAATTAGCATGACCTCAACAAGACAATAAGCTCATCTGAGCTCCGGGCTACTGTGAAAACCCGGGAAGTAAGGCCGCTCACCAGACAGCCCGAAGAACTTTCAAACAGTTCTAAAAATGTACAACTAGGTCCATGTAATGGAAAACATATCATGTCTTTCCAGAGGAGTTGATCAAGCAAACAGCAAACGCTAGATCATGTTCTGCCAAATGTGAGGCATTGTGAGACTTTATGCCCCTTCAAGGAAATGCCATTTCAACAAACCAGAAGACTTGCATAGGTTTATATTTTCATTCTCATGACACCATTAAAGAAGTGAAGTACTGTAGTCACCATTTCACCGACCATAAGGTGATGCTTGTTGCAGTTGGACGTAACAGGTCTCCAAAAGAACAAGTCGAGCAATCGCCAGATAACTAACGCAAGACGGACGACAGAATGTGACCATTTACGAATACAAGTGTCACGCCTGCGCGCAGTTCATGATACAGGACAACATGACTATAACACTGTATAATATTTTCATGAAGTTGTTGTGAAAGTGCTGTTAAATAGATCAAAAACCTGTACCATAACTATAAACACGTCACACCTGCGTGTGCGCGCGCATGTGTGTAACAAAACATAATAATAGGTATGCACTTAGATGTTGAGTGTGAGTGAGTGAGAATTTATTAGAAGGCAGAGAGGTCGGCCTGAGCTAGTTCGCTCTAGCCTGCTACTCTACACAGGGGATTAGGGAAAGGGGAAAGAAAGAGGGATGAAGGGTGATGATGGGGACAAAAAGAGGTGGTGCGTATGTACAGTAGCCACTTTGTATAGTACCCTACAGTCTAGTTTCTAGTCCAGTGCTTTTTATAAAGTCTAGAACAGCCTTTGTAGCAGTTTTTGACACTGTTTGGTCGCTCATTGCTGATAATAATGTGGCTTTCACTTAATGGTGTTCGTCCAATGCTTGCCAACGTTGCAGTTAGCATTGCTCTTTGTGCCACGTATATCTAAGAAAATGGCCCCTACCAATCTCCGACGTTGTCTTTCCTTTTCAACAGAAGAAACTAGATCTACAACACCATCAATAGATGATCGACCTCTACGGAAGCCATTTATAAAATGTGGTAAGCCGACATTATTCTCCAGCAGCCATTCCAATCTTGCCAGCACCATGCGTTCCATCACCTTACCGATGCAACTGGCTAGGGCAATGGGTCTATAAGAAGACAACTCGTGTGAACACTTGCCTGGTTTCAGTAAGGCCACTATGCGGCTGCACTTCCAACTCTCTGGTACTGTCGCTGTTTCCCACGTAGAGTTGTAGAACGACAAGAGAGCCTGCCTTGCTTCCTGGCTGAGGTGATATAGAGCCGAATAAGTAATTCCGTCAGGCCCTGGTGCGGACGACCGTCGGGACGTAGAAATCGCAGCGTCGAGTTCGTGCATTGTGAATGGCAAGTCGAGGCGATCGTCGCTGGATGGCGGTGAGGCTAAATACGAAGGTGATATCGATGAGGAGGATATACCTACGAGTAAGTGGCAGTAATCTTCTGCAACCTCTACTTCAGGTCGACCTTGCTTTAGAGCCAAAGATCGGAAAGGGAACAACTGTTGAGTGGGAGTCTGAAGGCTTCGGATAGTTTGCCATATTCGAGACAGGGGTTTTCTGGGATCAAGAGAGCTACAAAATACCCTCCACCGTTGCCTATCGAGCTTATCGAGGTGTCGCAATACATGTCGCTGTGCTTGGCGTGCTCTAGATAGGTCAGCTGGTGATTTCGTCCTCCTGTATTTTCTCTCTGCCCGGCGACGAATTGCACGAAGGTATTCATATTGTGCGTCAAGTTGTGATCTTGGTAGCGACACATTCACAAGTTTCGTATGCGTTGATAAGGCTGATGCAATTAGGCTTTCTATTTCAGATATAGATTGAATGTTCCCGCACTGAGCATTTACAGAAGCTTGGAATCCTGGCCAGTCTACGCTTTTCACAGGCCGGGGAGACGAACGATGGAAACCTTTTAGCTGTATATATGTAGGGAGATGGTCACTTCCATGTGTTTCAACGTCTACAAACCAACAGGTAGTAGGCAAGAGACTTCTGCTCACAAAACATACGTCTAGACAGCTGCTGTACGATGCGCCACGGAGGTAAGTAGGTGAGCCATCGTTAATGGACATAAGGCCTTGATTGAGCACAAAATCGGCAATGTCCCTGCCGCGGGTGTTCATTGAGGCAGAACCCCACATGGGATGATGTGCATTAAAATCCCCAACTAATACATGTGGTCCAGGGCAAGCTTGGAGAACAGACAAGAGACGGGGACAGTCCACGTGGCTTCTAGAAGGAATGTATCCACCAATGATTGATATTGAACGTTGCTTATGCTTTATAGATAGGCAAATATAGTCGTTAGAAGCATGAGGAGCCACGGCATGTCTCACGTACGTTAAATCTTGACGTACGCATATAATTACTTTGCTCGCATTTCGATCATCACGTGACCACAAAGTGACGTATCCGGAAATACGAAACGACGACATCATATTCGGCTCACATATTACAACCAACGGAAATTTGTATTTAAACATTCGGTGTCGAAAGTCAGACAATCGGCTTCGCAAACCCCGTGCGTTCCACTGCATTATGGCAGAGGTGCTCACACGTTCATCGAAGAAATTCGCCATATTGTTTATGGAAGGGTCAGCAGTAGCGGTTCCAGCACGTTGAGGATCTGCACTGCTGTTTTCGCTCCTGGTGTGTGTAGCTCGTTGAGAATCGCACGAATAGATTTTAATAGATGCTTCAGCATAGTTTGGCTCTTCTCAGTGTCTTGCCTATCATTTTCTGCCCTCTTTGAAGTTGCAACCCATGGTGTGGTCTTTTTTATTGCTCCAGTCGGTAGCGAAGGCCACTCAGTATCGGAAGCATCGGCGTGCAACGCGGGCGTTGGTCCACTTTCTGCATCCCTGGGACGTGGTGCATACAACATGGGTGTAGCAGCCTGATAATGCGTACGCGTATGTTCATTTGTTGCTGATGGTGATGCATCACTCCTATGTCCACTATGCTTTCGCTGGTGCCTACGTTTTGGACGACGTCT
Organism: Rhipicephalus annulatus; assembly: GCA_013436015.1. Lineage (NCBI taxonomy): Eukaryota > Metazoa > Arthropoda > Arachnida > Ixodida > Ixodidae > Rhipicephalus > Rhipicephalus annulatus. Next base: position 339,014 of record WOVY01015267.1, read on the forward strand.
GTGTCGGCGGATGGACGTGACTGCCTCTCTGTGTGTCGAGTTGTCTCTGACCATCTTCCGCAGGAGGCGAATTTCTTCTTTGATCTTTGGGCACTCCTTCGACGTTGCTTCATGTGCACCAGAGCAGTTTGGGCATTTCAATGGAACAGCAGTATCGCAGTTTTCCACCTTATGAGACCCGCCGCACCGCTGGCAAGTTGTCTCACTTTTGCACACTGCGCTGACGTGTCCCAACTTGCAGCACTTGTGACACTGCAAAGGACGTGGCACGTAAGGGCGCACGGGATGTCTCACGTATCCAACCTTCACGCTAGGGGGCAGAGTCTCAAAATCAAATACTAGTTTGATGCAGCGAGACTGCCCGAAGTGGCGTATGGTCACAATTTTGACTGTCGACGTCTCAAGATTCTGCAGGTCAGCGTCTGTGATGTCAGCGTCGACGTCATTTATCACGCCAGTCGTTGTTCCTTTCCCGTGAGCGAGAAACGCGCGAACTCAAATACTTCCGAGCTGCGTGACGGCCTTCAGTTTGTCGAGAATGGTTTTGTTTGTCACATCAACTGACAATATGTGTTTCCTGCTATTTATGCGAATTTCATTCACTTGAGCAGGTGCAACTCGCTCGAAATAATTAGTCAATGACTGCCTGTTTAGTGAGTTCAGGTTGTCTGATGTAGACATGGGCACATACGAGATGGTGAAACATCGCTTGCCTTTGTCTAGCGCCGGTTGTGGCTCCGCCGTTGATGACGTCCTGCGAAGCTTCCTTTTCAACCGGCGGGTATGGAATGTCCTGAAGTCGGCTTCCGATTCCATCTCTTCCACTGATGAGCTCTCGGTAGAGTCATCACAAGGAGCAGATGCGCCAACGCGGTCACCCACATTCGGTCCATCCTTATGCAAACGGCTAGGGCCCGCTGTCTCGTTGGATGGACGGTCCCCCATCCCGGGGGGTGACGTCTTCCGTTCCGCTTGTTCAGAGAAGGTCGGGATGTTAAAGGGTACACTAGGGTCCGGATTTCGCTATCGCGTTCAACTCTCAAAGGCAAAGTTTAAAGGTCCCCCAATTGTTTTCCCTCTCTCTTTACTTCTCTGCACTCTCACTGTTACTTCGATACTCTCGCGAGTGTATCGGTTGATCTGTAATCACATGACAGGTAGTTATCGTGCACTCTACACCCCATTTTCTTACCTTTTCGTCTTTTCCAAACGAGTGATCCCCCCTCCACTCTCGCGTGGCATGCAGGTGTACGTGTGGTCTCTGCGTACTTAGAAAAATGCTTGCCGCGGGGAGGTGGCACACGCAGGAAACACGACGAACAGCGAGGGAATGAATGCAATGTGCGTCAGAATGAGCTGTGCATCACAAGAAAACTGGAAAGGTGCGGATGGTTATTTTAGAATTTGTGGCACACCGACGGCTCGTAGTGCCGTCACATGTGGCATCGTTGATTGTGTTGGCATTCTGCATGTGATGCGCTTGTTTATTTGAAGTGTTTAAAAAAATACTGGTGGACATTCAGGGGCCCTTTGAGGAACTGCTCCATACAAGCACAAGGTGGGCTCCCTCTTTTGAATGGCGGCAGCGGTAGCCTAGGCTCACTAGGAAGTCGGGGCTGAGCAGTCAAGCAAGCCTGCGTCCCAATATTTTTGGGATGGATAGGGTAAAAGAGGTTAGGTTTGGAGCTTTTGGAACGACCATACCACGAGGAAATTGTCAGATATCTTCCTCAAAGTGTAGGCACTTCCCCAAGCAAATTGGATCAATGTGTATACTATTCCTAGGCACAAAACACTTTTCATATTACAACAAGGAATGATTTGCGCCTTTGCTTTCCAGAGGGTCCTATTGGGTTTTGGATATATGCGACACCCATAATTGATAAAATTGTATGACCTTGTTAAAGGTGTATCTCAGAATTATTAGAGATGAAGACAATGGCTGGAGAGCGAGCGGGATGCCCCACTACGGTCGTCAATTCGCTAAGGTTACTGCTAACTGCTGTGGCTGCTGACTGTTAGGTCGCAGGATCGAATCCCGACTGCGACAGCTGCACTTTTGATGGGGGCGAAAATGCTGTAGGCCTATGTGCTCAGATTTAGGTGCACTTGATAGAACTCCAGGTGGTCGGAATTTCCGGAGCCCTCCACTACGACGTCTCTCATAATCATAAGGTGGTTTTGAGACGCTAAACCAACACAGGCCCTTTTGTAAAGTTCATGCAAGAAATGTTGATAATGATCAAATATGGTGGACATTCCATTTCAGCCTCTAAAACTTACTTTTGAAGTGCTCTGCGAACACTTTCTTCAATGTTTTTCACTGAGATTTTGCTGATGCAGGTCCTCCTCTACAATTGTCTTTTAGGAATAGTTCAATTAACATAGTTGTCATATTTATTTTGTCTGCATGAAACAACATACCACGTTTTTACCTCGTATACTGCTACTACTCAAAGCAGCCGCAAAAGTCTGTGGTATGTTTTAGTTAATGCACGTTTCGATGCTACAGATAGTACTGGCACATTCGTTTGAGTGGAGAAGGAGTGATAGGAGTCAATGTAAAAGAAGGCATAACATATTACGTTTGTCTACGCTCCAAACCGTGAATCTACCGGAATAAAAAATATTAGTGAGATATTCTTCACTGTGGAGACAGATTCATGTAGAATGCAATACCACTTGAGTAATATGACAATATAGAATGTCAACAAACAAATTGGGAAAAATTAAAAATTTTGCCAAAGGCGAGTACAATGTAGTGCCAATTCCTTTAAAATTTTCACGAAAATCATTTTCAAAAATCTTCGGCAACGTCTATGCGAAAACAACAATGTGTGTATACAGTTATAGATGCTTAAGCTGCGGCAACACCATCCCTTAATTGAGGCGAACCAGGGTACGAGCATACTTTTCAGGAATTTCCGGCATTTCATGCAAGAAGCTTGTTTTGGATAGCATTCTCTTGCAGCAGTTAGGCGGAATATGCACTCGCTGTACAATAGACCTCTCCCAGTTGGTAAACAGTGTGACGTCACTGCGGGCACGCCGCCCACCATACCCTCTCTCTGAGCAGGTGCTGGTTGGCAAGAAAGTTCCGCCGGCGGCATCTTTCTGCATAGCAGAGCTGCGTGTCTGCATTCCTTCGACAGAAATTTCTGCATTCCTATGTTCTAAAGTCACAGCTTCTTAAAGGAGGGGGTCGCGGAAGGGTCACTTCTTATAGTGCGGAAATTCGATCGTCGTAGATGTATGAATGGAGAAACTTTTAGATTACTGAAAGATACGACTAACACGCCGTGGGCTTCAACCACGTCGATGGCAGCCACAAAAAAATCTGATCTTTATCGAAAGCGAACGTTTTGGATGTATACAGTGACTGGCACTTTGAGAAATATTTTCATCGCATGGATGTAAACTTATTCAATTTCCACTGTGGCATGTTCAATGCAGTTCTGAACAAGGTAAAGCACTGGCGCCAGCTTGGTTTTGAGCTGCTGTGCGCGGCGTCAGGGATAAGATTCTCACTCATTGCGCAAAAGTCTGATCAGAGATGAATTGAAAAAAAATTACTTCTTGCCGTGCGTTAGTCTGAGATGAATATATCCTCGTGAAAATTAAAGTGAAATTCCGCCCTGCGTTTCTCAATAGCCCAGTGAAATTAATGTGATATGAAGCCCGACAACGTAAACATATATAATATTATCTGGCACAGTTACCTTGCTGCATTCGACACCTATAACGTGTTCTTGTACCTATATTGCTCCTTTAGGCTTGATGCACAAACTTCTAATGCGCATTTTCACTTCATAAGGATCAAGTCGTAAAGGTACAAAGTAGATAAGAAATAAAAATCTTTGCTGTTGCCATTAACACGTGTCAGGTATACGAGTTATAGCCGCAGTGAAGCGTATATTCAGACTCGGCCACGCCAGAACATTGCTTATAGCTCATGCGTAGGCATGCATATCACCCAGAGATCATGCACTTTTATTTTTTTTTCACGCCGCGCATACGCTGAAATGTACCCACTCGCAGGCGAACACGTCAAACACAATTTTATCTAGACTGAAACGTCAGATCGTCAAGTTCCATCGACAACCGCTTACTGCAACCAGCCCACTACGAATACCAGTGTTTTCGCAAACACGACGAATGGCGTTATTCGCACTGCACACACCCACGCACAATATTCACAGTTTCACCGTCCGTATAAAGGTGAACCGAAATTGTCGATGCCTTTCAACGCACACTACACAACACAGTCAACACTGCGCATTTTCGAAGACGATGCCGCTGTTCCACGTACAAGCCGCCACGTGTGTTCACTTCTCCGAGATAAAGAGCTAACCAACGCGGCAAATATTTCATCACGCACTGCACCGTATACTAGGTGTTCTCTGACACATACCATAGCTGATGTTGTTCCTGTGAGATGAAGATTAAGCTTTCAAAAAGAAAAAAAAATAACTTGCTCCAAGCACCGAGCGACTGCTCCCCACTCAGCCACCAGCGAGAGTGTTTTGCCAGACAGCGCCTTGCACGTGCACAGGCGACGTCACGCTGTGACGCAGCACAGTAGAGGTTTATTTCTATAAACAGATGGTGCCTGTAAAGAACTTAGTGTTTTCTTTGCATCCAAGAATAATATTTTGATGGTAAAAACTCCTTTCGTTTGACAGTATTTACAGAAATGACTATCACGGCTCCCACGTCATGTGGCAATGCGAAAACAATTATATGGACAGTTTCGGCTGATTTTTGGCGTCCCTACTGCCATCATTCACGTATATATATATATATATATATATATATATATATATATATATGCAGTATAAAAAGAGGTCGACAAACGTGCGAAAAAATACTAGTTTTACTAACGTTTCGGCAGGTGGGCCTGCCTTTGTCGGATTGAATGGTGAATATATATATATATATATATATATATATATATATATATATATACAGGTAAGGATGCGCATACCACAGCTAATGTGAACATCGCCTTTTTGACCGGAGTCGTTTGCGCACGCGATCATTTCGTGAGCGAACAGGGAGGGGGGGCATATGGTTACCGCGCTATCGCGGCAACGATCTGCACCCGGCTCTTGCCCGCACAGCAGGCGAGAGCTTCTACAGGCTGCACTATAAACATGAAAAAACGGTGCCAAAAGAGTACTAGGAATGGTCGTTCACATATACATGCGCTCTACACATATTAAACTGCCACCAGCGGCGACACACGATGTATAGCTTTTAGTACAAGCATGCGCTGCCCACAGGAGGTGCTTCTCTTCATTGCCGTCACTACGCACGAGCCTTGTTGTGGTCATCTACTGTGACCACGCCGTAGGAAACTTGGTTACTTAACAAGCGCACGTTTACTGCAAATAATGTTGCTTCTAAATATGCTGGCCTTGCTTCGTAAAACATTCCAATATGTTGCTATCGTATTCACTGCCTCGCCCTTTTGGCTGTGCCTGTGACTTTTTATAAAGCGCTGACAGTAAAATTTATTAAGAGTGTGCGGACATTGCCCTACCGAGTACGCAAGCGAGACGCATTCATTAGGGGGTGACTTCATAACTTCTGGCCCCCTATACTATGATAGGCTATGCAATACTTTATGCCCCTTCTCCTTCTAAGCTCATTCCTCACCCCTGTTTTCCTTTCCCACCCTTTGCTATACTATACACTATGCGAAGCTATGCTATGCTGGGAGCTGCTTGGCACATATTAGCTTTTTTAGGTGCATAATAATTGAGTTTTTGCGAACACCTCACGGGAGATCATTCCGCTAAAAGAGCTCTGCTCGACTGTAACGAAAATCGCAAAGCCTCCATGGAACACATAACAGTCTGTCACAGTGAAACCTGGAAAGGGGCAAGGTACCAACTAGCAAGGTACCAACTAGGCCAATTTTTGTTTTGTGAGCACAGACTCCTCGATACGCTGGAGTGCTCCCTAAATTCACACCTAATTTCTTCTTTCTTGGTAGTGCTAGGACACCAAAGTATTGCAACCATTTTAGATTACAATTGTCTGACAGGTAAATACACACAAAATTACAGCAAAAGAATAAGCAATTACAATCAAGTAAAAAGAACTGAATGCCAATATAGGAACCTTCTTACACTGATGAAGCTGATCTTTCGCCTTCAATTCTGTTGTTGGTGCGTAAAGACTAAACAAAATTGTTTTTGTCCTCTCTAGCACAGCCGAACAGACTTGTACGAGTGCACGCACATGGCCCTGATTATATTACATTGTGTTCACCTTTGCTGCTCACAGATGTTGCAACAGCTGATGGTGCAAGGAGAATACCAATATCGTCCTTATACGTTTTTTATTTAGTCATTTATTTATTTTTTATTTATTTATTTATTTAGTACATACTGCAGACCACGTCGTGGTCCTTGCAGGACGGGCATACATAATTGTACACAAAACCAAAGCATACATATGCATATACATACACATATACACATACATATATACACATATATATATACACACATATTACATACACATATACGCATATGTATATATATATATATATATATATATACACCCATATATAAATGCCTATGCAAACATATTCAAAAGAATTTAACAAATTGTGATAGAATGCACATAAAAAAGGGTACAGAAAAGTTCATGTCACCCATCGTCATACGTTCTACGGTGCGGGCAGAGAATTCCATTCTGAAATGGTCCGTGGAAAAAAGGAAAACTTATACGTGCCAGTCCTAGCATAGATAGGTGTTAATGCATCAGAGTGATGGTGCCGTGTTTGCCTTGTGGAAAGAGGGCTTACATAAAGCGAAGAGTTGAGCGTGAATTTGTGGTCAATTAGATTATGTAAAAAATCCAAGCGGTACTTCTGTCTTCGTGATTGAAGTGAAGGAATCTCATTAGCCAACATTAGCTGTGACCGGGAGTGCAAACGTTTGTATTTAGAATAAATAAAACGAACCGACTTTCTTTGTATTCTCTCAAGTTTGTTGATATTGAGCTTGGTATACGGGTCCCATGCTACGCAGGCATATTCTAGTTTCGGGCGGATATAGGTTAGGTAAGCGAGTAACTTAACGTTTGAAGAAGAATTTCTGTGTTTGTGTCGCAGGTAAGCTAGTTTGCGGAATGCAGCAGAGCATGTGTTCTCAACATGAAGGTTCCAAGATAAATCGGCAGTGAAGGTTACGCCAAGGTATTTATAGCTATCAACTTGTTTTAATGGGACAAACCCCATATTGTACAAGTGATCAAGGGAATTCTTGTTATGTGTTATGTGAAGAGAGACTGTTTTGTCGGTATTTGCAGCCATGCCCCTTTTTTCGCACCACAAGGATATGTTATTCAAGCTGAAATCTAGTTCCTTGTGATCATCCACACATTTAATTGCACGAAACACAACGCAGTCGTCTGCAAACAGTCTTCTTTGTTTTCCAGGTGTTACGACGGTGACGATATCATTATTATATAAAAGAAAAAGTAATGGGCCCAAGACACTGCCCTGGGGCACACCTGAAGTAACTGGTAGACAGCCCGAGTTGTGTCCATCAACTGAAACATACTGTTTGCGGTTATTCAGATAGTCTGCAATCCAGGAAATTAAGATATCAGGAAGCCTAATGTTTCTAAGCTTTAGAATTAATTTTTCGTGAATGACCCTATCGAAAGCTTTACTAAAATCCAAAAATACAGCATCAATTTGACCGTTAGCATCCAAAGCTTTAGCAAATGAATCGATTACTGTAACTAATTGTGTGAAAGCCATGTTGACAAGTGGTTAGTATCGACTTTTCTTCTAATTCATTAATGCGACTTGCGATTATGTGCTCGAAAATTTTGCAGCATGACGACGTCAGTGATATGGGGCAGTAATTCTGTATTAACGATCGATCGCCTTTCTTAAAGACTGGGACAACTCGAGCCATCCTCCAATCACTAGGTACTTTTGCACATAGCACAGATTCTCTGAATAACACAACCAAGAATTTAGCAATGGTTTCAAAGTATCGCCAAAGAAACACATTTGGGATGTCGTCATGGCCAGGAGTTGTTTTGATTTTCAAGTTTAACAACATAGACACAATGCCATGATATGAGATGAAGTTCGCCTCATGGCATTGAAACACTACAGAGTCTAAAGATAACCCTGAACTACCACTGGTAAATACGCTATGAAAATAATCGTTAAAATGTTGTGCGATAGCATTCAAGTTGTTAATAATGGTTCTATTAATTGTTCCATTAACTTATCGGGCACGTTCTTTATAAAGTTCGGCAATGTTGCAGTGAAATATAGGTCTTTCAAATCACGTGCAGCGCATGCTAGCTTGTCTTGTAGTTCACTGATAACATTCGTACGCGCACTAATAATCCCCGTATGCGCATGTTTCTTTTTATTCGTTTGATTTTGCACTTCAAGTGAATTATGTACGCGTCATCCATGGCGTACTTTTAATGACTTTTTTGCAACTATTCTTGAACATGTAATTACCATCCAGAAGTGACACCTACTTTAGTCGCCTGACCATGTTATTTCTGAAATACCAGTAAGAATTACAATTGGGAAACTTGCTTGGGTTTTAATATTTAAAGATATTCAGACTGCACGCCATGCTTCTAAAATTCATTTCGACAAAGCATATTTACTAAACCAAGTGAGCAAAGCTTCACTAAAACAAATAGAAACTGCTAAAAACTTTCAGTTCATAATTCGAATAAGCACTGCAAAACTCTCTCCCAAGGCCATAAAATGAAACTATCTTTTGCATCATCATTCACAATAGCAGCACAGTTTGGCACATAGAGTATATGTTGAAAGTGGGCAACAGCTTGTTATCTACAGGTTTTAGTAAATCTTTAACAATGTTTGTGCATGTCGTTGTTCAGTTACGTTAATTATACATAGTACTGTAATAGGATTTCACTGGAAAACGATAGACGCTCCATAGTGGCGTGGCTGCAGATGTTCATAACCAGCCAAATTAGTGTTAAACAGAATGGTGAAGTGAGAAAATCCATCTGTTTTCTCAACAAAAGCCTGCGCATAGATTAATTGTGCCGCCTAAAGGTCCCCTGAAACCGAAATTTTAGAGCCGGAATCTTTTGTTATCCATTCTCCCTCACACATAGGTATCTCAAACCATTTATTTCTGGTGACTGTTATCTCAAACATACTTTTTCTGTGTTCTTGTGATGATTCTTAGGTCCTTCTCGCTGCTTACACCAGTGGTGTTTTAAACATAGCAAGAAAGAAACAATCAATCAAATAATTGTGAAGATAGTCTTTTTTCCTGAGGGAGATTGCGAAACAGGTGCCCAGACAGCAGCTGCAAACAAAGTTCAGCAGAGGACGGTACCTGATGCTGCTTTACCCACAATATTTTAGTCTCTCAGCATGCTATGTCACTGCGATTTGGCCAGGCACATAGTACCATGAAATCTCAATACCTCAAACTCTGTTAATTCAAACTTACAGGTAATTCAAACTGACGCCCTTGTCCTACCACAGCCCGAAGTATTTGAATGGGAGAGAACTTACAATATTTTGAACGCATCGATATCGACAAACAACAGCTAATTCAAACTGGGAGGCCCTTGCTTTCGGCCACCTTCCCAGAAATTGGCCTAGAAACATCACTTAAATTGCTCATTACTTCCACCTGTGTAAAACAATTGTAGTAATTGATTTACATCTATGCTTTTATGGTTGTAAATGTACTTTGTCTGCTGCTACTGCTGTATGGGTGGCACGACCCAGTGCGGTAATGTTTGCCTTTAGCCGTGTTCCTTTGGACAAATTTCAATATTGTTCTAAAAAATCTTATAAAGAAAGACTTTATATGTTGATTGAGTTAACTCTGCCATGTAAATGAATGTGTTTTGGAACATAAATAGCCTCGCATAATTTGCCACTTTGGCCCACTGCTCACGGGAATGCGTCTTTTTTTATGTCATGAATCTGTGAATAATCAAATTCTGTTCATTGTTAAAGCATGAACTTAAATGCGTGACATGACCTGCCACAAATGTGTAGTATACGCTAATGAGCGGGAACGACGCCAAAGGTGCCTTCTATGGATTCTCGCCGCACCATGTGGCGTGATGTCTGTTCATTATATTGACTGTCTGCTAATTTGAAAATTTTCATAGTCTCCTTTGAGTTCAAATTAAGGAGCTTTTACTGTAACATACTGCTCCACCGTGCTTTTGTGCTAATTTCGTAAAACTTTGGTGGGTCTTTTGAAGCAATCACTGATGCCAGAAATGTATCCTCACTAATGATGCTGGCAATATTAAACATTGCAGTGCAGCATTTTTATTTCAGTTAGATTATCATCAGACAAACCCTTGTTACTGCATAAGAGTTGCTAACACTTCTTTGTAAAAGGTCCATTGAAGCTACCTCGCCAGGTCATCTGAACAACTCGGCTACCTGAATCGAATGTAGCCGCTATTAACGTTTACTTTACTTCACCATGCTGAATTTGGGGAAATCTACAAAGGCCAATATTTCCAACTGGCTATAGTCTGCATGCAAGGTGATTACGACGTACAAATTCATAATCGTCGGGTGACTGTCAGCTAAAGAGACAATGGCGAAGTTGCAAAAAAGATGCTTCATCCTAAACATACAGAATGGAAATGCGTTTTGAGATTAGGTGCAGCAGTTTATAACACAAAGTATGAGTGACTACTGCTGGTCTTGAAATAACTGTGATTTGCTTGTAACAGTAGTCTTGGAACCTATACTTGGTGGCAAGTGTCATCCGATTTTTTGCAATGTGCTGCTTGTTGACTAAAGGTGTTTGAGAATGCTCATCGCCAAATTTGCTCTTCTGGACACCACTGATTGGCCTAGCTGAATTATGTGCCACAAATTTAGCAAGTGGTGACCTTAAATGCTTCAACATTGCGTTAGGCATCTGGCGAGTAGAGTCATTTCAGCTCAGCTGTAGTGAGTGTCGGTCTCTCACTATCCCTTCAACAACTGCAGGATCCACGCTAGTGCAGTGGTAGCATCACTCCACAAGTCACCACTACATAGCACAAATCAACGCCAATTGTTCTCAGACACACTGTTTGTCCACCTGCCTTCGGAGATTGTAGGAGCTCAACAGAACAAAATAAGAACGTGTGGTTGTGTGGCAAAGCAGATTTTGATCACTTCATGTGTTTGGTCTCTCTTGCACGACAGGCCTCACCGCTGTGGTCTAGTGGCTAAAGTACTTGGCTGCTTACCCGCAGGTAGACAGATCAAAACCACGCTGTGGGAGCTGCATTTTTGATGGAGGCGAAAATTCTGTTGGCCTGTATGCTCAGAATTGGGTTCACGTTAAAGAACCCCATGTGGTCCAAATTTCCGGAGCCCTCCCATACGGTGTCTCTCAGTCATATGGTGGTTTTGGGACGCTAAACTTGACATATTCATCAATCTCTTGCCCGACGGCACATTCAGAGGAGCCTGACCTGTCGAGCACTCTGCTGTCTCCAGCAACGGCTGGTTCTTTGACAGTTCAGGAGGCTAAACAGTGTCAAGAAGGAGAATATAACTATAATTGGTTGTAGCTGCCTTCATACACGGTATGTGGCTTCATTATTGGTTGAACTCATTTATTGATCATGTAGCCCAAATTCTTACAAGATTTCAAAAACCGTTTCAAGGTCCATTTGAAGTCAAGTGTGCCTCTTATCCTATGTGAAATTATGCTCGTGAATATTTTCCACAGTGATGAGGCAGGGTAATTTAATAATTATATCTTATGGTGAAGTGGCACACTCTTCATGTGGACAAAGTGGACAAGAAATGCACGACATTCTTGTTCCCTTCGTCCACGTCAAAAGTGTGCTACTTAACGTAACAACATAATATTCAGTCACAAACTGGCCCAGCTTTCAACATTACTGATCTGTATAGTAAGTTTCATATCTGCATCAATTTTTTGGCATTAGTAAAACCAATTGCAGTTCTTGGAACTCTGATAGATCTGAATTTTTGCATCTTGCCGTAGGACTGTGTGCGTTATCACTGGGGCATCACACTCCGCGTACCTTTGCAAAAGGAGGGCAGCTGGATAAACTGCCCGGACTGTAGAGAAACATGATTTCGACTGAGTAGCCTCCACGGAAAGCAGAGCACAGTCACAGCGAAAGCTAGAAGAGCGGCCTTTCAGGACCCTTTCTAAACACTCATTGGGTAACTGCTGCAAGCACTCTTGCTGGGTATGCACTACGGTATTCATAATAATAATTTCTGGATAATAGGCCGGCATTCGCCATGCTATGTTTCATCATTCTTCTGAGAAGCGTAATATTTGCTAAACACTTGCAAGAACATTTGTGCCGATTGTTCATGCAGTTGCTGATGACAATAAATTTTGCCTGAATTGGGTAGGCGCCACAGTGAATAGGTGATCAAGAACAAGCTTTTGTAATGGGTTGGAGCATAGGATGACCTACTGGTTACGCTATTTTCATTGTGCGACGACTGGTTGTCCTTTCGCTGTTTTAAAACATTTTATTACTCATAATGATGCGATTGCTTTCCCGACTCAAGCCTGCCTAAGGCAAGTTTGTAAACAAGTATCAAGCAGTTTTTCCTGTGCCCCTGTACCGTTCACAGTATGAAAAATCATAAGGTCATGACGTACTAAAGCGAGTGAAAAACATGTGTATACCACCCAATGTGAAAACCTTCTTTTTTAATCTTCATATGGGAACTTTGCCAGTAAAAACGTGGCTTTAAGAGAGAGGGATGTATGTACCATAGGGAAGCAGCTGTCTTCTGTGTAACAAACCTGAGACCATTGAACATGTGTTTATTGATTGTAAGAACGCTATTTTTTGGGGACATTTTACAGACAACTTTAAAAAAGATTTACCTTTTACTCCATATGAAATTCGTTTTTTGTCTTGTGATAGTTCTGTGCAAAATTTGGATGTTATATTTTACTTGGTCTTTATTCGGTTTGGCGTAGTATGCTATCGTACAGACACTGTGATGTGAGAGTTCTGTCCGTAATGAGTGTTTTGTGGAAGCTGTTATAAAAATGCGAGATGTGTACAAGACCACCGACTGTGTTGAAGATGTAATATTTTTGTTCAATGTGTTATCACGCATGAAACTCGTGTGATAGAGATTGTAAGATTAGCTTGACCTGTAGTCAAGAAGGCAATAAAAAAGGCGTGGCGTTCTTGACGCTTGTGTGTGTTTGCCTGACTTCTGATGAAGTATGTTCTGTGTACTTTACTTGTGATAATTTCATTCATTAAAGGCAAAAAAGGCGTGACTCAGTGGTAGAATACTGAGCTGGCACGCAGTGGAGCCGTGTTCGAGCCCCACTGTGTCCTTGGTACTAGGTTTTTTTTCCTATTAACCCGGGTTATTGATTGCGGACGCCGGCGGCGGTGGACAACTACGGCGTGGCACGTGACCCCTGTTTTGATCTCATAACATCTTTTATTGTAAAACAGCACAAAATTACAAAGACAAAAAAGAATGCTGCGCAGTCTCCATGGTGGGCCATGTGACTAGGTCCTCTGCCTGATATATGTGTGTGTTCCTTATAATAACTTTTAGTTGTGATTTCAGTCCTTATCATCCCTTCTTCCATCTGTCTCAGTGTCATTTTGCCCTGTTTTTACATGTAAGCATAAGCCAGGAACTATTCGAACTTTCGGTTTTTTAGTAAGACATGTTTCAGTGCATTAAAATGTGCTGCAGTGCACAAGAATGATGTATTGACAAGCCCAACTTGCCGCTTTAATAATTAAAGACTACATTGCAGACGCTGTTCTATTCGCTTTTTCGTTGCAGTTTCTGTCAATCGATTGAGATGCTATATTTTCAATTTAATAAAGCAGTTTACTCAGTAGATTATAGTGAAGAAACAGATTCTAGCTGAAAGTAAACAAACTTTGAGAAGCAAAAGCTTTTTAGTGTCTATGACAGGCTTTGGAGTAAAAGGACCAGGAGGGGATGCCACAGATGTTAGCGAAGCGAATAGTCCAAACAAGCTTGAATATGTTGGACTGTAACTAGAATAGAGGGAACGTCTATACAGATGAAACGTTCGTCAGAGCGAAGGGCTTCATCTTAGGGCTTCATCGACAACCAACTTACAGGGCATGGTCCAAGGCAACCACTACGCTCTTCAAGGCCTTCTCAGAGAGTTGCATTTCTAACGACTGATGTGGTATTGTGTTGGTCTGTATTGAGTACACCTAACTGGGACATGAAGGGCACTTGTACATATTATGTGTAAGTGTTGGCACCACTACGCTCCAGGGACACTTGTCTCAGTACACTGCGGAGCTAGCAGTGAGTGTGTCGGTAAATTTGGGGCAATGCGTGATCCCAATCTCTCGGCTTTGAGGATGTCAGCTCGACTGAATAGCTGCGCACACATTCATCCCATAGCGCTTCTGTCGCCCAGTATTTATTCACATGAGGGGTAGCCTACATGTCGATTTTCTGGTACAGCAGAGTGTAAAGAGCACCAAAAGATGAGGTGTTCTTCTTTATTCTGACCGTTTGGGATTTTGGTGGCAAGTCAATTACAAATGCCTCCACAAAATTCAAGAAAAACTCACGTTGTTAAATTAACTTACAGGAAAATACGCATTATTTTGAACTTGGAACACTCATCTCGATGCCTGCAAAAAAGCAAAGAGCATTAAAAATTTTGGCTTCACTGCCATGCGTGTGCTGCGATAAAGCACGTGGTAAAGTCAAATACAAATTGACTAAAATGGCATTTACACGTTCGGCCTTATCGCCGTACACGTGCGCTGCTAAGAAGCACGCGTTAAAACAAATACGAATTGACCAAACTGCAGTCACAAGTTTGGCCTCACCGCCTTGTGCGTTTGCAAGGTGATCGTGCAGTGTCTCCTAACGCAAAAGGTGTTTGTGCAGTATCTCTTAACGCGCTTGAAGCAATCATTTCTTTTTGACAGAAAATAATCGCAGTTCCACCAAATCGTGCGTATGTATGTTTCAACCTAAGCATGCGAAGCCATTACAATATTACCAGCGTTATTCTCTCACTCCGAAATGATCAACGCGAAACAATTTTCTTTCGCCATTCCCGCATATCAGCGTAATGAGAGGATGACTCAGAGAATTTAGCCCTTTTGTGCTTATCTACATAGGAAGCCTCTGGGAATGTGTTCTCGAATCTCGGCAGCATATCCCTATATGATATGAACAGGCATTTCTGGCTGTTACATATGGGACAGTGAGTAGCAGGGCAGAGTACAACTCCAAATAAGAGACATCTGCCTACCTGTTGTGGCAAGGCAGCGCAATGCAGCCTGCGAAGTCTGTCTGTCAAGCAGTCATATATTGGAATCGCTATGGGCTGTTCATGCGGTTCATGTACCACGTTGTCGACACGAAAGTTGCACGACTCACGGGGACAAAGTACGGCGAAAGGTATGTAAGTACTTCCAGAGAACATGCCCCGCCGCGGTGGTTTAGTGGCTAAGGTACTCGGCTGTTGACCCGCAGGTCGCGGGTTCGATTCCCGGCTGTGGCGGCGGCATTTCCGATGGAGGCGGAAATGTTGGAGGCCCGTGTGCTGAGATTTGGGTGCACGTTAAAGAACCCCTGGTGGTCGAAATTTCCAGAGCCCTCCACTACGGCGTCTCTCATAATCAAATGGTGGTTTTGGGACGTTAAACCCCACAAATCAATCAACTTCCAGAGAACACCCATCAGGCCTCAACAACCGGCGTGGCGGCGTTCCGAAGAAATTGGCTTGGACCTAACGATGCCACCATCGAAAATCCCTACTTTGAAAAATCTCCAAAAGACCTCTTCCTAGGTACGCACCATAGAGTTGATATATAGTTAGTATATTAACTCCATGATACGCACGAATACTGACGCATGCGCAGAGCGAAAAACTTGTTGGGAACATTGTGGGCATTGCCTTGATTTGAAGGTTCTGTCCGGTGGTCGACGTAAGGACGTCCGGTGTATCGACACACATTCATCTGGACTAGAGTCTGCGGGACGGCTGTCACGCCGGACAGCGTAGTAATATCGTAGTAATGGTATGGGCCCGCAGCTGAAATTGTGCCATAATTGTGTGCGTTCGCGCAACATCGTGTGGAGGCCGGTCCTTTCGTTTCTCTCTCTCGTACTGAGAGGTCGAGTGTTTGAATAAGAGAGCGAGATGAGAGGACGGCGACATGTGTTTTAGTCTGTTCAATAAATGGACTGAAATGTTTTGGTTGGCCATGAGAAAAATCGGGAAGGGCGACCGAGGGGTTAAAACCTGGCTCCCGACTCCTCGCGGTCCTTCTGGTCGCAGCAAAGTGCTCTGCACTATCGGCTCTGCCGAAGCAACATGCGCCATTTCAAACTGTGAAGAGTCTTGTAAATTTGCAAATAAGTTCCTGTACATAAGGCCGAGTATTGCAACGTACTTAAAAACCCTGGTTTCCATCCCTGAACAAGCAGCAGCAGTCACGACAAGACAAGACGGACACCATGCAACCAGCCTTCCACTCCCTTCTATAGCAACAGCCGCTACGCAGCTGAGAGAGCTCTGCTCAAGGGAACGAAGGAAGAAAGGGAGTGGACAGAAGGCTGAGTTTTACTGCGTCAATCAAACTGCTGCAGGGTACGCGGTGGAGCGTTCGCGTTATAGGTTCTGACAGCTGTACCCGCAAAGTGCGCTGCGCAATGGTCACGGCAAAAAATATCCCCGGCCTTCGGTAACTAATCATCGGAAGAACACGATTTGTGTTACACAGCACTGACCACACCTCTAGCGCGTCAGTCACCGTGCATATATATATATATATATATATATATATATATATATATATATATAGTCTAGTAGATCCTCCGTGAGCGGTCACAACGTGGTTTATTTCGACGTTTCGGCCTAGAGTCTGGCCTTCATCATATATATATATATATATATATATATATATATATATATATATATATATATATACGTGTGTGTGTGTGTGCGTGTGTGTGTGTTTGTGAAAGTAGATGCGCTTTCACATAACAACTGTTTATTGTGCCGACGTTTCGACGGGAACCCCGTCTTTTTCAAGGCATAATAATATTTACACATGTTCCGTATCTTACAGCCTGTCGAGACAGGAGGGAAGGGGTTAAAAGAAAAGTACCACCTGCTCCTCGACCTACGGCGGCTATGCATCAACTACTGGATGGAACACGCGCCACAACCGGAGGCGGAGGTGTAGGAGCTTCGGAAGACGCCATCCTACTCCCAGGCACTGCGGCGTGACCCTCCCGATGCCAACAGTCGAGGCAGCGAAGGAAAGAAAGAGAACCTAGCAACCCCAGAAACAGCCGCTGCCCCTTCTACAGGCCAGCATATCCCATCGGGACCCTCCTCACCGAGTGCACAACCACCATCACGCTTGCCACTGCTGTCGACGACGCCTACAAAACACACCCCGGAAACGGCGACGAAGGTTAATCCGGGCCAACAACGACGGCCAGCTGTACCAGAATCAACAGCAACGAGTGGACAGAATCAACCACCCACAAGAAAAAATCAGCAGCCAACATTATCAAAGAGCAAGCAGCAACCACCAGCAGCCAACAGCAAGCGTCTACAGGCCAGCTCGTCACGGGAGGCACAACGGGATGGAGCTCGAACCCAAACCAGGTACGACCTCTGGGTACCTTGCGGCTCTATTCGCTGCGTCTGTGCAAAGTGACATACTGGCTGTGTGAGTGGGCAAACACCGTCCGTTTCAGATGAACTAGGCCATAGAACGGGTCCAAATTTTCTTAAACTTAGGAAAGTTATTGACAAAAGAATACGGCACGAACTTCACGTGCAAAGCCTCCAACAATATGTACTGGCGGGTACGGCTCCGAAGGGCCTGCGCTTGTCGCTAACACCATCGATGCATAACTTTGCCGAAGGGGAAATGAAACGGTGGAACGAAATTCTCGATCACGCCACACAGGAGCCAACTAAGGTCACCATCGAACACTGTAGAAAGACTCTAAACGCACTGAAAGACGAGGAGCGATATATAAGAAATAACTTTTCTGTTTCGGAGTGGGAAGCAAAAGAACTCGACGTATTTGAGCACGAAAAAACAGAGCGAATTGAAAAAGTTAAGAGGAAGAAATTTGCGCGTGACAATGTGTCACAAGCTATACTCACTGCTGCTTACAGAAAAAACCAAACCATCTCACGTTCAAAAAAATTTTCCACCACACCCCAAAGAGCCAAACGTTATTAACCTTTCCGATAAAGAACTTAGCAAACAAGAAGTGATTATACTATAACGTGGACTTACATTCTGCCCTGGCAACGGAAGGTACTATGAATTCACGCTTCCAAAAGACCTAGACGACTTCGCACAAAATTTATGATTGGAGGAATATTTCTTTGATAAACCCGAAAAAGATAATGCACTTTTTGTGGGGCAATCGGACGGCAATGGACCCCAGACGCCAACAGAGATCGACATCTGGATCTCTATATAGACGCGGTTCAAAAAGATGTTATACATGCGTACAAGGTGCACAAACCAAGCATGAATAACATATCAAATAGAGAAAAAGAGGCACTACTCACGTTGAGCAACTGCGAAGATCTCGTCATTAAACCAGCAGACAAAGGAGGAGGAAGAGAAAAAAAACCTTTATTGATGCTGGCTGTGCCAGATAGCCCTTATCCCCACCGGGCTGGTTGACATCCCTTGTCCGGGACGTCATTAGTCGAGGCCGCCACCCGAGCACGCTGGACTAGAATTCGCTGTTCCTCTAGTGTGGAGCTATTGAGTAGGGTCGTCTCCCAGTCCTCTTTGGTGGGGTTGGGAAAGGGGGTTAATTTGGGGTTTATTTGGCAGGCCCAGACCATATGGTAAGTGTTGGCCACTTCCACACAGTACTGGCACTGCCCACTTATTTTTGGGTCGTAATATTTGAGTATGGCTGGACAGAGCAGCGTATATGTCTGTAGGCGCCGCAGGATGCGCTCCTCTGTTTTCGAGAGTCCCTTCGCTGGTGCGGGATACAAGCGGCGTTGCTCAATGTAGTTATCTTTGATTTCTCGAAACCGTGTTAAAGGTGTGGGACGTTCAGGTCTATCAGGGGAACGGGGAGTTCCCCGGGAAGTAAGCACGCGGGCCGCTGCATGTGCAGCCTCGTTACCCTGTAGACCCTGATGTCCCGGAGTCCATATAAGACGTTTTGGGGTAGGATCGCGGTTCCTGATGCTGAATTCTAAAAGTCTATTGGCCAATGGAGAGATTTCTCCTGCAAGATAGCTCTCGCAGGATCTTCGAGAGTCTGTAACTATTTGTTTTGAGTTTGGATGGGATACTGCCAGTGCAATGGCCACCTCCTCCGCCTTACTTGAGCTTGTGGCTTTGAAAGTGAGGCCGTCAACCTGCGTTCCTTGATGTATTACCGCCACCGTGTAGTATCCCCTAGGTGACGGCCCGGCCACTTGGACGTAATTGACCCCATTACGGGAGCCAAGCCGTTGTTCAAGTGCCTCGGTGCGCACTTGCCTTCTACCCTGGTGCGCCTCCCTGGTCATATTCCGGGGAAGCGGGGACACCCAGAGTTTTGTTCTCCAAAGTTCAGTAATACGCTCCGCGTTTTCGATTTCGCATTCGTGCCGGATCAAGAGGTGGTCTAGTAGGCGCCGCTCAGGGGGCGTCTGCGTAAGACGCGTATATTGATTTGTGAGGTGGGCTTCTTGGAGCTCTTGTATAGAGTTAAAGACTCCCAATGCAGAGAGTTTCTGATTTGAAGTGCCGATGGGTAAATCAAGTGCGCGCTTAATTACTTCCCTAAGAATAGCATCGACTCTGTTCTCATCATGTTTAGTCATTCGTAAGTACGGTATGGAATATAGAATCCTGCTAGTTACAAAAGCATTGGCGAGCCGAATCACTTCCCTTCCTCGTAGCCCCCACGCTTGTTTGACACTCGGCGGATCATGTGCCCTACCTGTTCTCCAATTTTCCGTAGCTTGTCTAGCGTGGTGCTGTTTTTTGTTCTGTTGTGAATCAGAAGGCCAAGAATTCGTAGTTCAGAAACCTCTCGTATTGTTGATCCTGATACCATCAAGTTCAGGGTCGTCCTATCTTTAATGTTTTCTCTGATATGCAGGAATTCAGATTTGGTTGGAGCGCACTAAAACCCACACTGGGCCACATAGTGCTCCACAATGGAGGAGGCCTGCTGCAGGCGGTCTTCAATGTCTCCTAAACTGCCCCGATTCGTCCAGATTGTTATATCATCGGCGTATATTGCATGATATACTCCTTCCACTACTGCCAATGCTTGCGGGAGCTTCATCATGGCAATGTTGAATAGTAGCGGAGACAGGACAGCTCCTTGCGGGGTTCCCCGCGTCCCCATTTTGAATGGTACATGTTCCTAGTTATCTATGCGAATGAACGCCAGTCTCTCAGAGAGGAAGTCTCTGATGTAGGCAAATATTTTCTTACCGCAATGGACACTACTCAAGTTCTTCAGGATGCTTTCATGTTTAACTTTGTCAAATGCGCCTTTAAAGTGGAGTGCAAGGATTGCTCTGTCGTTGTGCGTCGAGGAAATGGGTTGGATAATGTCTCGTTTTAGTTGCAAAAGGATATCTTGCGCAGACAGGTGTGGCCTAAAGCCAAACATGGAATCTGCGAAATGCCCCTTGCTCTCGAGGTACGTGGCGAGACAGTCTCTAACCATTGTTTCCATCAATTTGCCGGCACATGAAGTTAATGATATAGGTCTGAGGTTGTCCGTGCTGATTTGCTTGCCTGGTTCGGGGATGAATGTGACAACTGCTGTTTTCCATTCAGTTGGCAGTGGTTGGACATCCCAGATCGCGTTATTGTACTGCAATAGATGACGATAAGAATCGTCTGACAGATTTGCTAACAGTTTTACCGTGATCAGGTCTCGGCCCGGGGCAGTGCCCCTGCGAATTTTTTTCAGTGCTGCTTTCAGATCGCACATTTCAAAATGGGCATCGAGCTGACTGTTTTCTCTACCTGCGTATTCATGTGCGTTTCTGTTGGGATCCGTGGTGGGACATAGGTATCTAGAACACAAATCGTCAGCCAGCTGGGAGTTGGTTCCCTGAAAACTGTGCAGGGCTCGACGGAGCTCAGCTGCTTTTGCGCTTCTCCTCGGGTTTGGGCGGGGTCCACGAGAGTTCGAAAAAGGCGCCATGCTTTCCTTGTATTCATTTCTTTAGCTACAACATTGCACCGTTCTATCCAATTGGATTCGTTCAGTGGTGAAGCATATTCATCCGCTTGCTTACTCAACTTGGCCATTCTAAGTTTAAGCTTGCGGTTGAATTTGTTTTTCCGCCAACGTTTAGTTAAGCTTCTGCGGGCGTCCTAAAGGTGGAGCAGGTACTTATCGACGGCGGGGGTGTCTTCCGTTGTCTTTAGAGTTTTAAGACACTTGGAATTGGCTGCAAGGAGCTGTTTTGCCCATCCCGTATATCCTCCCGCCCCTGGCACAGAGGAGATTACCTGTAAGCGGAAGGCTGTCCAATCTGTCAGCTTAGCTTGGCTCCATGTTCTACGGAGTATGTTGCCGGAGAGTGTGATTCTGAGGAGACAGTGATCACTGCCGAGCGTTTCTTCTAAGTTTTCCCATGTTGCGTAGGAAATGTTCTTAGTCAGCGATAGATCTGGGCAAGTATCTTGGTTTACAGAATTCCCGATTCTAGTTGGTTTCATTGGATTTGTGAGAAGCGATAGACGAAGAGTGGATATGAGTTCTGCCAATTTCCGTCCCTTGGGGACTTTGCGGGTGTAACCCCAATGATAGCTGGGGGCGTTAAAGTCGCCCAAAATCACCAGAGGGTTCTTATCTGGTTCCTTATTTGCTTTATAAAACATTTCGTTGAAGACACATTGCCTAGATTTTGGAGAAATGTATACATTTAGATTGTACAAGCTAGGATATCGTCTTTTATTGGGAAGGACTTTGACCATTGTGTATTCATGCGCCTCTGACAGATCAAGGTCTATCTGACAAGCGGTATACTCCTTGTGTACGAGAACACAGGTGGACGCACTTCCCTGAAATGAGTTGTAACCAGGCAATTTCGCCTGTAAGCCGGTTTCTTGCAGCGCCAAAACTGTAGGTGTAAAATGTTGATTCTGCAGGAAAAGGTTAAGAGTGGCCCTCTTTTTCATATCTCTAAACCCCCTGCAGTTCCACTGGAAAATATCGAGTTGCTGTTGTTTGGAGCTTTTATTATTATGTTTAGAGTTGCCTGCCATCATGAGTTTATTATCGAGGAGGTGTCATTTTCGCCACTGCAGCAAGCGTGGGAGCCTGGAGGGGCTAGGGGTACTCAGTTTGGTTTGTTAACGTCTGGGCTATGTTGCTCTTGGATTCAGAATTCGCCAAGTTACGATGAACAATTTTGCGTCGTGGTTGTTCTGTTGTCTTAATGCTAGTTTTGAGTTTGTCCAATTGGGGTGTGAGCCAATTTTGAATGGTTTGTAGTACACTGGCTGTGAGAATCGGCAAAACGCTTTGCTTGAGGTCTTGCATAGCGGCTTGAACTGATAGGTTCAGCTGCTGCGGAATAATGTCTTGTACTGTAAGCTTGGTTTGTTCTAGGATCATTTTGCTCTGCTCCTCAAGTTTAGCCTCTAGTCTGCTTAGTCGAGCTTCTATGTCGTTCGAAGCACCTACTACAGTTTTAGGCACACTAGTGTTACCCGATACGTCTGACTGAGTGTCCTGCTCATCGTCCGAGCAGTCGGAGGTGTGCATAGCCACCGGTTCCGACGGTGGTGGAGGAGTAGCAGCCTGCGACGCCTTCAGCGTCGATTTTCGCGTTCCAGAGTTTCAATGCGTTTTTTCATGGCTTCCCATTGTTTTAAAACTTCAGGATTGGAGGGGGAGGCAGTGGTGGTAGTGGGAGACTGAGAGGAGACCCCTACCCAATTGCTCACCTGTTTGGGCGGGTTTGCCAGTGACGGGAAATCCTCGGCGCCGAAGGTAGACGGCCTCGACTTCTGTCCGGCTGGGGCTTTGATCGGCTTGGGCTTGTTATGCATGGGCTTCGATTTTTCGTCAGTCCTGAGAACTGCTGAGGGCTCTTCTTGCTTGTTTTTTAGTCGATGTTGCCGCTGTGTTAAAGGGGGCTTCCATGCCTTCCGGTATTTTCCAATGCACTGCGCTGAGCCGGTGAAATGGTTTTCACCGCATATAAGGCACTCGGGTTGACTGTCGTGCTTCTCTGGGTCCCTCCAGAGTGAGTTCCACCTTCGCACCACAGTGAATGCACCGCTGATTGTCCAGATTGGGACACGCATCCGGTCTGTGGCCCACCGTTCCACACCGGTAACATGCCGGAACCGTTTTCTTGTAGTAGCGCACTGGCACGTTTTCACAGCAGTAGTGAATGAATCTTGGAACGCGGCGTCTTTTGCAGGTCACCACTGCAACATTGGATGTTCCGAGTTCCCGCACATACAAAATTTCGCCGTCGATCAACTCGAGCTTGGGTCGAAGGGATTCCGAAGTTTCATTGTCTGCGACGGTGATGACACCCTTGCAGGTTTCTCCGGCTGATTTCAAATGTCCTTGAAATGGTACCTGGCGGTCCCCGATCGTCAGCGTGATGTCCCCAATGAGCTTCGAGGCCAGGCTTTCCGTTTTTACACCTACAACAACGATGTTCTGGTCCCACACCGGCCACACGGAAATACCAGCGTTCGTGGTGCTGCCGGTGAAGCGTTGCGCTGCTGTGCCAATCCCGCCTGGGCCGAACGAAGCGTGCAGATCCATGGTTATTTTTGGTTTAAGCACAATAACCAACTCGTCCGACCGAATTCGAGGCGTGTGTGTTGGCTTCCATGTCGCCAGCTGCCGCGGGGACTCAACGCAAGCTGCTGGTGTTGATCCTGTTTTGCGAGCCTGTGGCTGGGCGGCGGCCGTCGAGCCTCGGGGCTTCATTTTAGCGAGCTTCTCTTGCAGTCGGCGAACCATGATCTAAAGATATTCGTCTTCACCTGGTATGAGGTCTTCCCGTGTTTCTGCCACCTCGATGTCAACCCACTGCATCGTGCTGGGGTCGTAGCCTGTCTTCGTGGGCGCTGCCATGGCTGGGAAGGCTGGGCGTAAGCCTCGTCGGCGTTAGGCTTAGCCGGGCTCGGGCGTCACATGGTGTTCAACCAGTCGTAGATTGGCGGAAAATGAGCCTACCTGGACAAACTAGGTATTCAGAGGTTCCTGATGGCTTCGCCGAAACGCTGAAACCAGTTTTTGGTGGATATTTGCCAAAAGTTCACAACAATCGCCAATTTCCGACGGAGCCGACGTGACATGCGTCTCACGCGCGCGTTGAAATGCCGCGTCCCTCCCAGACAAAGGAGCCGCGATTGTTGTTCTGAATAGATCGGACTACATTGAGGAAGGCAAGCGACAACTAACAAACAATTTTACAAACAATTCTACAAACACCTCGACTTTGACCCTACCACGGAGCACAAAAAGTTCATTGTAACAACCCTAGAGGATCTCACATGTGAAGGCGCCATTGATTCAAAGCTTAAAAAGGCACTTATTACGGTACATTCGGCGCCTGGTCGTTTTTACATGCTGCCGAAGATTCATGAAGAGAATAAACCTGGCAGACCCATTATATCAGTCACGGGAATGTTAACGGAACCCATTTCCAGTTATATTGATTCTTTATTCAAAGACATACCTCCCACACATGAGTCCTTGCGTGACACAAAGCATTTCCTCCGGGAAATTGCAGACGTGAAAACTCCAGACGGTGCATTTCTCGTAACATTGGATGTTAGCTCACTCTACACAAATATCCCACATGACGATGGTGTAAGGGCGCTTGTTTAATCGTTAGCACACACAACCCTGTCGCTTATCCAAGCAAAAACGTAATTGAAATCTTCACAAGACTCGCACTCGAATTGAACAGCTTTGAATTTAACAACCAGTACTAACTTCAAATCAGCGGCACGGCAATGGGTACAAGAATGGCCCCAAACTACGCTAACATATTCATCCACCTCATAGAGTTCAATTTTCTTTCATCTTGTGATATCAAACCGTTATTCTATAAACGGTACCTAGATGATATATTCATAATTTGGACACACTCGGAAAACGAGCTCCTCATATTCCTACAGGCATTCAACCAGGTACACCCCAGTATTTATATAACACACTCCTACTCTAACACTTAAATAAACTTTCTTGGTGTACTCATTCGAGTTGACGATCGTGCGTTGGTAACTAGCGTATACAGAAAACCTACGGACAGGCAGCAATACCTGCACTTCAAAAGCTGCCACCCGTGACATTGCAAGACCAGCATTCCCAATTCCCAAGCACACAGATTCCGACGAATCTGCTGCAGCATCGAGGACTTCCACAAAAAGAGCACACATATGCGCGAAGTACTCCTTAATCAAGAATACCCGCCAGTTATCATCGATAACGCCATCAAAAAAGCTGAAAATCTGGACCGCCAGATTCTTCTCAACTACCAGAAAAACGCCGACCAACACCGCAACAAAAACTTTTTATTAACTTTCACGAGCAACCCACCTAACATAAACAAGGTCCTAAGAAAACACTTTAACATATTAGAACAGAGCGTGCGACTATCCAAAATTTTCACTTCTCCTCCTTGTGCTGTATACAGATGGCCGAAAAATATAAAGGATCATCTAATAAATTCAAAGATAGGTGTGAAATCTCAAATTGGGTGTCACCCTTGCGGAAAAAGCAGATGCAAGGTATGCAAACACATGCAGACAACGACAGTGGTTAAAAGCACCCACTCGGATTTTAAGCACAGGATAAGAGGTGCACTAGACTGTGACTCAGACAACGTCATGTACCTCCTCGAATGTGGGGTATGTAACAAGCAATACGTGGGCCAGACAGACACTCCGTTTAGAATTAAATTCAACAACCATCGAGCACATGTACGATCTCGGGCAGGCCTTCCACTTTCAAAACACTGCACATTAAAAGACCACAGCTTTGATGACATCAGGGTTACACTACTAGAAAACAACTTTCAAACAATCAGAGAACAGGAACAACGGGAATCTTATTTTATCTACAAATTTAACGCGATAAAATACGGAATAAATGAACACCCAGGCACTCTGTCAGCGTTACGACCGCTAAAATAATAATATTACACAATAATAATATTACCCGCTAACAAAACTTTTAGCCTATGCATCTCACAACATAGAAATAATTTGCCTCATCATGCACAGCCGGAACGCACACATAAGTGGTCAAGGATGTCGTACGGTCCCCCGCCCCCTTTTTCTTTTCTTTTTTTTCTTCTTTAAGTTTTAACGCACATTCTGTTCCTTCCTTGACAAGGAGCTGACAGCTAGGTGGTTTCGTTACTTTTTCATACATGCGCGCATATCTTCCCAGTGAGCCGCAACTGTGTGGTGACTGTCCCAGATGTCGTACAGTCTTCCCCCGCCCTGTTCTTTTTTTATTTAATTTTTAACGCACATTCTGTTCCTTCACTGACAAGGAGTCATTGCATATAATGAATATTGATGGCAGTGCCTCAATGACCGGCTTTTTCATTCCTCCCGACGCCACCAGCACGCACTCGAAGCGCTTAAGCTCTCCCCATTAACTTGTCTTAAACTTCAAAGAGTAACAAGCCGCCAGCGCACTACACGGAAAGGTGAAATACAAAAACGGTGGCACACTGCCCACTTGGGGAAGAGTGGGTGCGGGGGAGGTATTGTTGACAATGATGAAATTACTCATCTACCTCTGCCCTACTATGTTGAGATGCTGTCCCTTTCTAATTACGCCGTGTCGGTCTTGCTTCTTCTCCTAGATTTTCTATATTTTATTTATTGTTTCTCCTCCCGTTTCGCTGCTTCTTCTTTTTTTTTCTCTCTCTCTTTTTTTTCTTTTTTTACTTTTCTTTTAACCCCTTCCCTCCTGTCTCCACAGGCTATAAGACACGGAACATGTATAAATATTATTATGCCTTGAAAAAGACGGGGTGCCCGTCGAAACGTCGGCAAAATAAACAGTTGTTATGTGAAAGCGCATCTACTTTCATAATTATAACCTTGCGGCAACCGAAGATATTCTTCTGTATATATATATATATATATATATATATATATATATATATGTGTGTGTGTGTGTGTGTGTGTGTGTGTGTGTGTGTGTGTGTGTGTGTGTATATATGAGATCTAACAGATAATAATGTCAAGGAAAGTATAGGGGAAGATATCAGACCAAATTGTAATGTAAATATGAAGAAAAGTGGGTGAAAAGATAACTTGCCGTGGGCAGGATCCGAACCTGCGACCTTCGAATGACGCGTTCGATGCTCTACCACTGAGCGTCCACGACAGCTATCCCCACAGCCACTTTAGAGGGTTTATATGTGAATTAAACGTGGGAGTGTCAGTCAGCGCCAACAGTAGCCATGGCGGCGAGTGTGGCACCTGTTTGGCATCACGTAGCACGTGAACTTGTTACGAGTGGACAGCTGACCAATAGTCCTTCATATACAACCTAAAGGCACGAAGTCTGCCAGAACGAGACCCTCGTTAATGAATAAGGAAAGAAGTGTATACCTAAGGGCTCGTTTTTCCGTGTTTTACACAATAATTATGAGATCTAACAGACGATAATGCCAAGGAAAGTATAGGGGAAGATATTAGACCAAATTGTAATGTAAATATGAAGAAAAGTGGGTGAAAAGATAACTTGCCGTGGGCAGGATCCGAACTTGCGACCTTCGAATGACGCGTTTAATGCTCTACCACTGAGCTACCACGGCAGCTATGCCCACAGCCATTTTGTAGGATTTATATGTGAATTAAACGTGGGATTTGGAGCCAGCACATTCGCCGACATGCAGCTAACGTTTCTTCTGTTGCTGCAGGTTGCTGGCGCCGTTGGATCTACGATCAGTTGCAGTTTGGACGGAGAGCCAGCGATCGCACACGCTCGCGACGTGCCTTCTTCGACAGGATCACCATGAATAGCGCCAGCGGCCGGTAGAACAGGGACACTTCCGACGATTATCAGCGCCAAGCCACTTGGATTGCGACTATCAACAAGGACAGCCATCACATCGCCATGGGCCGACGACAACAACGTGACACCGATGAACCGTATTTAATCGAGCGGCAGGTTGGCTACGTGGGATTTGGAGCCGGCACACTCGCCGACATGCAGCTAACGTTTCTTCTGTTACTGCAGGTTAGTGATAATTGCCCAATTACGATTTGTAGATTATTGTGTGCATTGCCGGCTCCATGTCCCACAAGTGATGTAACTGTTCGCCGAACGCAAAATTCGATGATGTATCGTAGCAACCGTTTTCGTTTTTTCACGCATAAGGTTCTGTACCTTGCATTATTGTTAATACTTTCCGGTGATGTTGAGTTGAATCCCGGTCCGCTAAATGACCGAGTTAGAACTGCTTAAAACCTTACAAACTGGTCAGGCTACAATTTTGAGTAAGTTAGAGGCCATCGACACCAGATTGGCAAAACACGAAGAAACGATGGCAGAAATTAACGGTGAATTACCTGCGACTGAAGGTCAAATCACTACGCTCAAAGAGCAATTAAGCGACCAAGAAAACACCATTAGGACAATAGTAAAAAAAGTTAAGCACCTGCATGACAAGAGCGTCGACTCGGAAAATAGAAGCCGGAGAAAATACCTGGTCTTTTTTGGGGTCAGCGATTGTGAATCAGATACGTGGGAACAGTCTGAACTACTGCTCAAAAACATCTGCAAAGAAAACTTGAAATTAGAATAGCAGTCAGTGGAGAGAGTGCATCGTATAGGTCGTTAAAATGTATCAAAAAACAGGCCTATCATCGTCAAATTTGCCTCCTACAAAGAAAAGTCCCGTGTTCTTTCCGAAGCTAGGAAATTCAAGTGAACGACGTACAGTGTCGAGCAAGATTATGCACCTGAAACAAGACATATTCGGAAAAGACTTTGGGAATATGTTAAAACCAACAACATGAACGAAAACCATCGAGCTAGGTTGAACTTTGATAAGTTAATTGTGGATGGTAAAAGATACAGGTGGGACAAAGAAAAGGAAGAAGTCGTTCGAATTGTAAAGAAATGACCCTTGCCAGAAAAAAGGGGGCGCCAAATACAACATCTCATAACACTGACAGTGCACTGCAGAGGCGTTGTCAATTAATCTGATGAACTCGCGGCTCTTATCGATTCTGTAAAAGCTGATCTAGTATTCGGAACTGAATCATGGCTGGACCCTTCTATTAGAGATAGCCAGGTGTTTCCCAGTGACTTTGCTGCTTATTGAAAAGATAGATCCCGCACGGGTGGGGGCGTTTTTCTTTTAGATCGTCGCTCTTTAAATTCATCTGAATTAGATATAGGTCCTCAAGAAGTAGAATCCGTGTGGTGCAAAATTACTGTGCGAGACAATTGCTCGTTTGTAGCAGGTACTTTCTATCGGTCTCCAAACTCGTCCGTAATCGCGTTAAAGCTTTTGCATGAAATTGTTTTGGAAACTTCTTGTCACATGCTCATTTTGGCGGGAGACTTTAACTTGCCTGATTTATCTTGGCGTGACAGAACTTGTGAGATGACAGCGGGGGGAACCTTAAACCTTGAGATGAAGCACATTGTAGATTCTTGCGGGTTAATCCAATGTGTTGATGCTCCAACACGAGGCAATAGTACATTGGACCTTCTTTTTTGCAACTCGCCAAATATGGTGAATTCAGCAAATATCAAACCAGGAATAAGTGACCATCATGCTGTCATTGCCATTGCCCAAACGAAAAATGAAAAACAAACGAAACAGGAGAGGAGAACGATGTACCTCTATGACAAAGGTGATTACGCTAGCATATCAAGGAAGCTTCTCGATTATCTGCCGCTTTTTGAATGTCTCTCAGACGACTGTGACGTACAAGAATGATGGCATAAGTTTAAACAAAAAATCAAAGAGCTTACTGAAACGTACATACCTAGTATCAAAAGCGGTAGACTTAGAAAGCGAAACACACCTTGGATGACTGCTCGTATCTTAAGAATAGTAAGGAAAAGAAGGCGTATATATTTAAAATATAAAACGACTAAATGCCATCGGCACTTTGAAAGCTTGAATGATGTGACTCGAGAGTTTAAGCACAATATAAAGGTGGCTAAGCGGCACTATTTT
Source organism: Rhipicephalus annulatus (assembly GCA_013436015.1). Classification (NCBI taxonomy): domain Eukaryota; kingdom Metazoa; phylum Arthropoda; class Arachnida; order Ixodida; family Ixodidae; genus Rhipicephalus; species Rhipicephalus annulatus. Next base: position 369,229 of record WOVY01015267.1, read on the forward strand.
GAAAAACTTTGCAACAAAATAAAAACTAATTCAAAGGCGTTCTGGCAATACATGAAAGGCTATGGAGCAGACCCCTCGGGAATCACCAAAATTGTCTTTAATAATGAGGAGTTATTAGACGAGACTGAGAAAGCTACCTGTTTAAACAACTACTTCCTTTCCGTATACTTGCCGAAATATAGCTCTAGTGCTTTGCAATGCACAAGTTCCGTGCCGAAAATTCAATCAGTAGAGTTAAGTGTGAATGGAATTAGGGCATTACTAAACAAACTTACCGATAATAAGGCAATTGGACCGGACGGAATTTCACCTCGAGTCCTAAAGCAGTGTGCTGAGTTAATTTCTCTTTACCTGCACGTAATCTACACAAAGTCTTTGCCCTCCGGTGCCCTCCCAGACGACTGGAATGTTGCACATACAGTTCCTATTCATAAAAGTGGGTCCAAGAAAGACGTAACCAACTATAGACCTGTTTCCCTCACGTCCATACCTTGCAAGTTATTAGAGCATATTCTGTATAAAGAAATAGTGGCACATTTATCAACAAACAACTTGCTGGCGTCTCAACAACATGGTTTTCATAAGGGCTTATTTTGTACAACACAATTATTTGAATTTAACCATGATATTTCAGAACTTTTTCCAGACTGCCAGAATCGCAGTGATTTTAACCACATGCTCTGGAGGTGCCCCTCTTTACAAAGAAAAAATGAAGAATTTTCTGAGAACTCCTTTCATTTAATGCCCATGAGTCCGGTTCTCATACAACAACTCAAGGCTGCCCAGAAGGCCCACGATGCGGCGGTGAGGCTGGGCCTCCCCGTCCCAACGTGGGAGCGGCCCGCATTCCTACTTCTATAAGACGGGGGTGGAATCCTTCAGGACCCCAATAAAAATTTTTCATCCATCCCCAACCATAATTTAGTATCTTAAATAGACAATAGCGGACAAATCGATTGCCTTTTCTTGGACTTCCAAAAAGCTTTCGACACTGTGTAACACTCTTTTCTTTTAAGTAAGCTTGCAGCGCTAAACATTTACCGCGAAGTTCTGGTGTGGATAGATAATTACCTTTCAGGCCGCCAACAGTGTGTAGTATTAAATGGCAAAAAATCAAGTTTTGTAAATATCACTTCAGGGGTGCCACAGGGCTCAGTCCTAGGGCTGCTTTTATTTTTAATATATATAAATGATATTTGCTCAGGAATTGATTCTAATATACGGTTGTTTGCAGATGACTGTGTCTTGTACAGAAAAATTAGAAATGAGAGTGATGTCGCCCTGCTCCAAAGCGACTTATCGCGCATCCAAGAATGGTGTTCAAGGTGGAAAATGACATTAAATGCCAATAAATGCATTTATGTTACTTTCACGCGTAAAAGAACCAAGTTAGCTTCAGAGTATGTAATCTGTCATAGTATAGTAACACAAAAACAGCATTATCAATATTTAGGCGTAACCTTTTCAGCCAACTGTTCATGGAACGCACACATTGATTCAGTTGTTGCGAAAGCCGCCAAGTCACTAAATTTTATACAGCGCAGCCTGACACAAGCGCCGGCATGTTTGAAATCAACGGCGTATTCAACATACATTCGCCCTATGCTTGAATACGCTTGTGCTGTGTGGGACCCCTGGCAAAGTACTTTAAGTTACATACTTGAAATAATACAAAACAGAGGTGCAAGGTTTGTCCTAAGCCGGTACTCAAGAATAGACAGTTCCACCAATATGAAAAAATGAACTAGGGTGGGAATTACTCTCATCGCGTCGAAAGAAACTGTGGCTAAAGCTCCTGTACCAAATATTTCATGGTAAAACCGGCATTCGAAAAGAAAAGTACCTTCCAGTCTCATTATATCTCTTCGCGAAATGATCATTGTTTCAAGATTTTAGAGTACCGTACCAGATCTAATTTGTATGCTAATTCGTTTTTTGTTCGTTCCATTAGAGAATGGAATCACTTATCAAATGAACAAGTGTGCTTTATTAACGAAGATGTGTTTTTCTCGACTTTGTAACGCCCCTGCTGCAGCGCCTTCAGGCTAAGCGGGGTGATCATTGAATAAAGAATAAAGAATAAAGAGTGTCAGTCAGTGCCACCAGTAGCCATGGCGGCGAGTGTGGCACACTCTTTTTGAGCCTGTTTGGCGTCACATAGCACGTGAACTTGTTACGAGTGGTCAGCTGACCAATAGTCCCTCGTATAAAACCTAAAGGCACCAAGTCTGCCAGTGCGATACCCTCGTTAATGAATAAGGAAAGAAGTGTATACCTAAGGCCTTTTTTTCCGTGTTTTTACACATTATTAATGAGCTTTTAGGTATACACTTCTTTCCATATATCTTTTTGTCGTGTTTTCTCTGATGAAGGCTGGTCCCCGGCTTAAACGTAGGAAAATAAAAAGTCTTCAATTTACCCGTCCTCCACTTATTGGTATGTATATATATATATATATATATATATATATATATATATATATATATGTGTGTGTGTGTGTGTGTGTGTGTGTGTGTGTGTGTGTGTGTGTGTGACGCAAGAAGGCAGGGATGGTTATGAGAAGTAGATGAGGAGGAAGTGTGTAATGGAATAAACATGGCGTATGAGCCAGGCCATGTCTGCCACTTATCATAGCGTCACACGAGTCCGCAGGATGAATAACTGGCAGCTACTTCATCAACCGGCCATCATCATCGAACACCTCAGCAAGATGCAGTGACTGAACGTGGACCACACAAGTGCATCTCAATTCTACACTATGATCAGCATCATGACAGCACCATCAGCTGACCTTGACATCCCCAAGTACACCGGATCAGTGGACGACGGACCCGTACAGGACTGGTTCAACCTATTCGAGCTCCACGCCGCTGCTGCATCCTGAACGGAACGGGAAAGAGATGGTCATCAACTTTACCGACTTTGTTTCCGGTGAGGCTTTCAAATTCTACTTCACCCACATATTTCAAAATGACGAGTCATAGAACAAATTAAAGAAGAAATGACCATCTGATTCCAAGAATACAATGACGACTATGATGAAGACTCACTTATGACCAACCATCCACAGGCAATCGCACTCACTTGTCACTTTCACAAGCAGTCTTCAAGCTTACGAACGCCCAGCATGAATCGACTACTTCTACAATGCAAAGTGGAACATGAGTACACTGGAAGGCGATGAAGCGTATTTCGGGAAAAGCACGACCATCGAGTGGGCCTCCCTTCTGCACGCAAGACGACACTTCCAAAGTTGTCGCTGGAGCATATGACACGAGACGTTGCTCAGCCATTTGGTACTCTCCATACTTCGTCTCGCATACAAAGCCCGCCACCCAGTTTTACATCACACGGCTTCTCAGGGGTTCTTAACGCTCACCGTCTGCCTCGTAAGGGCACCATGTTCATAATAGATGAACTATCGACGCATCGTAAAAATACCCAATCACGTCATGACAGCTGGAAAAGGTGTTTTTCATCACAAGACTTTACTTATATGGCTCAACAGACAGTGCAGTACAAACCTAATAATGCCACGCCACCTGTGGTATCCTCATCCAGTGCTCACAGCTCCAAGAATCAAAACAATCCAGAAATATTGCGTACATCGAACCTCGCAAGCAGCTGTCTGTCAGAAGCGTCCAAACTGGACCACCTTACTGAAGCCCCTGAAGAGTACGCTAGCAAGCATGGCGCATTAACAACTATGCCCGGCAAGCAAGAGACCGGATTATCATGCATCAGCTGTCTACAGGAGACGTCAGCTTGCGAAGGAAATGAATGCCCCCTTCCGGAAGAGGCTCTACAACAGCCATCTGCTGAGCAACATCAGCAAAGCAAGCTTAGCCAATTTCACAAACTTATGCGGCAACGACAGAAACTACTACAAAAGCATCGACGAACGCGAAATTCAGCGGATGCGCACTCACCAATTGAAGAACACCGGAAAATAGGAGCTTTAAACCTAACATCATTTCAACACACCAGGCACTTTTGTACAAAGAAAAGTCGCCAGAGGAGCTCAATGCGCCTGCTTATACACAGACGGCAACACCACGGAAAACGCCAAGAAAGACGCGGAAGCACTGCTTGCACACCGCAAGCACTCAGGCACTTCGTCACAGTCCGTGAAAAAGCACGAAAGCAAGAAGCACTGGGATTGCACCATTCATGAAGAAAAATTCAACACCGACGAACATGCGAACCTCAAGTGCTACAGGCACTTCAAACCTTGTCCGTTCCTCACAAGAACTCAACCGATGTCATCACCAGTTCAGTTTTTCAGGGTGTGGTTATGGCATCCAATACGCAACAGTCAAGCTCATCCACCAGAGTCGTCATAGAAATCACCGGACTGCTCCCTCGGCCTTGAAGATTTAGTGAGATTGTGAAACTCTGTCTGGACCTGAAACTGTGAATTCAGCCATTATTTTGTTTATTATCTTCTTCAATTTGTTGGAGTTTGTAACCGGTGCCATCTTTCGGGGGGAGAGAGAATCGTGTGACGTAAGAAGGCAGGGATGGTTAGGAGAAGTCGATGAGGAGGAAGCGTTTATTAGAATAAACATGGCGTATGAGCTAGGCCACGTCGCCACTCATCATAGCGTCACACACACACACACACACACACACACACACACACATATATATATATATATATATATATATATATATATATGTGTGTGTGTGTGTGTGTGTGTGTGTGTGTCTGTGTGTATGTGAAAACGCAAGAAAGGGAAAAAATTCAGAAAAGACTCCGGCTGGCGCATGGAATGAAACTTGGGAGTTCTGCGTCGTGAAGGTGAGGCGTTAATCACTGAGCGACCGAGGAGCACGTACTTCAACGTTCCAACGGCAAGCTATTTATATCTACCCCTTAACTCTGCTGACGGGACTCGGGGGGGGGGGGGAATCATCGTGTTTTCAGCATTACCTGCTAGATGGCGCAATCAACGGGCGTCACTTAAAGCCCCTTAATAAATGGGAAGTAGTGACACTCTCCTTCATATCCTCTCCAAAGTGTCCAACGCTCCTCTCCCAAGTGTCCAGACCTAATTTATATCTTCTCCCGAACAGCCACCGTACGGGCGCGAGCCCTATAACCCGGCTCGTGCCACTTTTCTATCAAGAATGCTATGTCACGCTGATAACGCGCGGGATGCTCATCGCGGCCCGAGAGGGGGGAGAGGAGTATTCGCAGAGCGGCGTCTTGGTTAAAGGAATGGTGGAACTTTCCTAAAAATATCCAGCGAATTTAGCGTCGCCACTTTGTGCGGTGGCACGCGTTGTAATCTCCCAGGCGTACTTTGCCCCGCTTAGAAGAGGGGGCAACGCTCCCTCACGCGTCCTTATCTCGCGAGGACAATCGTACGTCTTCGCTGGCCTTGAACTTTACCTGTAACGATTCTGTTGTAGTTACCAAGTTACCGGGCACACAATGGTCACTGCAGTTATTGCAGTCTCCGTTTGCGAAACGCGCGTGCTTTTCAGACACAGTGAAGTAACCACTGAGACGCTTATTCGCTTGCATCTGAGACGTGTATTCGCGTGCCATTTGCACGTGAGAAACGCGGGGCCCGTTTCGATCTGATTTACATTCTGCGCGTGACCTTCCAATTTGTTGCTATCACGTTCATTGCTTCGCCTTTGCGGCAAAGCTGTGACGTTTTATCAATGCCAGCCAGATGTGTCTGATCCAGCCATTCATCACCCTCTTGTTTAGCCATTTGATGCTCTCGCTCATTCGCGTGTGCTTTGTGGTCATCGAAAAGAGAAGCCGCCATGTAGCGCCTTACGACAAAAATTATATGAAGTAATTTTCGTTCAGCTCTGTAGAAATCTGAGGAACTGCGTCTTGCATTTCTTGTGTTCACAATGTAGACGGCCACGCTGTCTCTGTAAAACATACGGTGTTTTGAGATAGCTTGTCAACGTTCGCGGTGCAATACGGGCTACAAATGATAAAGAGTCACTGCAACGCAACTGCATGCGCTCACTTTAAAAGCTCTCTGATGCAGCGGTGACGTTGCTTCGAGACACAAGAAGGAGCATGAAGGAACAAATATGACAGACGTGGTATATCTAAGTGGAAAACACGTCTGTCGCATCTGCGGGGAAATAACTCGAACGCACCTGTGACGCAAGCAGCGTTACACCTCATGTGGGGCCGCATCACCGTCACTACCTGAACTAAGGCGGATCGACGGCTCTCGTTGAGAAGCGTGCGTTTGCACTGGCATTGAATGAAATAAAAGAAGCGTTGGCGCAACCTTACGCGTGTACTGTGAATAGTCTTAATAAATGTTGAGTTTTTACGCATTGAAGTCATTGTATGATTACGAAGGACGCCGAAGTGGAGGGCTCTGAAAATTTCGTCCATTTTGTGTTCTTTACCTGGATCAAATCTAAGTACATGCACCTCTGACATTTCGCCTCTATCGGCATGTGGCCACCGCAGCTGGATTTGTGCGTCATCAGATCAATATGAGGCAATCTAGATGCTTACGAAACATTGAAGGGTGGTTTCCGCCAAGCGGGATTACTGTTTTAGCTGGGTAAGACGAGATCACCATAAAATAAAAAACAGAAGATATACGAAGAGCGCGTGGCAGTATAGGCAGTATAGTTGCACAAATCGTCACAGAACAACGCCCTTATTCATGACATTGCCGCCTATAGCTACGATTTCCTGGTAAATAGTTATAATCAAAATAGTTAGGCCTAGCCAACGGAAACAGTACTAACTAAAAGAGAAAAGCCATTACATTTCAAGCATTCGTTTTGATTATGTTCAGGTACACAACACAGGTGGCACACCTAATAGCTATGACTATAAAGCATGAAGTGCCGTCAACTTGCCTGCTATGGTAAGACAAAAAATATCAGTGCCGGTGGATAATTGCCTGAAATGGCTCATTGGAACGTACGTAAAAAATGGACAATTTGATATCCTCAAACCATCTTTCTAATATTTTAAAGATAACTCCTAATGACTGCCAACATTTTAATTTAGGCTAAATTTGATCATTTTACCGAGAAGTTGTGGAATTTTAAGAGCTGTATACTCGTTGCTCGCCCCTATGTTGACATAACTGTTTTCCCAATCGCCTCTACATAGTAGTAAATTCAACTGAATATAAATGTTTAAACAGCAGCAGGTGTAATGCAGACAGTTAAAAGTAAGAATAAAATGGATCTTATTTTGGCTGTACTTCAGAAAAGACATGTCGCCTTCCCCGGACAAAAAAAAACTGCAGAACCGCACCTCATATATGGGATGAAAGACAAGGACAACTTAGAAGGAACTTGGAAGGACGGGAAGCTTAGAAAGGTGGTGCTGGTGCATAAGTTCAGTGATGTGCATTTTCAGAATAACTACTGCCTGATAATCAATAACGTCTATCCTAGTAAATATCTAAGGACCTGTTATGCTCAAACCTCGTCGATATGCTTGAGTTCAATTTTTTTAGCCCTTATCATCAAGTTTTTTGCATAGCAGTTTCATGCGAGACGGAATCGCAAAGTTTCACGAACGATTTATTCATTAACGCAGACGTCTAATTGGATACCGTATGCATAAAAATATATTTCCCTCGGGCTTTCGCCTCCATATCACATGAACTACTTTTTAACTTAATAAGGTCAACATGGATAAAAAAATTGCTCTCTCACTATTGCCTGCATGTAACAGCTAACAATATGACGCCATCTAACTCCACTGTAATGTCTGGTGCACCACGAGGGTCCGTTTTAAGACCATTGCTTTTCTTTGTTTAATTATTTTCCTACTTGCGCTTCTTCCTTAACTGCCCGACATCTTAATGACGATTACCAGAAAGTTACTAACCATGCAGATAATTTTTACCCCCAACGCACTCTAGATAGAACACTAGAATAGTACAAGAAATGGCTTATCACATTAAACATAGCTAATTGTGAAAGCATGCGTTTCACGCCACAATGCTAACCATTGTTCATGTACTTACTCCCGCAACCACAACTCATTACCATCTGTTGAAACTTACAAATATCTTGGTGTTCACATTGCTCTTCATTTTTTATGGAAAATGCACCTACGTCACTAACAACGCGAATCGCATACTTGGTTACCTGCGTCGAAACTTTTTCTCTGCCCCAATTATCACTTAATTTAACACTGTACAAACCTTTGTTCGGCTTAAATAAGACAACGAATGTGCCACATAGAATGCAACTCATGCCATTCTCATTCATACTCTTGAAGCCATTCAGTATTGCGTAGCACTTTTCATCTTGTCGAATTATTCTCGTCATTGAAGTGTCGCACCTGTGACAAGCACTCTAAACTTACCTGACCTTTCATTGCGCCGCAAATTGTATCCCCTTAACCTTGGGAAGTAAAAAGAGCGCAAAAATATAGACAAGGACAGAGGAAGAGACGACACGCCGCTTCCTCTGTCCTTGTCTATATTTTTGCGCTGTTTTTACTTCCCAAGTATGAACCACCAACTAGCCCAACTTTCGCTATTATTGCTTTTAACCTTTTTCACAAAATCTATCAATATAACTGCCATTTGAAGGGCGCCCTATTTTCATTCATCTAGTTACACGTCATTAAGAACCGATCATCGCAATAAGGTTGACCTGACATTCTGTTGCCCGAGATTGTGCAACGACTCGTTCATTCCGAGAAAAAGCGCCTACTGGAATTCACCTGCATAGTGAACGGCAAAGATTTCACACTCGCCTTACAAGATGCCCCATAACCTGTTTTTTTTTTCTTTTCACCCCTTTTAACTGCACTTCTATTGATTGTTATCCCCCACTGCTTTGTGTTCTAGGAATGGAAAGTAACTTAACAAATAAATAAATTAACAATCACGTATCCTCAGATGACCAGTTACGGAAATGCATAGGACGTGTGCAAATGATATGGATGCCACCGTATAAATGCTCATGTTAATAATTCGTTCTTTGGATGAGGCTTCATGCAAATCCGGGAGATTTCGCACGGCCGGTTTCCTAAATAGCGCGGGTGTCTAGAAGCTGCATAGGGAAGGAGGCACACCCGTTCGTTATCCAAAACGCAGCAGCGAAAACAAACGCATGCTCCTGAGTCACGCGATATCAGTTTTCGACACAGTCGAACGCGCCGCTGCAGACTTGACACGCGTGGCTTGTCGGGGCTATGTGCTTTTCGAAAACTGTACACTGTATCAGTCGTGGCAGCTTGTAAGGCGGATCTGTCGTCAAACCTCCTTCTCTCCGGCTCGGCCATTTTGCTGTTTTATCGCGAGCACAGGAAAGGAACGTGGTGCTGCAAGAAGGGACCTCCGGCTGTAGCGTCGAGTGAAGGAAGAGTGTTGTTCGAGCAGGCGCCGCACTGACAGCCATGGACAAGCGTCAGTGTGCTCTACCCAGCAGCGACGAAGAGTGAGTGTGATTGACAAGAGATGTTTTTTTGGCTGCCAAGAAGAAAAATAACAGCATTTTTTTCTAATTTTGCCACTAAGCTTTCGTGCCAAATGTCAATAACTGACGCCTCGCAGCAGTCGTATTTAGCTTTGAAGGCATCAGACGTCTTTTCTTGAGCCGTCTGATACCACGACACAGTATGTCAATGGCTGCATTCCACCATTCACACACTGTGTCATGCAATTCACAGGTGTGGTACCTTTTTGCGAGGTTAAGAATACGACAGAGCACGAAGAAAGAGAAAGAAGAAACCGACCAAGGGCATGTTGCTGTGTTTCTGGCGCTGTGCTTGCATCAACTCTTGCTGAAAACATACATTACTGTTATTTTCACAGTGATTGGTGGTGCGTCGCGTTCAAATATCGGTCGTATATGAAGCCCAGAGTGGTTGTTCTGCAGAAGAACATAAAACGCGCAACAAAGAGAAAAGTTTAGACGCAACATAGTGCGAGCCTTTTCTCTGCTTCTAAAGATCATGTGTACCTTACCCGTTTCCCAGGCTACCCTGTTGGCGGTTAACTGAAGTGTGGGACGGTTTTCTTATCGTGTCTGTTACCTAAAATTCGTGGACAAACAAGTTGTATCAAATCTCTGTTTCATTACATTCACGGCCCACTTCAACCGCTAATGTGAAACAAAGCTATACAAAGACGTTCCGAGAAACTCTAAATACTTGCTACTCCATTTGCAAATATCCTAGCACCGATTTCATGCTATCTTTCTGCACATTATGTTAAAATGCTTCAGCATGGCATATTGCCTTTTCATTTTAAAAGAAAAGTTATATTTGGAAGCAACGCCACGTAGGCTCGTTGAACAGCAAAACTGGCGGCACCTTCTTGCTAATTTGTTGCTTGACTTTCCTCTGTAGTATTCTTACCTCCATCTTAACTGTTCAACTAGTCTTCGCATCGTCAAATAAGTGAATTCACTCCAAAATTTAAATTTTATAAAGTTTAGCGGGCCGCAGATGAGTAGAGGAGTTTACACAGTACTCTGTCACATACTCGCCACGTTACGCTCCTCAGAAATTACCTTAACTATCCAGAAAAGCCTGTGGGACCTCATCTCATGGAGGCATTCGGCGAAGTCAGGGTATTTTCGCGGCTCTCGATGGCCTTCATTTAAAAAAACATACTTGTCACTTATAGAAAGCGGCCAGTCAACAGCAATTTCAAAGCGATAATATATTTAGAGGTCGAAGGGGATCTTACCAATCACGGCAGCATTCTTGTAGGTAGTCGGAAAGGATTGACGAGCCACTTTCTCATAACCATTAAACACACACCCACACACATTACAGGTATTGACAATCTTGCTAAAAAGATATTTGACGTTCGCTATCATCGCTGGCAATCAGTTCGACAGCGTAGCCAGTTGATGGGCTAATGAGGCTATGAGTGCTCAATTGGTATGCGAAGGTACTGGGTTGAGATGCTATTCGCGGTGCGTTATTATCTCCTTTATCTTTGTTTTGGGTTCTTTAGGACCTGCAGAATGAGGAAAGCTGTCCGTGCTTATCCAACGTCGTATTCAGTTTTCATATTCATAATGTTGTTTGCCGAAGTTATGCACAATATACTATTCATGTATAGTGTTACCAGCTACTGTTTCTTTGAAGTTTATTTATTTATTTATTTATTTATTTACTACAAGTACCTACTACGCCCATTGGGCATTGTTGTAGGGGGGTTACAGTAGAAAATAGAATACAAAACAGCAAAATTAAAGGCAAATAAATCGTGCCTTACAGTATACAGGAAAAATCAACACTTGTAGTACAGCATTAGAACAAAAGTACAAAACGCAGGATTATACAACGAAAGCAGTAATTATACTTATAAAAATCAACAACCAAGAGAAGTACAAAGCCAACGTTAAATATATGTGTTATTTCAGCAGCTCAAAATGCTGTTTCAATGGCTGTTAGGAAATTATAATCAGAGAATATTGGTATTTTTAGCACATTCCAGCCACTAATAGAATTCGGAAAGAAAGAGTATTTAGGGACATTCAATCGACAGGTATATTCTCTAATTTTATATAAGTGATTTTTCCGTTCGGACATATAACTAGGCGTCTTTAAATACCGCTCTTTATTTAGCCCAGTCTTACCATGATATATATTATGGAGAAATTTAGGTCTTTGAACTTTCCGTCGTCCACAAAGGGGTTCCCATCCCAAGGCCTGAAGAATTCCAGAAGACCTTAATCTAAAATCGTAGTTTCCTGTAACAAACCTAGCAGCCCTTTTTTGCACCCTCTCCAACTTTTCTTTTAGTACATTCGTGAAAGGGTCCCAAGAAACACAAGCATACTCTAAAATTGGGTGCACATTTGTGATATACAAGGTTGCCTTGAGTGATTGCGGCGCGTCGCTGAAATTTCTTTGAAAAAAATGAATTAAGCGCGAAGCCTTGGCTGTGATTAGATCTACGTGACTGGTCCAATCTAGTGTTGCCGTGAATGTTACGCCAAGATACTTAACTTGATCTACCTTTTGTACTGCGCAGGAATTTAAGTAATAAGACCTGGATACAACCTTTTTTGTTATTAAATTGCACATGAAAACATTTAGTTAGGTTCAAACTCATTTGCCATTGAGCACACCAAGACACAATCTTATCAAGGTCAGACTGAAGTACTGTGGTGTCATCAAAACACTTGACTGGGCAATACAAAACACAATCATCAGCATAAAGCCTCACTGTTGATTTCAAACCTAGTGGAAAATCATTGATAAAAATCAAAAACAGAAGCGGCCCCAGGACCAACCCCTGTGGCACCCTGGACAGTCCATCAACTGTTTATGAAGACACACCATTTATCACAACACATTGCTTGCGGCCGCTGAGATAATCCTTAATCCAGTCTATGAGGGTTTTAGGAATACCAAGAAACGACAACGTATGATGCAAAAGACTGTGAGGAACGACATCAAAAGCTTTTTTGAAGTCCAAAAAAACAGCCTCCAATGGAATGGCCTGGTCTAATGATGAAGCGATGTCATGTACGAAATCGGTTAGCTGTGTAACACACGAAAGGCCTACGCGAAAGCCATGTTGAGACGGAGTGAAAAAATTATTATCTTGAAGGTGTTTTATGAGGCAAGAATAGATTATGTGTTCCAGTGTCTTGCAACAAACGGGGGTTAGCGATACCGGTCTATAGTTAGATTACGTATACACCGTTACTATTACGTATACACCGAAACACAGCGAGCTCAGTTCTTGCTGTCATATTGATAGTGCGTCGTGCCGCCTGTTGCAAGCACGGCGAAACAACACCCTCAACTGCCACGCGAGCAGATGATCTGCAAATCAAACGCAAAACTCCACAACCCGAGTGCGGCTGTAAGCATGTTTCGCGCTTTTACTGTGCTAGAATCGTATGCTGTTTTTGTGTGAAACGTTGGGACCTTCCTCGACAGTCCAGAATGTCAGCAACACGTGCATTGCAGACTGCGGAAGCAACTTAATCAGGTACGCGTTATCCGACTGAAAGAAACGCTGTTCGAACAGCGGTAATTGCGGCGTATTTTAGCTGTGACAAGGCAGAATTCGTGCTGTAAGCCGGCGTCAACGTAGCGCTAGTATCTGGCTCCAATTTACGCTCACGCACGGCATGTGTATCAATTGCCAGTCTTGCCGGGCCCTCGGAACATACATGCGCTGCATAAGTGTCAGGCAGAACAAAATTTTGTAATGCTACGGTGACGCCGGACGGAAGCACATGTAGGTTCGCCTAGTGAAAATCAAGGCATGTCGCAATTCGACTGAGTCGAAAGTCATGCTTTCGACGCCGTTCGCATCTTTTCGC
>WOVY01015267.1:387500-418802 GCA_013436015.1 Rhipicephalus annulatus
TTTAAAGTTCTTGCAGTAGTTTCAGACAACAACGCAATCAATCGCAAAGCACTTAGTATGTTTTCAGATCCGCCAAAGCCGAGCATCGTTTACCCAAATCCAAAAGACGCAACAAGACCTATGTTTTATGTTGTGGATTCTGTGCACTTGTTGAAATGCATTCGAAACAACTGGATAAATCAAAATAATCTTGGGACAAACCTATATTTTCCTATGTTTGATCTCTCAAACAACATTGTCCATCCCGACTGCATACAGCGGGCATCATTCAAAGATCTTCGGGAGCTGCACAAGCTAGAGGCTTCTCAGCTTTTGAAGTACAGCTATCGCCTTTCGTCAAAGGCGCTGAATCCTAGCAACTTCGAAAGGCAAAATGTTAAGCTAGTACTACAAATATTCAATGCTTTTGTAGCTGAGGCACTGGATCATCACTGGAACTTTCATGCGTTATGGCATGCCAAAGAAACTGCCAATTTCATCAGGATAGTTCTCCGCTGGTGGAAGATTGTAAATGTTAAAACACCTCACAAAGGCCATCACCACAGAGATGTTTATGAAGAGCCAGTTTCGTGCCTGAATGGTGACCCTAAGCTGGAATTTCTCGATGCGTTTGTCACTTGGTTTGATGTGTGGGAATCCTACAAACACGACAACAGCGTTCTCACGCGAGAAACTCAATTTGCTCTAAGGCATTCCGCCTATGCAATACTTGAATTCACCAAGTACTGCCTTGTCGAGCTTCGTTATAAATATGTCCAGCTCGGCAAGCTGCAGACAGACGGCCTCGAAAACCGATTTGGCCAGTACAGGCAAATGGCTGGTGGTCATTACCACATCAGCATTAGGCAGCTGTACGAGAGTGAAGGCAGGATTCGCCTACAAAATACTCTTCCTATAATGAGCAGTGACGATTTCATTGATGAAACTCTTCCATCGGCAACAGCCACAAATCAACAGGACTTCAGAGGTACTGTCAAACCTGAAGATCTTGACAGCTTAAGCACACGCGTCGCTGTTTTTGCTTATGTTGGAGGCTATTGCACTAACTCTGTGGTAAAAACGTTCAAGTGCAACTACTGTCAAGAGAACCTTGTTGCTGACAGTTGCGATGCTGAGTGCGATGGTGATGCTAATTCTTTAATAGCAAGTCTCAATCGAGGTGGCTTGAAATTTCCGAACGCGTGTGTTGTGACAGTAGTGATGCACACTGAAGTTGTTGTTGCAAAGTTGCTGCAGAATGAAAAAAATGCCGGGTGCTTTCTGCAGGCACGAAATCACAGATGCATTGTTCAACAGCTTGTGAAGGAGAGCTTGCCAGCATTTGAGGAACTGGTGACTTGTTCGAATGGGCACGAACCAGATTTGGTGATAAATATGTTGATAAAATGTGCGACAAATGTTCTGCTAAATAATTATTGCAAAGAGAGAAATGACGCAGCCGCTGTTGCTAAAGCCGATGCCAAAGCTGTCGCAAAGGCACGGAAATTGAAAACTGTTGCTCCATAATAAAGTGCTCATGTATCATTTGTAATTTTCATTAGTATGTTCATTTATTTGTGTTTTTGATCATTGCTTCGTGCCCTTGTTTCGTGTGTACATGTTGAATAAACTAACTCTTACTACAGGAAGTTTGCACGTTTGACAAGTTTCTTATAATTAACAATACCCTTTGAAGACATTGAGACGCGAGAGAAAACAATATTGCTGAGATACAACTCGTTCACTGCGAGAGGAGTGCCAGAAGCGGCGCGCTCCCGCAGGACCGGTCGGACAGCGAGTGATGACGTAGCTGACGTCATGTGATGACGTCGAGTCTGACGTCGAGTGATGACGTAGCTGACGCGCAGGCCTGAAGAATTTTAGGAGGTGTTGGATTAGGCAAGGGGACAAGAAAGATGAGGAATGGGGAAGATAAGGGGAAAAAAGGAGAGACTGGCAGTAATTTCACTGCAGCGTGTAGAAGTTCACCGCAAGTCAGAGGCGATCACACAAACCCGTCTTTCTCGAGAAACACAGCAGGACTTTCACTGCCTTGTGGGCTGTCGAGGGATGTGGACGCTGTTGTAATTGCACCTGCACAGAAAGAGGCCGATGCTTCACGCGCCGGTGGGGCGTAGTCAGAAGGTAGCTCAGATAGCAGCTGCAATCGTCGCTGAAATCTGCACTCGTAAGTTCATACAATCTGATGCGGCTCAATCGGGAGATCTATTTTGCATCAAGGGTTCATTTCGACTTCTACTCACTGACATAATACTCAGCCGGACTCACCTAGACGACTTGGCTGACGCCTGGCTGAGCTCTGAAGGAATCGACTCACGAGGCGCACTCAGGTGCATTTTCAATCCTATTGAGGCAATGCCAATTTGAAATAGCATTAACAGTCCTGTAACAACTAGGGTGGTTCATTTAGTTGGAGACTCGTCAATAATTTTAAATGAGCACAAAATTGACTTAAAACGTCACGGCATGCCATCGTATCTGGCTAGGGCACATAGCACAAGCGCTTCTTCTATTGCGTTGAAATCAAGCTGGTGATATCATCCGACGTGAAATCAAATCGTGTCAGATCATCTGAACTTACCAGTTACAATTTTAGCGACGATTGCAACTGCTATCTGAGTGTGGAAGCATCGGCTTCTGACTCCATTCCACTGGCGCGTGAAGCATCTGGCGTGCCCCGAATCGATTTCCTCGTAGGGCAATAATGTACATTCTTAGTGGTAAGACCGGATGTGAACGGTGACTGACACGGTATGCAGCTGACAGAAATTAAGTGTGCTCACGTCGTTTTGCCTCGTAAAAGAAAGTGCGTGCAGCACTCGTCTGCTGGGCGAGGGGGGATTTCGAAAAGATTAGGCATAACATGCACAGAGTGACCCGAGTTTACGAGTGTGATTTTAGAATTGGCTACCAATTTTTTATCGCTTTCAGTAAAGTTCTTTATGGTACTTCGTCAGTCATCAGCTAGATCTTGGACGATGATCGGCAGTGATGATGAACACACCGGCAGGTAGCAGTGGAAGTTAAATGGATGAGCCCGTTTATAAGAGCAGAAAATGATTGATTGATATGTGAAGTTTAACGTCTCAAAACCACAATATGATTATGAGAGACGCTGTAGTGGAGGGCTCCGGAAATTTTGACCACATTGGGTTCTTTAACATGCACTCAAATCCGGGCACACGGGTCTACAACATTTCCGCCTGCATCGAAAATGCAGGCACCGCAGCCCGAATGTGATCCCACGACCTGCGGGTCAGCAGCCGAGTACCTTGGCCTCTAGACCGGGAAGAGCAGGAAATAAATAAAATATCTACAACTGAGCTCAAGAGATACAAAGATTAACACAGCAAGAATGTACAACCTCACTCTTCTGCCTATCTAAGGGGTACAACAGGAGAGGCCACCCCGCCCAGACGACCGGAGCGCAGTAGCTGAATCGCACCGCGACAGAAGAAATAGTTTCGCTCAAAAAAGTGTGAGTGCCTCTAAAACGCGTATTTGTCCATATAAATAAGATTTGTGTATCGTGACGAGTGTTTGCTAAAACTTTAATAATGAAAATGATACCACAATAGACTTTGCCGGATCGCGAGAGAAAAATGACTCCGTACCTTCTAGAAGGCTGTGCATCGTCTCCCTACCAGCTAAATTTGCTTGGGCCAAGCATGGTTAATCATCAGTGGCCAAGCTGTCCATACTTAAAAAATTATTGGAGGCCAAGAACAGTATGTGCTTGGGAAGTGTGACAAGCCTACCATTGGCCAAGCAAAGGAGGGCAGTGCTTGGAAAATCATTGGAAACACTCTTTACATGGTGGCAACTGCGTTGAAATACCAGGAAGTAGCGAAGCACAATCTTGGCATGGAGCCAACCATTTTGGCCAATGCAATTTATGGCTCTTTAATTATTTTGTTCTCGCTACAATTTGATGTCCCGGCTACTTTTTTCTATATTTTCATGCCCCTTCCTCCCCCCACGACAAGTAAGAAGACCATTTCTTTTATTTTTAGAGCTTCAGGTTTATTTTACACGTAATATATAGAAAGCAATATGCCATTTTTCCATTTCGCAAACTCTTGTGATTCTCAAGTGTTGCTGGGGCTTTTGTTGAAACCGTCTATCGTAGCGGCCTGTCTTCTCGCATAGGTGTACCTTCTTGATATGAAGCAAACACGAGTCATCCTTTTGTTACGTCCGGAACAGCTGCTTCAGTTTTATGAACAGAGTATGTCTCATCTGAAAAATGATAGAGAAAAAACATGAGGTCCTCTTCTTTAAAAACCATCTCTTAAGCAACTCCTTTCACCAATTCTCAACAAAACACACACAGTAGGAACAATTGTTGGGAAACTAATTGGTTATGCATAATGATGAAAATGACAGCACCTGTACAGACGGGAAGAAAATACGTGTTGAATTGCATGGTGCAATTTTAAATGAAGAAAATAAAAATTCATTTATTCTCGCACATTCTAGAACACATAATCTCTCAATTAGAAAAAAAGGTAATATATTTACTGATAGCATTCTGGAAGCAGTATTGGCGCAGAAGCACTGTTTAGTGTCCCTGTTTCTCGAATGTACGTACCTTCATATTTATAAACATTACTGAAGTAGTCAAAGCACCTTTATTTACGAAGGTTATTTTTGTCGTGTAGCTTCTGTTGTCACTGCTTTATTCTCTTTCAGTTCTCATTATTGAGCAGTCCTACCGCTTAGTCGTGCAGCTGACTGTTTAAACGATGAAATTGTTTATTTGCTCTGGCTCCCAGCTCCCACAAATTGGCAAGTTGATAGAACAGGAAATAAGATTATACAAAATTGAAGTGGTGAATATAGTGGCAATAAAACTGTTTAAATGCTCAATCTTGCTCCAGATGGCAGAAGTTGGCTTTTTCAGAAGAGCAGTGCATATAAACTGAAAACAAAATTATATTAGTAGGTCAAGGTTTCAAACAAACATCAGTGATGCAGTATGTACAATACTCTGGTCCTAGTGAAACACTCTGTAAAGAACAGCAACCAAAATATCACAGCATTGACATAACAAAAAGTTATAAGGATGTTGCCAATAAAAGACAAAGCAAAACCAATTTACTTGTTTTCTGTTGATGCTCACCAAGCAGAAGGAGCAGCACATTTGCAGGCTTTTAAATGAAAAATTGTTCTCAACAACCCAGAGGTACTTTTTTGTAACAACATTATTACAATAACATGGAGGTTTTTGTGCACATCATATTCAGCACTGCTGACATTCTTCAGGTATATATAGCTGACCTGTAAAAAACGCAATACATAAATTAGAAAGTGAATAAATGTAACATGTTCAGAAGCTTTGAAAAAGGCCACTATATAAAGCGGTTGTGGTGCCAACAGAAGGATAATCTCGCCAAAACAAAACAGCATCAATTCAACAAAATATTCATTGGACATTCTAATAAGTACTTGGACCGGCAAAAGTATGCCTTCGTTGTAAAAAATAGTGAATAAAATTCACATAACGAAGTAAGTATTTAGGCCCAATTATTTTTGTAAACAGCAATTTTGGTGAAAGTTTCCTAAAGATTCTGTTGGACAACTGGAAGAATCATGTGCTTTTGTGTAAATTATAAATAGACTGACGAGCAGCACTCACTCTATGCAAGAAAATAGAACAGATATATGAAACTAATAATACATTTAGCGGACGATAGATCATCATCAGCCTGAATATGTCCAATGCAGGACAAAGGCCTCTGCCATGTTCCTCCTGTTAACTTGGTCCTGTGCTTGCTGCTGCCAATATATACCCGCAAACTTCTCAATATCAACTGTCCACCTAACCTTCCGTCTCCCCTTAACCCACTTACCTTCTCTGACAATCCAGTCAGTTATCCTTAATGACCAGCGGTTTTCCTGTCTACGCGCTACATGCCCGGCCATTGTCCATTTCCTCTTCTTGACTTCAACTATGATATCCTTAACCCCCGTTTGTTCCCCTAATCCACTCTGCTCTCTTGTTGTACCTTAAGGTTACACATGCCATTTTTATTTCCATTGCTCGCTGCGTCATCCTCAATTTAAGCTGAACCCCCTTTGTAAGTTTTCAGGTTTCTGCTTCGCAGCTAAGTACCGGCAAGATACAGCTGTTATAAACCTTCTTCTTTAAGGATAGTGGCAATCTACCGGTCATATTTTAGAGTGGTTGCCAAATGTGCTTCACGCCATTCTTATTCTTCTAGTTACTTCAATTTCGTGGTTCGGCTCCGCGGTTAATACATGCCCTAAGTAGACGTAGTGTTTTACAACTTGAAGTGCACCATTACCTATCTCGAAGCGCTGTTCTCTTCTGTGGTTTTTGTACATTACTTTCGTTTTTTGCAGAATAATTTTAAGACCCACATTTGTGCTCTCCTTCTCTACTTCCGTAATCATGAGTTGCAATCTGTCCCCTAGTTACTCAGCAATGAAATGTCATCGGCGAAGCGCAAGTTACTAAGGTACTCTCCATTACCTCTGATGCCTAACTTTTCCCAATTTAGGCCTCTGAAAACCCCCTGTAAGCACGCGGTAAATAGCATTGGGGAGACAATATCCCCCTGCCGTACACCCTTTTTGATTGGTATGCTGTTGCTTTCTTTATGAACCACTATGATAGCAGTTGATCCTCTGTAGATTTCTTCCAGGATGTTTATATATGCTTCATCGACGCCCTGATTCTGCAGTTTCTGTATGGCTGCTGATATTTTTACTGAATCAAACGCCTTCTCGTAATCAATGAAGGCTATGTATAGTGGTTGGCTGTATTCTGAGCATTTTTCTATTATATGATTGGTAGTATGAATGTGGTCGATTGTTGAGTACCCTGTTTGAATTCCTGTTTATTTCTTTGGTTGATTGAATTCTGATGTTTTCTTAACTCTTATAGCAATTACCTTTGTAGATAGCTTGTATACTGCGAAAAGCAAGCTGATCGGCCTGTAATTCTTCAAGACCTAGTCATCTCTTCCCTTATGTATTAAGATTTCTACGTTTGACGTGCTGAAATACTTAGGCGTAAATATATCCACGAATTTATGCTGGTCTTACCATGTTGGCAAAATATGCGAAACTGCGGAAAAGAAGCTCTGGTTTTTGCGACGGAAACTACAATTAGCCTCACAGTCAGTAAAACTAACAGCTTATTTGACCTACCTTCAGCCCACGATAGAGTATGCCAGTATAATCTGGGACCCACATCCGTCAGGGTTAATTCAGAGACTGGAAAGAATTCAACGACGAGCAGCAATGTTTATTCTAGCGCGGTACTCTCGTACAGACTCCGTCACCGAAATGCTCGGTTTGCTAAACTTGCCCACGCTTGCTGAACACAGGCGCATAGCAAGAATAAAGTTTTTTTACTTTCTCTCTAAAAACAAATTCAACATCAATAGCACTCAGTACTTGATAGCACAATAAGGTAGATCATTGCGAAGAATCAAAGATGGCACTTTCGAAATACCTCAGATGCACATTAACAGTTACCCGTTTTCTTTCTTCCCAAGAACTAATAAAGAATGGAATCAATTGCCACTACAAACGCGAGAAAGTAATAGTGTAGAACAGTTTGAGAATTACCTAGTAATTCATAAAAGACGCATGCCCTTACGCATGCTGTCTATTTAGTGGTTGTCCGAGTTATATTGTTGCATTAGGTTGTTAGCTTTGTATTGTTTTATCGGTGTATGTACAGAATATTTCGCATGTACTGCAGTGTGTTTTTGTACGGTAATGGTCGGTTATATTGTCTAACATCGCTTGTTAACTGTGCATTTACGATGTCGTATAATTTGATCACGTATACAGGAACTATTTCGCTTATGTACGCTTATGTTTTCTTGTGTGTGATATCTTATGTACGGTTTCTTATGTAGTATGGTTTCTTTCTTTTTTTATGTACGCTTGTGTTTTTTTTCTTGTGTAATTAGGATTCTTATTTTTTTCTTTTCTCAAGTCACACGATGTTGACGATGCAAATGTCCCGCTTTGACCCACCCTGTAACGGCCGACAGGCCAACAGTGTGAGTAAAAGATGATGTTACCATTCTTCCAAGATTCTGGTACTCTTCCCGTCAGGAGACTCCTCGTAAACAGGGTGGCTAGTTGTTCTAACGCAATCTGTCCTCCATCTTTCAGCAGATCTGATGCTACCAGCAGCTTTGTCTTTTTGCATGCTCTCCAAGGCTTTTCTGATTTCTATCATTACTGGTGGGGTGTCATCTTGGTTACTGCTAGTTCTTATATTATTAGGGTCGTGGTTGCCACATTACTGTACAGATCTCTGTAAAGCTCCTTCGCTATTTTAACTATTCTATCCATATTGGTAGTCAATTTGCCTTCTTTGTTCATTAGTGCATACGACCAATTTTTGCATATTCCATGTTTCCTCTTCACTGCTTTGACGCTTACTCCATTTTTCAGAGCCAATTCGCTCCGTGTTATACTTTCTTACAATGAATCTCTTACGCTTATTAATCAACTTGAAAGCTCGGCCAGTTCTATTTCCTCTGTTGTACTTAAGACTTTCATAATTTGACGCTTCTTAATGAGATTCTTCGTTTCCTGGAAAGCTTGCCAGAGTCCTGTCCAGTTACCCTGCCTTCAACTTCCACTGTACACTCCGTAATGATAGTCGTCAGATTATCATTCATTGTACCTACGCTAAGGCTGGTTTCTTAAGAGCCAAGTACCTGTTCTCAAGCGAGACTCTGAATTTCTGTACTTTCTATCTCAGTGATAGCTCATTGATTGGCTTCTTGCGTATCAGTTTCTGTCGTTCCTTCATCAAGTCTAAGCTTATTCGAGACTGTACCGTTCTATGGTCACTGCAACGTACCTTGCCAACCACTTCCACATCCTGCACAATGCCTGGGTCTCCACTCATTA
This sequence comes from Rhipicephalus annulatus, assembly GCA_013436015.1. Classification (NCBI taxonomy): domain Eukaryota; kingdom Metazoa; phylum Arthropoda; class Arachnida; order Ixodida; family Ixodidae; genus Rhipicephalus; species Rhipicephalus annulatus. The sequence continues at coordinate 396,408 of WOVY01015267.1, forward strand.
TAAAGTCTATTTCATTCTTATTTTCGCCATTAGGGCTCCTCCATGTCCACTTACGGCTTCTTCGTTTTTGATAGAAGTTATTCAAAATCGGTAAATTATTGCTTTCTGCAAATTCTACTAGTAGCTCTCCTCTGGAATTTCTAGTACCGATGCCATAATCTTCTACTCCCTGGTTTCCAGCCTGCTGCTTCCCTTCCTTTGCATTAAGTTCTCCCATCAGTATAGTATAGTGTGTTTTTTTTACTCACTGCCGATTCCACGTCTTTATAGAAGCTTTCAACTGAAGCGTCATCATGACTGGTTGTAGGGGCCTAAGCCTGTACCACCTTTATCTTGTATCTCTTATTGAGATTAATTACGATACCTACCACCCTTTCAATAATGCTATAGTATTCCTCTATGTTGCCAGCTATGTTTCTGTAAATTAGGAACCCTACTCCAAGTTCTATTCTGTCAGCCAAGCCTTGAGAGCAAAGAACGTGCCCATTCTGTAGCACCGTATGGGCCTCAGCCGTCCTCCTAACTGCACTGCGTCCTATTATATCCCATTTAACACCCTCTAGCTCCTCGAATAGTACAGCTAGACTTGTACCACCAGATAAGCTTTCGGCGTTAAACGTTGCCAAGTTCAGGTTCCAATGGCGACCTGTCCGGATCTAGAGATTCTTAGCACCCTCTGCTGCGTTGCAGATCGGACCGCCGCCGTGGCCAGTTGCTTCGCAGCTGCTGGAGACTGAAGGCCGTGAGTTAATTGACGTATTCATGTGGCAGGTAGTGACCAGATACAGCAATGATAGATAATTTACGACAGATTACACAATGAAAATCTTAAATAAATGCAATACATTCAGAATAGCATCGTTTGCCAACGTTGCGAACATATTGACTAACCACAACTTTGAAACTGTGCCAACATCTAAAATGACAACTGTCTTTATATCGATAACTGAAATGCCGAAGTCGCTGAAGCTAAAATTTTATCATAACATTTCTTTTTCCAAAAGTAGAACTCCAATAAAGTAGACCCAACAATACCGAGCAACCTTATTGCGTGAAAACATGATGTAAAAGAAAAAATAATAATTAGGCGTGGCTGAATTTAGGTGGTAGATGACCCATGACTTTTCGCAATTGGCACCAGCCTTCATATCTATTTTACCTTTTAAGTATGGCCGTATGCAAAGTTTATAATTTCAAATTAACAAAGCACTGGCGTCAACCCTAATTCGCATGGCGCATTAGCGAGATGCACTCGTCATGAGCGGCAAGCAGACCCGCCAGAAGCGAACAAGAAATGGCCGCGCACCACGCGTCCACATACACAACCAGCGGCTGGGCGCCTGTCCTTAGGAACCGGGTCGTTTCCGTTACTTTCAAGCTTTTCGCGAAAACAGTGTTGTAGTGTTCCTACCAAAAAACAGAACAGCATTATAGCTTCAGTATGAAACTGGCGTCCATTTTAATCTGCTTTATTTTTACCTTCATCCTTCTCTTCTTTCCTGCCCCGGCTCTCGTGCTTCTTCTTCTGTCCCAAGACTCATACGGCTTCACCCTTCCCAGTTTCTTTTACTTACCCCCCCTGGGGTAATATTTGAAAACATTTCCAATTGAAGCAACTTCAACTGATCCACGTTCACCAATGTACCAGAAAGTCTTCGAAATTCCGTCCTGGGTGGCTGTCTTGGTCACAGAGTAAGGACCGTAATATTTGCACTGCCATTTCTTATTCTTTTTTTCACTAGTTCGAGGTCAGTGACTTGAATGTCTGGCATGTCTGCTGTATGCCTCTTGTTGAAATTCTTCTTTATTCGTTTTCAGTATCTCTCTTCCTGTGATTTTTCTTGCCTCTTCTCAATGATCTTGATGTTTTCCAAGCGTCCCAACTCACGGTCTGACAGGTCTACCTGCAGAATAGGTGTTTCTCCTGAAAAAGCGTACTGTGGACTGCACGCCAAGCCACTTGTATAGAATCGATTATGATGTTTCATGGCGGCTTCCAAAGAAAATTTCTATCCACCAGGAAAACTATCGTACATCTTGATGTACTTTTTCACGTCCCGTATGGCACTTTCTGCCAGCCCATTCGCTGCGGGATGGTATGGAGCACAGAACTTGATTGGTATATTGTGGTCCTGAGCCCATCTTGCTAGCGTTTTGCTCTTGAACGCAGGGCTTTTATCACATACGATTTACCACGTAGTCTTAAACATGTCTCTTTCGAGGAGTGTTATGACGCTATTTGCATCTTCTTTTCCTGCTCGTGCCGCAACCATCCTCGCGCATTCATCTATGGCCAGAAGAAAAGCTTGCGTTTTCTTGCCTCCTTCCCGTTTCTTATTTAGTTCAGCGAAATCTAGATGAACTACTTCCAAGGGCACGTTCGAGTGGCAAGGTAGTATCATAGCATCTGTAGGTCGTTTATACTTGACTTTTTGTTCTTGACACACATGGCTGGAACGAACTTACTGACTAACGTCTTTCTTCATGTGAGGCCATGTAATCCTCTCGACCAATTTGTTGTAGGTGCGCCAAAGTCCGTCGCGTCCTTCAGATTCTGGTTTATTGTGGTACAAATAAAGGACTCTGGAAACAAGTGTTGGTGGCGCTTGAAACCAACCTTCAGTAAAAACCAGTTTTTCTGAGCCTTCCCACAGCTTCACTTCATTGATTTCTTCGGATTGTTCTGTGTCGATTCATACCGTCAATCTTGATAGAGCATCTGAATCGTTTGAAAGTGGTCTTGGTCGGTGCGAGATGGTAAAGTCGAATTTCTGCACGTAATTCACTTTTCTAGCAATACGTCCTTTAGTTTGGTTCATATTCAAGAGATGAGTGAGGGCCTGGTGATCGGTGAACAAAGTGAACTTCGTACCTTCCAGGTACGTATGGAAGTACTCAATGGCCTTCAGAGCTGCCAGGGCTTCCTTTTCTGTAGTAGTGTAGTTAAGTTCAGATGGCTTGAACGTGTAACTGTAGTAACCTACTACGTGCCGCTTTTCTCGGCTGGATGCTTCAATACAATTTTGATACAACACTGCACCAGTCCCACATAGTGAAGCATCAATGTTCAACTCAAAGGGTAAAGTAAAGTCTGGTAGGCGTAGGAAAGGGTCGGAAGAAATTCTGTGCACCAAGTCACGGTACACTCTCTCACATTCATCCCTCGAGTCAAAGGGAACGTCTTTCTGTGTTAAACGTGTGATACATCTAGTTTTGACAGCAAAATCTTTTATGAAAGATCGAAAATGTCCTGCCGATCCCAAAAACACGCAGTGAATGAACGTCATATGGTTTCTTCAACAGGGAGATCTTCTCGACGGACTCTTGTTTCATGCTTTTGGTGTTCCCATCGAAGAATCGTCCAGGAAACACAACCTTTTGTTGAAAGAATGCACTCTTCTTAAAATTAACCTTGAGATGTACCAAGCGTAAGGCGTTTAACACCTGAGACAGATGGTTCTGATGCTCAGCCTCTGTTTTGGAGAAGAATAATATATCGTGTATGTACACCCTACAAAAAACACCAAGGAATGGCTTTAGCACGTCGTTCATGATCTTCTGGAACCACGCTGGCGAGTTTTTATAACCGAAAGGAAGCTGGCTATACTCGTAGAGGTCGAATGGCGTGATAAAATCTGTGTACATTTTTGTTTCTTCGGTTACTTGGATCTGCCGGAAGCCTTTGTTAAGATTAACGCGGGAAAAATGTCGGCAACCACCAGTCTCATCTATAATTGTGTCGATCTTCGGCATGGGAAATGGTATGAATTCAGTCTGACGATTGAGATCCCTGTAGTCGGTGCATTATCTGAAGGTTCCGTCTTCTTTCGGTGCGATCATTATGGGAGAAGCGAAGGGTGATACCGATGGTCGTATATTATCAGCATCTAGCATCTCCTGCAACTCTTTTTTGGGCCAAATCTTTCGATCTCTTGACATATTGTAAGGTGAGTTTCGGATGACGGTCTTGTCAGCGAGCTCAAAAGGAACCTTGTCTGAATTTATCGCTGAGGATAGCTTTCTCTGCATACAAGTTCAGAGTACATCATTGCGATATCATCCGCGCACTTTACAACTCGTAGGTTTTCTTGTCTACCTGGATATGTCTCGTTTGTTGCTACGGCGTCGACTAGAAACACATCGTCCCAGTATATGTTTATCTTGAATTTCTTTACATCTGGTCTTGATAGCAAAACGTCGTACGTCAGCCTCTCTAACACCAACACTTCCCTTTCAATTTTCTGATCCTGAAACTCAATGTTTACAAAGGTCCACTTATCATGCAACGCCACTTTTCCATCATAGCCTTGTACCCGTAGGACTTTTCCACTATGCACGCGACGTGCATCCACCATCTTGGCCTTTATGTTAGACACAGATGTACCGCTGTCAACGAGAGCCATCATCGGCTTGTTTTCTACTTTGACGGGAATGGGAATTAGGCTAGGAACCCAAATAAACAGTCTCATTTGGAGTCATCGGGTTGGCTGATCACCCTCCTTTATCAGTTATTTTTTCTGTTGAATCCTCCTGATCTTCAGTGTCGATATTATTCACTTGTTCACTTGGAGTGCGCCAGGTCAAGTTATCTGTGCTACTTGCGAGGTGGCTTGGTTCTCGCTGATCACAGCTTGACCGGTCTGCTTTACTTCGACTGAAACAGCTCTTGAATGAGTGGTTATGCTCGTTTCCGAAGTCGATGGTATGTTCTGAAGACACTCCAGGAGGTCATCTACAGTTTTTGGTGACCGTATTTGCACCTGCTTGAAGACTTCAGTGTGTAATCCATGCATTATTAAGGCTATTATGGCCATAGATAGAAGCAAAGGCTCGGCTAGCTTTACATGATGGCGTTTTTCGAAGAAGTACTCCACAAGGGAGCTTTGATTAGACGTAAAATTAGGTGCTGTACTCCATTCATGTACTGCATTGCTTCCAATTGTGGTCAAAAGTTTCTTTTTCCACTGACCCCAAGAGTCGACACTGTCTTCCTGAATGCATAATTCATATCACTTGAGCGCATTATCTCTCAAATAAACACGCATGTTAGTGATTTTATCCTCATCAGTGAGCCACCTGTTTTTTTTTTTCTCAGCGGTATATTCGTAGAACTGAAGCCAACTTTCTGGACTTGAAGAAATACCGTTGAAGGCATCAGGCTCTACTAATTTAGGCACCGGTTTCACAGTATTTAGAGAGCTTATAACGAATGTCATTATTTGGTTCTGTTGCACAATCTATTCATGTTGTAGCTGAAGAGCTTTCAAAACGAGCCTCACCTCTTCCGTCGAAGACCGTGATCCTGAGTCTCTTCGACGCGCTGGTTAAGAACTAGGTTGTAAAAGGGAGCCACACGCAAGTTCACTTGTACAGCACCTCTCCGTCGTAGTTCAGTAGTGTCCATGGCTGCCTCTCCCACAACCCGGTTCGCGAGTTCTTCCGAGCAGAGCTCACAAGGTAGGTCCACCGCTGCTTCATCTTGAACTTGGTACTTCGAAAAGGTGATCTTGTTCGCGGAGGTCTCGTCAACAAAGAACGTCAGCCACATGTCGGCTTCGATGGCCGGCTGCGCCAAAGTAATGTAGTGTTCCTACCTAAAAGAAAAGAGCAGCATTGTACACTCAGTATGGAACTGGCGTCCATCTTAATCTGCTTTATTTTTAACTTCATCTTTCTCTTCTTTCCTGCCCCAGCTCTCGTGCTTCTTCTTCTGTCCCAAGGCTCATACCGCTTCCAGTGTATTGTTAATTTTAAAAATACGCCGAATTGAATTGGTGCTCGAACACTGTACCGAGGAACGTTTCGAATATGTCAGGTTTTTACTTGTAACAAGAGACTGTAACTACGCCATGTGCAATCTCGCCGAGACGAGCTAAGACTACAGCTAGGACTATGCAGTGCCCGCTACTTAACACATGCGCTATTTTCGCCACCGTAAACCTGACCGCCAATTCGCATATGCCACTGAGAGAACAAGGGCAAATACAAGTACTGCTGATATCTACTCACCTCCTATATCATCTTGAATAAACAGCTCGTCGCTGCATGGCTCTGACGTCCATCCAACGTGCAAACGAGGTAAAGACGGCACGCAGTCATACACGTAACACGCAGTGGAATGTGGAAGCGAGCATAAACGATGCATGCGTTTATATTGACCTAAAGCTAAATAAATTGCAATATTTTGATGACTTCTGTACTATTGCTTAAGTGCTCTACAGCCATTCTAGTTTGGGGGCTTATGAAAATTGCCTGTCTTTGGTGAGCTTTGGTGAGCTATATTTCTTAAGCGCAGTAGGGCTGTGCATGCTCCGGAGCCCTCTACTACGGCGTCTCTCATAATCATATGGTGATTTTGGGACGTTAAACCCCACAAATCATCAGGGCTGTGCATAGGCCAAACAGCATGCAAGCGGTAAAAAGTGTGCAGTTTAAATGCTACACTGTGCACTTGCTGGTACACTTTGGTCCTTTGGATTAAAAGAAACAAAAAATAGGTATTCCGAAGAGAAGCCAGTGCGAACTGAATTAATGACCGGAACAAATGAGCGTCCGTGGCTATTCGGTAGCTCTTCGTCTGACTTCACGACGAAGTGAGCAAAGAAACGGACACATCCGCTTCAACCGCTTTAATTTCTTTACCGCTTGTACGTGCTCACATGCAGCGAATTCTCGTCGAATAGTATGTAATGCAAAAAAGGGAGTAAGCGCTTGATGAACAGGCAAACTCTGTGAGCATTGGCCAGCAACTACGGTACGTGTCAGGAAATCCCTTGGCCTCCATGGTAAATATCACAAGTATTTTCCCCAACTTTTGCTTCGTTTTTTTTATGGAGAAGGGCAAACAACTAAGAGGAACGCGCACTTTAAAAAAAAATTTGACGCTTTCGCTACCATCTCGCCCATATTTCCTGTAGGCCATGCCGTTTTCTGTCACACTGTCCGGCCATTGGCCAATGATAACGAAAGCCATTGGGAATCCAAGCTGCTGCCAATCATCGGTTATCTGCCACTGCTGGTAAGGCTGCTACGGAGCAAGATCGATGGCACCGGGCGTGTAATTGTAAAGCAGATGCTGATTTCACAGCGTTAGATTTGTGTGCACTTTTTATGTGTTTGCACAAACTTTTTTTTTTTCAATGTGTGAGGCTTTTGTTTTCAGGTTACGAACCCGCAATCTCAAGAGGTCGCGCATGTTGGCGCACGGCTTTCTGTGCCAGAGTTGTTCAATTGTACGAGTCGCGAAACTGCGCTCCGAAATCCGGACACGCATTTGGCTTGATTTTTTGGAAGTTAGCTGATGTTCGCGTCACCTGGAAGCAACAACACAAAACACAAATTATGCGTTTAATAGTGCACGTGTTGATCAACAGGTGGCACACAATCTGCTCACTCCCGACGAGAGAGACAATGACGTGTTCGCATTTCGATACATGGAGTCTACGGCGAGTTACAAAACTCATACGATTGAGTAACTCTGTTCGGTGCAAGTTTTCTGCCATGGAGCCTAGTGAGGTGACATTGGAATGCGATTTTTTGCTCCCGTACGAGCCCTGTGCCGCCTCGATGGCCTCACCACCAAGTAGTCTCAGCAAGAACAAGAACGGCCACATTCTGAACAGCCATTAACGCAACATGATCTTCCACTGCTACACCAACTGGCGCGACGGGGAGCCTGAGCGCAGCGTGGAGGACACGAGCTAGTTTGTCGCCGACACGCTCGGTGTCGACAAAAGGACTGTGTTCAGGGTGAGGAAGTTAAAGCTTCGCATTTTTCGGGTGGCAAACTGACGATGCGCTCGGGAAAGCGCCCACGCTATTTGGAGCAGAGAAGACGCAGCACAAAGATTTACAGCCTCACGTTGTGCGTGCTGAGGTCATTGTGCACGATTTCTTTCGCCACAACGAGATACTGACGGTCGAGAAGATAGCTTCTGTGTTCTCAGAGCATATATAAACTTTCTTCGGCGGTTATTCTATCAACTTGTGTGTCTGCTTCCTGGTTCTTCCAGACATCAAACAGCCAACTAACTCACTGCTTGGCTCAGAGGTATGGAACTCCCGTCACTAAGGTGGTGTACAGTGCGTCGCCTGCTTGCTGATATCAGCTTCAAGCATAAAAAGAGAAGCCGCAACTGCCTGCTTATCGAGCGGGGTGACATCACCGATTGGCGGAAGCTTGTGTCAAGTCCAAGGTGCTCAAAGCTTTTCCACCACGAAGCGTGCTAAAAACCTCTTCCGGTGTCGGCAGTTGGTAGGAAGATGCTTTTGTCGCCAGGTTGGCAGTGCTCCGGTAGTCTCCGCAGAGGCGTAGGGTACCGTTCTTCTTTCGCACGACAACGAGTGGTGTAGCCCATTCCGAATTTTGCGTCGATTCGATGATCCCATGTTCCTGCAGTCGGTCAAGCTCATTCTCGACTGACGTTCGTAGGGCAAAAGGCACCGACCTAGCTTTCAAAAATTTCGACGTCGCATCCTCCCGCAGCTCCAGTGTGACTGGAGGTCCGTTGTTCCCTGGTATTTCTTCGGAGAAAACTGCTTTGTACTTATCTTGAAGCTGCTCTACTGACGGATAACTGAGTGTGTGGTGAACTCCGCCAATGACCACTCCAAGGGGGGTGAACCAAATTCGTCCTAAAAGGCTTGATTCAGAACCGTGGACGACTAGCAAGGGGAGCTGATGGGTCTGCCCGTTGTAGTACAAGTCTACGTTGGCACAGCCCAGCAGTGGAAGGGAATGTCCGCACCACGTTCTCAGCTGCGTGTCGTCTTGCTGGAGGGCTGGCGCGTTCTCACGCCAAATAGCGCGAAAAGTGTCCTCGCTGATGAGCGTACATGCTGCTCCGGAATCCACCTCAAACCTGATAGGGCGCTGGTGTACCATAACTTCAGTTGTAATTTTCGGTCTCGTTCCGGAATCACAACGGCGTTTAAGTCATATAGTTCCGATGACGTTAGTGCTGTTCGGCTTGTATCTTGCGTCTGGCCCTCCTGTGCGTCGACATTGTTGTTCCGTTGCACTGAAGTCTTCGGTCCGAGCTGTTTGCGCTTCGAGATGCATGCCCTTTCAATGTGTCCCAGTTTTTGCCAAAAATTGCAGATTGCTGTCTTGTATCGACATACCTGGGGATCGTGCATGTTGTCGCATCGCCAACAGCGCTGTGTCTTTCTGCTTGATTTCGCCTTAGACGTGGAATGACCTGACTGCTGACTGGTGTAATGCACCGGCTCGACGTTCCGTCGAATATCCCTCTGCTCGTGACCGGCGCTCTGCGCTCGTTGGGCGATGTCGTAGGCTTTGGAGAAGGTGAGACCCGTCTCCGCGAACAGGCGTTGTTGTAGACGTGCGTCACGCAGTCCGCACACAAAAAGGTCACGCCACATAACGTCCAAGGGGAGCATAGTGGTGTTAGCAGGTGTGGCAGTCGACCCTCCCTCCTGCGCAGTAGCTGCAGCTGTCGCGGTCAACGTCCCGAAATTGCAGTCAGCAGCGAGCTTTTTGAGAGCCGCTACGTATTCGGCCATTTTTACGCCTTCCAGTTGGTCTCGCCGTTGGAAGCGGGCTCGACAGTAGACCTCCGATGGCCTTGGGTCATAGTGCTCTTGTTGCGCTGCTACGATGTCGTCGTAGTCAACGGCTGCTGGAGTGCGTGGCTGAATCAGGGCACAGACTGTGTCGTATGTCTGCTCCCCACAGAGCGTTAGCAGGTTGGCCCTCTTCATTGCTGCATCAGTGATGTTGTTAGCCTCGAAGTAAAATTGCAGGCGTCCAAACCACGATGACCATGATTAGCCGTTGAATTCGGGTAGCCGAGTTGGGAGCCCGTGCGTAGCCATAAAATGTAGCTTGTCAATATCGTTGCGTAGCATTGGTCCAAATCCACTTCCTCGTCGCCACTGTTATGTCCGGTGTTGACGTCGGCCCATAGATGTACGCGTTGGTCGCGGTAGTCCAAAAAGCTCAGACAGCCTCGAACGGTTAAAAACAAGTTTATTCCTATTCGGATGGAGGCGGCGGCAGAACTGCCTGGGGAAACGACGGTGGCTCGTTTCCGCCGAGCGGGGGAAGGGGAGGAGTCAACATCTGAAAGCAGTTTCAGCAACCGGTCCAACGCTGGTTCGGAGGCTCGCTCGTGACACTGGGGTGCTTGGAAGAAAACAATACTTAAGGGCTCCTTTTTGTAATCTACACAATAATAATGAGATGTAACAGACAATATTGCCAAGGAAAGTACAGGAAAGTTATTAGGCCAATTGTAATGGTAATGAGAAGAAAAAGTGTGTGAAAAGATAACTTGCCAGTGGACAGGATCCGAATCTGCGACCTTCGAATAACACGTTCAATGCTCTACCACTGAGCTATCACGACCGCTATCCCCCTTGCCACTTTAATGGGTATCTATGTCAATTTAAACGTGGGAGTGTCAATCAGCGCCACTAGTAGCCATGGCAGGGAGTGTGGCCCACTATTTATGAGCCTGTTTGGCGTCACGTAGCACGTGAACCTATTCCTAACTGGCAGCTGACCAATAGTCCTCCGTATACAACCTAAATGCACCAAGTCTGCCAGTACGAGACCCTCGTTAACGAATAAGAGAAACAGAAGTATACTTAATGGCTCGTTTTTTGTGCTTTACACAATAATAATGAGATGTAACAGATAATATTGCCAAAGAAAGTATAGGGGAAGTTCTTAGGCCAATTGTAATGTTATTACGAAGAAAAGTGGGTGAAAAGATAACTTGCCGTGGCCAGGATCCGAACCTGCGACCTTCGAATAACGCGTTCAATTCTCTATCAATGAGCGACCACGACAGCTATCCCCTTAGCCACTTTATTGGGTATCTATGTCAATTTAAACGTGGGAGTGTCAATCAGCGCCCCTAGTAGCCATGGCAGCGAGTGTGGCACATTCTTTATGAGCCTGTTTGGCGTCACGTAGCGCGTGAACTTATTACTAACTGGCAGCTGACCAATAGTCCCCCATATACAACCTAAATGCACCAAGTCTGCCAGTACGAGACCCTCTTTAATGAATAAGGAAAACTAGTCTATACTTAAGGGCTCGTTTTTCGTTTTTTACGCAATATTATTAAGATGTACCAGACCCTAATGCCAAGGAAATTATAGGGGAAGTTATTAGGCAAATAGTAATGTAAATGAGAAGAAAAGTGGGTGAAAAGATAACTTGCCGTGGACAGGATCGAAACCTGCGACCTTCGAATAACGCGTTCGATGCTCTACCACTGAGCTACCCCGATAGCTATTCCCATAGCCATTTTATGGGTATTTATGTCAATTTATACGTGGGAGTGTCAATCAGCGCAACTAATAGCCATGGTGCCGAGTGTGGCAAACTCGTTATGAGCCTGTTTGGCGTCATGTAGTGCGTGAACTTATTACTAACTGGCAGCTGACCAATAGTCTCCCGTATACAACCTAAATGCGCCACGTCTGCCAGTATGAGACCCTCGTAAATGAATAGGGGAAACAAGTGTATACTTAAGGGCTCGTTTTTCGTGTTTTACACAATATTAATGTGATGTAAGAGACAATAATGCCAAGCAAATTATAGGGGAATTTATTAGGCCAATTGTAATGTAAATGAGTAGAAAAGTGGGTGAAAAGATAACTTGCCGTGGAGAGGGTCCGAACCTGCGACCTTCAAATAACGCGTTCAATGCTCTATCACGGAGCTACCACGACAGCTATCACCCCAGCCACTTTATTGGGTATCTATGTCAATTGAAACGTTGAGTGTCAATCAGCGCCACTAGTTGCCATGGCAGCTAGTGTGGCCCACACTTTATGAGCCTGTTTGGCGTCACGTAGCACGTGAACTTATTACTGACTGGCAGCTGGTTGTATAGGGCAGTCCCCCGTATACAACCTAAAAGCACCAAGTCTGCCAGTACGAGACCCTCGTTAAAGATACGGAAAACAAGTGTATACTTAAGGGCTCGTTTTTCGTATTTTACACAATAATAATGAGATGTAACAGGCAATAATGCCAAGGAAACTATAGAAAGTTATAGGACAATTGTAATGTTAAAGAGAATAAAAGTGGCTGAAAAGATAACTTGCCGCGGGCAGGATTCGAACCTGCGACCTTCGAATAACACGATCCTTGCTCTGCCACTGAGATACCACGACAGCTGTCCCCCCTGCCACTTTATTGGGTATCTATGTCAATATAAACGTAGGAGTGTCAATCAGCGCCACTAGTAGCCACAGCAGCGAGTGTGGCCCACCCTTTATGAGCCTGTTTGGCGTCACGTATCACGTGAACTCATTACTAACTGGCAGCTGAAAAATAGTCCCCTGTATACAACCTAAATGCCCCAAGTCTGCCAGTACGAGACCCTCGTTAATGAATAAGAGCAACAGATGTATACTTAAGGGCTCGTTTTTCGTGTTTTACACAATAATAATGATATGTAACAGTCAATAATGCCAAGGAAAGTATAGGGGAAGTTATTAGGCCAATTGTAATGTTAATGAGAAAAAAAGTGGGTAAAAAGATAACTTGCCGTGGGCAGGATCTGAACCTGCGAACTTCAAATAACGCGTTCGATGCTCTACCAATGAGCTACCACGACAGCAATCCCCCCAGCCACTTTATTGGTATCTATGTCAATTTAAACGTGGGAGTATTAATCAGCACCAGTAGTAGCCATGGCGGCGAGCGTGACACACTCTTTATGGGCCTGTTTGGCGTCACGTAGTACGTGAACTTATTACTAACTGGATGCTGACCAATAATCCCCGTATACAACCTAAATGCACCAAGTCTGCCAGTACGAGACCCTCTTTAATGAATAAGGAAAACAAATGTATATTTAAGGGCACGTTTATCGTTTTTTATACAATATTAATAAGATGTACCAGTCAGTCATGCAAAGGAATGTATAGGGAACTTTATGAGGTCAACTGTAATGAAAATGAGAAGAAAAGTGGGTGAAAAGATAACTTGCCGTGGACAGGATCCGAACCTGCGACCTTCGAATAACGCGTTCGATGCTCTACCACTGAGCTACCACGACAGCTATTCTGCCAGCCACTTCATTGGGTATTTAGGTTAATTTATACGTGGGAGTGTCCATCAGCGCCACTAGTAGCCACGGTGGCGAGTGTGGCACACTCTTTAGGAGCCTGTTCGGCGTCACGCAGCACGTGAACTTCTTACTAACTGGCAGCTGACCAATAGTCCTCCGTATACAAATAAATGCACCACGTCCGCCAGTACGAGACCCTTGTTAATGAATAAGAGAACAAGTGTATACTTGAGGGCTCGCTTGTTCGTGTTTTACACAATAATAATGAGATGTAACAGTCAATAATGCCAAAAAAAAGTATAGGGGAAGTTATTAGGCCAATTGTAATGTTATTGAGAAAAAAAATGGGTAAAAAGATAACTTGCCGTCCGCAGGATCCGAACCTGCGACATTCGTATAACACGTTCAATGCCCTACCACTGAGCTACCACGACAGCTATACCCCCAGCCACTTTATTGGGTATTTATGTCAATTTAAACGTGGGAGTGTCAATCAGCACCAGTAGTAGCCATGGCGGCGATTGTGGCACACTCTTTATGAGCCTGTTTGGCGTCACGTAGTACGTGAACTTATTACTAACTGGCAGCTGACCAATAGTCCCCCGTATGCAACCCAAACGCACCAAGTCTTCAAGTACGAGACCCTCGTTAATAAATAGGGAAAACATGTGTATACTAGAGGGCTCGTTTTTTGTATTTTACACAATATTAATGTGATGTAACAGACAATAATGCCAAGCAAATTATAGGGAAAGTTATTAGGCCAATTGTAATGTTAATGAGAATAAAAGTGGGTGAAAAGATAACTTGCCGTGGACAGAATCCGAACCTGCGACTTTCGAATAACACGATCCATGCTCTGCCACTGAGATACCACGACAGCTATCCCCCCTGAAACTTTATTGGGTATCTATGTCAATTGAAACGTGGGAGTGTCCATCAGCGCCACTAGTAACCATGGAAGCGAGTGTGGCCCACCCTTTACGAGCCTGTTTGGCGTCACGTAGCACGTGAACTTTTTACTAATTGGCAGCTCACCAACAGTCCCCTGTATACAACCTAAATGCACCAAGTCTGCCAGTACGAGACCCTCGTTAATGAATAAGAGAAACAGATGTATACTTAAGGGCTCGTTTTTTGTACTCTACACAATAATAATGAGATGTAACAGACAATATTGCCAAGGAAATTGTAGGGGAAGTTATTAGGCCAATTGTAATGTAAATGAGTAGAAAAGTGGGTGAAAAGATAACTTGCCGTGGAGAGGGTCCGAACCTGCGACCTTCGAATAACGCGTTCAACGCTCTATCACGGAGCTACCACGACAGCTATCCCCCCAGCCACTTTATTGGGTATCTATGTCAATTTAAACGTTGAGTGTCAATCAGCGCCACTAGTTGCCATGGCAGCTAGTGTGGCCCACACTTTATGAGCCTGTTTGGCGTCACGTAGCACGTGAACTTATTACTGACTGGCAGCTGGTTGTATAGGGCAGTCCCCCGTATACAACCTAAAAGCACCAAGTCTGCCAGTACGAGACCCTCGTTAAACATAAGGAGAACAAGTGTATACTTAAGGGCTCGTTTTTCGTATTTTACACAATAATAATGTGATGTAACAGGCAATAATGCCAAGGAAACTATAGGGGAAGTTATAGGACAATTATAATGTTAAAGAGAATAAAAGTGGCTGAAAAGATAACTTGCCGCGGGCAGGATTCGAACCTGCGACCTTCGAATAACACGATCCTTACTCTGCCACGGAGATACAACGACAGCTATCCCCCCTGCCACTTTATTGGGTATCCATGTCAATATAAACGTAGGAGTGTCAATCAGCGCCACTAGTAGCCACAGAGGCGAGTGTGGCCCACCCTTTATGAGCCTGTTTGGCGTGACGTATCACGTGAACTCATTACTAACTGGCAGCTGACCAATAGTCCCCTGTATACAACCTAAATGCACCAAGTCTGCCAGTACGAGACCCTCGTTAATGAATAAGAAAAACAAGTGTATACGTAAGGGCTCGTTTTTCGTGTTTTACACAATAATGATGAGTAGTAACAGACAATAATGCCAAGGAAAGTATAGGGGAAGTTATTAGGCAAATAGTAATGTAAATGAGAAGAAAAGTGGGTGAAAAGATAACTTGCCGTGGACAGGATTCGAACCGGCGACCTACGAATAACGCGTTCGATGCACTACCACTGAGCTACAACGACAGCTATCCCCCTAGCAACTTCATTGGGTATCTATGTCAATTTAAACGTGGGAATGTCATTCAGCGCCCCTAGTAGCCATGGCAGCGAGTGTGGCACACTTTTTATGAGCCTGTTTGGCGTCACGTAGCACGTGAACTTATTATTCACAGGCAGCTGACCAACAGTCCCCCGTATACAACCTAAATGCACCAAGTCTGCCAGTACGAGACCCTCGTTAATGAATAAGGAAAACAAGTGTATACTTAAGGGCTCGTTTTCCGTGTTTTACACAATAATAATGAGTAGTAACAGACAAAAATGCCAAGAAAAGTATAGGGGAAGGTATTAGGCAAATAGTAATGTAAATTAGAAGAAAAGTGGGTGAAAACATAACTTGCAGTGGGCAGCATCCGAACGTGCGACCTTCAAATAACGCGTTCGATGCTGTACAACTGAACTACCACTGAGCTACCACGGCAGCTATCGCCCCAGCCACTTTTTGGGTATCTATGTCAATTTAAACGTGGGAGTGTCCATCAGCGCCACTATTAGCCACGGTGGCGAGTATGGCACACTCTTTATGAGCCTGTTTAGCGTCACATATCACGTGAACTTAATACTCACTGGCAGCTGACCAATAGTCCCCCGTATACAATCTAAATGCACCAAGTCTTTCTGAACGAGACCCTCGTTAATGAATAAAAGAAACAGATGTATACTTAAGGGCTCGTTTTTTGTGTTTTACACAATATTAATGAAATGTAACAGACAATATTGCGAAGGAAAGTATAGGAAAAAGCTATTAGACCAATTGTAATGATAATGAGAAGAAAAGTGGGTAAAAAGAAAACTTGCTGAGGGCAGGATCCAAACCTGCGACCTTCGAATAACGCGTTCAATGCTCTACCACTGAGCTACCACGATAGCTATCCCCCCAGCCACTTTATTGGGCATCTATGTCAATTTAAACATGGGAGTGTCCTTCAGCGCCACTAGTAGCCATGGCGGCAAGTGTGGTACACTCTTTATGAGCGTGTTTGGCGTCACGTAGCGCCTGAACTTATTACTAGCTGGAAGCTCACCAACAGTCCCCTGTATACAACCTAAATGCACCAAGTCTGCCAGTACGAGACCCTCGTTAATGAATAGGAGAAACAGATGTATACTTAAGGGCTCGTTTTTTGTACTCTAAACAATAATAATGAGATGTAACAGAGAATATTGCCAAGGAAAGTACAGGGGAAGTTATTAGGCCAATTGTAATGGTAATGAGAAGAAAAGTGTGTGAAGAGATAACTTGCCGTGGACAGGATCCGAATCTGCGACCTTCGAATAACACGTTCGATGCTCTACCACTGAGCTACCACGAGAGCTATCCCCCCAGCCACTTTAATGGGTATCTATGTCAATTTAAACGTGGCAGTGTCAATAAGCGCCACTAGTAGCCATGGTGGCGAGTGTGGCACATAATTATGAGCCTGTTTGGCATCACGTAGCATGTGAAGTTATTCCTAACTGGCAGATGACCAATAATCCCCCGTATACAACCTAAATGCACCAAATCTTCCAGTACGAGACCCTCGTTAATGAATAAGAGAAACAGATGTATACCTAAGGGCTCGTTTTTTGTGTTTACACAATAATAATGAGATGTAACAGACAAATTTGCCAAGGAAAGTATAGGGGAAGTTATTAGGCCAAGTTTAATGATAATGAGAAGAAAAGTGGGTGAAAAGATAACTTGCCGTGGGCAGGATCCGAACCTGCGACCTTAGAATAACTCGTTCAAAGCTCTATCAATGAGCTACCACGACAGCTATCCCCCCAGCCAATTTATTGGGTATCTATGTCAATTTAAACGTGGGAGTGTCAATCAGCGCCACTAGTAGCCACAGCAGCGAGTGTGGCCCACGCTTTATGAGCCTGTTTGGCGTCACGTATCACGTGAACTCATTACTAACTGGCCGCTGACCAATAGTCCCCTGTATACAACCTATATGCACCAAGTCCGCCAGTACGAGACCCTCGTTAATGAATAACAGAAACAGATGTATACTTAAGGGCTCGTTTTTCGTGTTTTACACAATATTAGTGAGATGTAACAGTCAATAATGCCAAGAAATGTATAGGGGAAGTTATTAGGCCAATTGTAATGTTAATGAGAAAAAAAAGTGGGTAAAAGATAACTTGCCGTGGGCAGGATCCGAAACTGCGAACTTCAAATAACGCGTTCATTGCTCTACCACTGAGCTACCACGACAGCTATCCCCCCAGCCACTTTATTGGTATCTATGTCAATTTAAACGTGGGAGTGTCCATCAGCGCCACTAGTAGCCACGGTGGCGAGTGTGGCACACTCTATAGGAGCCTGTTCGGCGTCACGCAGCACGTGAACTTCTTACTAACTGGCAGCTGACCAATAGTCCTCCGTATACAAAGTAAATGCACCATGTCTGAAAGTACGAGACCCTTGTTAATGAATAAGAGAACAAATGTATACTTGAGGGCTCGCTTTTTCGTACTTTACACAATATTAATAAGATGTAACAGACAATAAAACAAAGGAAAGTATAGGGGAAGTTATCAGGCCAATTGTACTGTAAATCAGAAGAAAAGCGGGTGAAAATATAACTTGCCGTCGGCAGGATCCGAACCTGCGACGTTCGTATAACACGTTCAATGCCCTACCACTGAGCTACCACGACAGCTATCCCCCCAGCAACTTTATTGGGTATTTATGTCAATTTAAACGTGGGAGTGTCAATCAGCGCCAGTAGTAGCCATGGCGGTGAGTGTGGCACACTCTTTATGAGCCTGTTTGGCGTCACGTAGTACGTGAACTTATTACTAACTGGCAGCTGACCAATAGTCCCCCGTATACAATCCAAACGCACCAAGTCTTCAAGTACGAGACCCTCGTTAATAAATAGGGGAAACAAGTGTATACTTGAGGGCTCGTTTTTTGTGTTTTACACAATATTAATGTGATGTAACAGACAATAATGCCAAGCAAATTATAGGGAAAGTTATTAGGCCAATTGTAATAGTATTGAGAAGAAAAGTGTGTGACAAGATAACTTGCCGTGGACAGGATCCCAACTTGCGACCTTCGAATAACACGTTCGATGCTCTACCACTGAGCTACCACGACAGCTATCCCCCTAGCCACTTTATTGGGTATCTATATTCAATTTAAACGTGGGAGTGTCCATCAGCGCCACTATAGGCCACGGCGGCGAGTATGGCACAGTCTTTATGAGCCTGTTTGGCGTCACGTATCACGTGAACTCATTACTAACTGGCAGCTGACCAATAGTCCCCCGTACACAATCTAAATGCACCAAGTCTGCCAGTACGAGACCCTCGTTAATGAATAAGAGAAAAAGATGTGTACTTAAGGGCTCGTTTTTTGTGTTTTACACACTATAATGAGTTGTAACAGACAATAATGCCAAGGAAAGTATAGGAGAAGTTATTCGGCCAATTGTAATGGTAATGAGAAGAAAAGTGGGTAAAAATATAACTTGCTGTGGGCAGGATAAAAACCTGCGACCTTCGAATATTGCGTTCCAAGCTCTACCACTGAGCTACCACGATAGCTATCCCCCCAGCCACTTCTTTGGGTATCTGTGTCAATTTAAACGTGGGAGTGTCCATCAGCGCCACTAGTAGCCATGGCGGCGAGTGTGCCACACTGTTTATGAGCCTGTTTGGCGTCACGTAGCACGTGAACTCATTACTAACTGGATGCTGACCAATAGTTCCCCGTATACAACCTAAATGCACCATCTGCAAGTACGAGACCCTCTTTAATGAATAAGAAAAACAGATGTATACTTAAGGGCACGTTTTTTGTAATCTACACAATAATATTGAGGTGTAACAGGCAATATTGCCAAGGAAAGTACAGGGGAAGTTATTAGGCCAATTGTAATGGTAATGAGAAGAAAAGTGTGTGAAAAGATAACTTGCCGTGGACAGGATCCGAACCTGCGACCTTCGAATAACGCGTTCGATACTCTACCACTAAGCTACCACGACAGCTATCCCCCCTGCCAATTTATTGGGTATCTATGTCAATTGAAACGTGGGAGTGTCCATCAGCGCCACTAGTTGCCATGGAAGCGAGTGTGGCCCACCCTTTATGAGCCTGTTTGGCGTCACATAACACGTGAACTTTTTACTAACTGGCAGCTCACCAACAGTCCCCTGTATACAACCTAAATGCACCAAGTTTGCCAGTACGAGACCCTCGTTAATGAATAAGAGAAACAGATGTATACTTAAGGGCTCGTTTTTTGTACTCTACACAATAATAATGAGATGTAACAGACAATATTGCCAAGGAAAGTACAGGGGAAGTTATTAGGCCAATTGTAATAGTATTGAGAAGAAAAGTGTGTGACAAGATAACTTGCCGTGGACAGGATCCCAACCTGCGACCTTCGAATATTGCGTTCCATGCTCTACCACTGAGCTACCACGATAGCTATCCCCCCAGCCACTTCTTTGGGTATCTATGTCAATTTAAACGTGGGAGTGTCCATCAGTGCCACTATTAGCCACGGCGGTGAGTGTGGCACACACTTTATGAGCCTGTTTGGCGTCACGTAGCGCGTGAACCTATTACTAGCTGGCAGCTGGTTGTATCGTGAAGTCCCACGTATACAACCTAAATGCACCGAATCTGCCAGTACGAGAACCTCGTTAACAAATAAGGAGAACAAGTGTATACTTAAGGGCTTGTTTTTCGTATTTCACACAATAATAATGAGATGTAACAGGCAATATTGCCAAGAAAAGTATAGGGGAAGTCATTAGGGCCAATTATAATGTTAATTAGAGGAAAAGTGGGTGAAAAGATAACTTGCCGTTGGCAGGAACCGAACCTGCGACATTCGAATAACGCGTTCACTGCTCTATCAATGAGCTACCACGACAGCTATCCCTCTAGCAACTATATTGGGTATCTATGTCAATTTAAACGTGGGAGTGTCAATCAGCGCCACTAGTAGCCATGGCAGTGAGTGTGGCACACTATTTATTAGCCTGTTTGGTGTCACGTAGTGCGTGAACTTATTACTAGCTGGCACCTGGTTGTATAGGGCAGTCCCCCGTAAAAAACCTAAATGCACCAAGTCTGCCAGTACGAGACCCTCGTTAATGAATAAGAAAAACAAGTGTATACGTAAGGGCTCGTTTGTCGTGTTTTACACAATAATGATGAGTAGAAACAGACAATAATGCCAAGGAAAGTATAGGGAAAGTTATTAGGCAAATAGTAATGTATATAAGAATAAAAGTGGGTGAAAAGATAACTTGCCGTGAACAGGATTCGAACCGGCGACCTTCGAATAACGCATTCGATGCTCTACCACTGAGCTACCACGACAGCTATTCCCCCAGCCACTTCTTTGGGTATCTATGTCACTTTAAACGTGGGAGTGTCCATCAGCGCCACTAGTAGTCATGGCGGCGAGTGTGGCACACTTTTATGAGCCTGTTTGGCGTCACGTAGCACGTGAACTTATTACTCACTGGCAGCTGACCAATCGTCCCCCGTATACAACCTAAATGCACCAAGTCTGCCAGTACGAGACCCTCGTTAATGAATAAGAAAAACAAGTGTATACGTAAGGGCTCGTTTTTTCGTGTTTTACACAATAATAATGAGTAGTAACAGACAATAATGCCAAGGAAAGTATAGGGGAAGGTATTAGGCCAATTGTAATGTTAAAGAGAATAAAAGTGGGTGAAAAGATAACTTGCCGTGGGCAGGATTCGAACCTGCGACCTTCGAATAACACGATCCGTGCTCTGCCACTGAGATACCACGACAGCTATCCCCCCCTGCCACTTTATTGGGTATCTATGTCAATTTAAACGTGGGAGTGTCAAGCAGCGCCACTAGTAGCCATGGCAGCGAGTGTGGCCCACTCTTTATGAGCCTGTTTGGCGTCACGTAGCATGTGAAGTTATTCCTAACTGGCAGCTGACCAATAGTCCCCCGTATACAACCCTAAATGCACCAAATCTTCCAGTACGAGACCCTCGTTAATGAATAAGAGAAACAGATGTATACTTGAGGGCTCGCTTTTTCGTACTTTACACAATATTAATAAGATGTAACAGACAATAAAACCAAGGAAAGTATAGGGGAATTTATCAGGCCAATTGTACTGTAAATCAGAAGAAAGCGGGTGAAAATATAACTTGCCGTCGGCAGGATCCGAACCTGCGACGTTCGTATAACACGTTCAATGCCCTACCACTGAGCTACCACGACAGCTATCCCCCCAGCCACTTTATTGGGTATTTATGTCAATTTAAACGTGGGAGTGTCAATCAGCGCCAGTAGTAGCCATGGCGGTGAGTGTGGCACACTCTTTATGAGCCTGTTTGGCGTCACGTAGTACGTGAACATAATACTAACTGGCAGCTGACCAATAGTCTTCCGTATACAACCTAAATGCACCAAGTCTGCCAGTACGAGACCCTCTTTAATGAATAAGGGAAACAAGTGTATACTTAAATGCACGTTTTTTGTTTTTTATACAATATTAAGAAGATGTTCCAGACAGTAAATTCCAAGGAAATTATAGGGGAAGTTATTAGGCAAATAGTAGTGTTAATGAAAATAAAAGTGGGTGAAAAGATAATTTGCCATGCGCAGGATCTGAACCTGTGGCCTCGAATAACATGTTCAATACTCTACCACTGAGCTACCACGACAGCTATCCCTCCAGCCCTTTATTGGGTATCTATGTCAATTTAAACGTGGCAGTGTCAATGAGCGCCACTAGTAGCTATGGCGGCGAATATGGCACACTCTATATGAAGCCTGTTTTGACGTCACGTAGTGCTGACCCGCAGGTCGAGGGTTCGAATCCCGGCTGCGGCGGCTGCATTCCGATGGAGGCGGAAATGTTGTCTAGGCCCGTGTACTCAGATTTGGGTGCACGTCAAAGACCCCCGGGGGTCAAAATTTCGAGCCCTCCACTACGGGTCTTCATAATCATATATGGTGGTTTTGGGACGTTAAACCCCACAAATCAATCATGACGTCACGTAGCGCGTGAACCTATTACTAATTGGCAGCTGACCAATAGTCCCCGTACACAATCTAAATGCACCAAGTCT
>WOVY01015268.1:0-16897 GCA_013436015.1 Rhipicephalus annulatus
GCGCGAAATAATTAAGCAATATTCGCGTAATATTCAAAAAAGGCATTTCGTGAAGAAGAGGGACGACAACCTTGCTATTCGAAGGTTTTCATGGCCAGAAGTTTTTACATGGTGAAATGTCACTTCAGAGAACTTGTGTGTGCCTTACTTTATTAACTTTCGCAGTTCTTTTCACGTACGCACAAGCCAGAAATCGACCAGTTGCTTGTGTTTATTAGAATACTTTTGAAATAAACAATTTCTTTGAGATATCATGCAGACCTGACTCATTTGTTGTCCTTCCTTACCTTCACAGTGTGCGAGGGTACTGCCGTTCTATACAGCCAGCTAAGCATATACAGCCAGCTACTCAAGTTTCAGTCTCGCCATGCAGTCAGTCTTCTGTGCGCTGCTTATTCGTTCTTAGCAAAAACCGACAGGCAATGATCCAACCAATGACGCCCCTTGTGATGATTGCGACAAGAAAACGAGCAACCTCAATCATTTCAGAAGCGAGCGAGCATTAAAAGCACATCACAGCGTGGAAGCACAATCGGTTTTCTTCCTCTTGTCAAGCTCACTTTACGACAGCTGTTGAATTGTGATCACTGAGCCAGCTGACACCGAATCGTTGTGTTCCTCTCTGAGCGCAACCTGCACAAAATGGTCTTTCAGAGAAAAGATTAAAGGGCTGCATCAATAAAATAGACTGTTGAAATATGAGCTAAGCTGGCGATTTGAACACATTCAGAGAGACGAAGCTTCGCGACAAAGTTTGCTGGCGGAGTAAATAAGCCTTTTGTATAGGAAAGAGATATACGAAAAGTCGTGAATTGAGGAAGAATTAAGAAAACATGAGCATCCAACAATACCATGAATATTGAGGCATCAATTGGTAAGGAAAGCCGTGAATAGCTACTTCCGTTAGAATTATTTTCTCAGAATAAATTCTTTTCACTAAGCCCGAACCCATCACAGGTTCTACTTATGCGCGGTTGGAGAAACATGTTGTATGCTAACTCTCACTACCAAGTGAAAGTCGCCTAGGGGCTGCGTCCGTGTTTTCAGTAGTTTTTTTTAAATGCGGAGCATTTCGTATTCGCATGGTGTTACACGCGTCGTGCATTGGCGGCGATGTTCACACCCCCACTGCACATGCTCGCGCTTCGCGTACCGTGTTGCACGCTTGCATCTCGTGCCAACTGTTTGCTCCCCCACTCTTTCGCCTCGCAAGGCCGACGTCGGCAGCGTCAGCTACGGAAAACCAGCTTCTCGAGCTGCACAAACTGTTCACTGGCCACCCCCATATATGTAGGCACTGAATCGCACATCAGCGTCGCACCTATAGTTGAAGGCAACGCTTCTGCTTCATTCAATAAATACGAATAATGAAGACGAAATAACAAGTAAGCGTCTCTAAACCATATTCGAGTAACCAACATTCACGCGATATCCCCTTCCCGTTCTGCGACGTATTTACACGAGTTTCCCGCGTGGGGAGATACTGTCCAGAAGGCCCCTGATGCGGCGGGTGGCTTGGCCCCCCTATCCCAATGTGGGAGCGGCCCGGAGTCTAGCCCCAATGAAATGGAGTACTTGTTCTTCTGAACCAGAATAAATGCTATCTATCTATCTATCTATCTATCTATCTATCTATCTATCTATCTATCTATCTATCTATCTATCTATCTATATATCAATCTATCTATCTATCTATCTATCTATCTAATCTATCTATCTATCTATCTACCACTGATTTTTCGCTGCTTGAGTATGTATTGAACTTCTGACATAACACGAGATAGGTATTCCTTTCAATAAGATATCAACTTGCACTTTTTTGTGTGTGTGTGTTGTTGTTGTTGTTTTTGTTGTTGTCAGTGTCGAAGTTCAAATGTGTTTCACGTGTCTACCCTATACTACATTTAGGTGAAACGAAATGAGGTTTCCATTAACCGCATTCAATTGGAATCGTAGTGTCTCTTTCCTACCGTGAGGACTGTCGTAACGACCTAACACCCCTTTTAGTGTCAGCAGAATATTGTTTTAGATTTAGTGTTCCTGATGCGCGAAGGCCTGATGTCACTAACAAACTGTTGTACAAAGTGATTTATTGTAACTCTGATTCAAGACACCCAACACGCATTTTAAAGGTATAAGTCTGGTTTTTCTTTATCTACCACTATTGTTTTCGTTGCTTATGTTCTGATTTATTTTAATGATGGCTGCTTAAAAAGCACGTGAGTTATTTAACTGTCATTTCTATCGCTGCCTCTTCGTTTGTTCTGCTATCTCCTTTGTTATATGACTTTTTTTCTATCACAGGCGGCAAGTCAATGCGTCAAGCTGATATGCATATAATTCTAGTAGTACTTTTGCTCAACTATAATGTATGTAGGTAGTGTGAAATTAACGTTGTTTGCGTTACCCTCAACTTGTACAAAAAAACGTTCTAATCTATGCTTCGTTTGTTTACACATCGCATATAAATAGAAGATTTGTACCAACTTGTTAGTGATTTTGTGCACGCTATCTCGATGACAAACCTCTAGTGGGCATTTTTTTGGCTAGTGGGGCATTACAGCTTCTTTCGCAAATGGGACATTACAGACAATACAATGGGACATTACAACTTACAGCTTATGTTACACGCTACGCCTTTAGCTATTTACCGAGGCGCCATGACTATGTACATATGGGTGTACACCTCCAGCCTTGGAGTGTCAAGTGAAGCTGAGCTAGTGAGTAAAAACCAGTAACAAAGTAAGCTTGTCTGTTCATAAAGATTGCTGTCTTTCATTTTTGCTTTCATGTTTGCTTTAAGCAGTCGTTATCAAGTTTATATTGCGATAGTAACTATATGGATACACTGAGCTGAATTTTACCCCGCCATCGTCACCGTCACTCAACATATATATATATATATATATATATATATATATATATATATATATATATATATATATATATATAACCGCAACAATATAATAATCCACAAAGAAGACTCCAGCGCGCGGAATCACACGTGAAACCTGTGAATTGTTACTTTAGTGCGAGGCGCTGGCTACTGAGACTCGAAGGAGTAGCTCCTTCAACGTTCAAACAGCAAGCTATTTATATCTACCACATACCGCTAGTAACGGGCACGTCGGAGGGAGGTATCGTGTTTTCAGCGTTAGCAGTAAGATGGCGCAATGAGCGCGCGTCGTCACATCGTGACGACGCGACGGCACGTGCAATTCATCTGCCACGCGTACATTGCCCGTGGAGAGGGGGCCGGTGGGGACGATCATACGTCTTGGCTGGTTTTTGGATTTCAACCAGAATCATTGCGTTGTAGTTACCGGGCGCTCACAAATCACTGCAATTGTTGCACAGTCCCCGTTTGCAAAAATAGCGCGCTATTGATACATAGCGAAGCAACAACTGAGACGCTCATTCGTGCTGTTTTGTACCTGTCGATACGTTTCGTACGTAATTTGTGTTTGAGAAACGTGGGGCACGTTCCAATCTTCTTGTCATTTTCCGTATGACCTTCCGATTTGTTGCTATCGTGTTAATTGCTTCGCCTTTGTAGCCAAGCTGGGAATTTTCGAGTAGAATAAAAAATCACAACATATTCATGCAGTACATGATGATGAGTGGGCGAAGCGTCTGTCAGTCCTTCCGCGCCTCCGTCTGTTCACTCGTTCTTGCTTCTGTCCACCCGTTCGTCCATGTATGCGACCGTTTCGTGCGGCAACCAGTCCGTCCGTGCGTCCATTCTTGCGTCCGTCCCTGCATCTGTTGGTCATTGCGTCCGTCCATCTGTCCATGCGGCCATCCGTCCGTGCGTCTGTCTATCCGTTGTTTGTCCATGCGTCCGTGCATCTGTCTGTCTGTCCGTTCGTCCGTCCATCCAGTGAAAACTCTAAGTACTGCCACCTCGCATCTTTTCATCATGTCTTCATCATATAAAAGTACCTCCACCCAGCGGACATTCCAAAGACTAAACAAAACGTGGCACAGCCGGATTAGAGGAGCGGCAAGCGTGTACTCTCTATGGCCTGCGCTTGGTGCCTAGTTCCCACCTTTCACCACCGCTAGTTCATGGCACTGTGGCAAAACCTCACTTAACATTGCTAAAACCAAGAATGCTATGCCCAGCGAGTTTACCGTGGCAACCTTTTCTGGTCAGATAGTGCTCAAAGTGCGTCCTTCTGTCTCTAGTTTTTTCAGTAATCACCAATATCAAGGCACATTTATTAGAGACTAAGTCACCGATACTCGTATCTATAAGTGAGTTCATAAGGAACAATTATTGATTGATTTATGATGAACGTGCGTGGTTTTGCTCCTCAACTGAATAGGGTGTGCACATGCCACTCCTCTTGTCCGGTCGTGGAGGTGGGTACCTCCTCCTCCTCCTCCTCCTACTACTACTACTACATACATACATTACATACATACATACATACATACATACATACATACATACATACATACATACATACATACATACATACATACATACATACATACATACATATATACATACATACATACATACATCGCGGACGCACGACCCACGGCTTAAGGAGCTTAAGGAGCGTAACTAGCCCAGATGAGGCGTTCGATAGGGATAACTTTAGTACTGCACTTGCCCAAAGAACATGACCAAATTGACGGCCCTCCATTTCTAGAGGTGTAATGTCTTGCGTTATGTAATTTGTCTGTATTTCCACATTTTCTAAATATCTTAGGACTACAGCAGCATTTCAATTCGCACTGATAACACCGCTGATATGTCCACAAGGAGCTATAAGAACGCGAGTTTGGATCTAAAAGCAGGGGTATAGGAAACTTCAGAAAATAGAAGACCTTTCGGTGAAGGACGTTTTGATGTGCAACTTTGCAGTGGAACTGAATTCTGCGCTAACCTTGAAGCATTTCTCTGTATTGCAAGAGAAGACATTTGTACGAACGAACGCAGTTGACTAGTACACCTAATATGATGGGCACTGCTTAACTATTGTCACTTTTAAGCTATCCCAAGATTATTACAACAAGTACAGGTGCGAATTGTACACAGCTACCTAATTCTTTCTTTTGGGACTTGGCGATGCACCTGGTGCGTGTCCATAAGGTAATATAAAGGCCTACACAGCTGCAAACGGAGCAATTCTTGTTGTCCATAATGCTATTTTGAAGCGTCCATTGATTCTATGTTTCAGCCTCGTAACATTACATGTAATAATGACACTCCTTTTATTGCACAGCATCCATAACCTACTTTTCTGCACAGCGATTTCGAGAGAGGTGTAAAAGAAAAGGTGTCTTGGCTGGGCTCAGTTTCGCAAACGCGTGTGCAGAGCTTGCTCAGCCGTTTCTTTGCCTTTGATATGCTCCATCCTCGTTGCGGGCAAAGTACTTGCGCCGGGTCACTTGGATGGCAGAGTCCCGGGTTTCTCGGCATCATAAAATGTAGAATTAAACAAGCATCCTCGTTGGAAGGATAGAAAACAGGGCGACGTTTTTTCCCAAAGCACATTTGAATAAACGCGATCATTCTAGGCTGATCCAGTTCTGTCCAGCTCCACACTCTCTACGAGCTAGTTTCTCGTCGTCCTTCTCTTCTTCCAATATTCTACAAGAGGTTCTGTGGTAGACGACATATTACGACGCCGAAATCGTAGGCTTAAATTGCCCTTGAATTGAACATTTTATTTACTTATTTCCAGCTCTCTCGAAATCACACGACCGAAAACGCTAACTGTATTGCTCATAATCTGTGAATTCGACACCGTTAATTATTTGAAAAGAGATTTTTTCACGGTGTCATGCTAACGCATAAAAAATACCAGAGATGGTGGTACACAGTCTCACTAAGGCGATAAGTGCAGTCGGCACGCGATACAATAAATAGCGTCTCTTGTACCGCACCGAGTGCTTACCATAATGCCCTATGTGTATTCGTTATAGTTACGAATGAATGTAAGCATTCGTAATAAAGGAAGGAAGGAAAATAGAGGGAAAAGAAAGGCAAGGAGGTTAACCAGCCTATAGGCAGCCGGTTTGCTACCCTGCGCATGGGAGAGGGATGGGGGAGATGAAAGAGAGCAGAGAGGGAAGATAGAAACAGCACAATCGGCAGCACATGCGCGCACACTCCGTCATAGTCCAGTCTTGTTTTTCGCGGTGTGTGACATTGCTGTTACAGTCGCTTGTTCAAGTCGGTGTCGCGTAGGAATTTCAACAGAGCTTCCGTCGCCTTCTGTTGCAGTGTCTTCTCTCGGGCACTCCACAGAATAGTGTCCACAGACATTTGGCTGTTGTCGATGCGCGCAAAAGCAGACGCCAGTGACTGTCTCTGGAATTCATACAATGGACAGTCACACAGGATGTGGTGTAGCGTCTCTTCGCAATGACAGGCATCGCAGAGAGCGTTGTCGGCCATTCCTATGACAAAGGAGTAAGATTTTGTAAATGCCACTCCTAGCCATAAGTGATGAAGTAGGGTGGCTTCTCTTCGGTCGAGTCCAGTGGGCATGCGGAGAGCCATCAAAGAGGACAGGTGGTGTTGACGACTCGTATCGATGCTTGGTGGGCACCATACTGAAAACGTGATTTCACGCGCAAGTCGTCGAAGATTACTGGCAGCATCAGTCCTCGAAAGTGGTATGGCTTCTTCTCGTGTTCCTTCAGGGGCTGCCCGCGCGGCAGTATCGGCATGTTCGTTCCCTATGATGCCACAATGACTTGGCAGCCAGTGAAGCGTCACATGATGCCCTTTCTCGAGTAAAGTGTGGAGAAGGCATCGGATTTCGAAAACAAGCTGATCGTACGGAACGCGACGCAGTGCTGAGAGCACAGATTGTAGGGCAGCCCTTGAGTCGCTGAAAATCGACCATTGTTGCGGCGGTTCCCGATTGACCACACAAAGTGCAGCGCGCAAAGCAGCTAGTTCCGCTGCTGTAGATGCCGTGGAGTGGTCAGTCCTAAAGCTGATGGTAACACCTCTTGCTGGGATAACTACTGCCCCTGACAAACACTGGTGGTTCGTGGAACCATCGGTGTATACATGTATGCTGTCTGAATATTTCTCGTGCAAAAGAAGAAGAGACAGTTGTTTCAGCACGGGCGACGAAAACTCAGATTTCCTCCAGATTCCTGGTACACTAAGATGCACTGTGGGTCGAATAAGACACCAAGGTGGTATGGATGGTTTAGATGCATGAGTGAAGCCCGAGGGAAGTTTATCGTTGTATTTCACGATAATTTTGGCGAAGGATGCTTGGCGCCTCTCTGAAGGCAACAGTGCAAGGTGATGGCCGGGGGCACGTGCGAAGTGTCGGATGTGCGTTCTCAGGACTTCTACAACAATGTGAGTTTGTATCGGATAGTCACCAGCAATTGCAATTGTTGCTTCTGCTGACGAACATCTGGGCAGACCGAGGCACACTCTCAGCGCTTGGGCTTGTACTGCCTGTAAAACACGAACATTGGTCTTGCAGCTATTGCTAAGCACGGGCAAGCTATATCTGAGGAAACCGAGAAACAGGGCCCGGTAGAGCTTCATCATTGCGTCTACTGACATCCCCCACGTCTTTCCTGCCAGGAACTTGAACAGTTGAGAATTAGCGGTCAGGCTCTTCTTCATATAGGTCACATGCGGACTCCAACAGAGGTCCCTATCAATAATGATGCCCAGAAGCCGGTGGGTTTCGGCGTAAGAAATCGGTCGCTCGCAGATTGAGATGACATAAGGGGTCATTGCTTTGCGAGTGAAAGCCACCAGCGCGCATTTTTCTGGTGATATGCTGAGACCTTGTTTGAACAAGTAGCTGGCAATCATAGTTGCTGCATTTTGAAGCCGGGAACGTATCTGAGGACGTGTGACTGCCGATGTCCAGACACAGATGTCGTCTGCGTATATTGAGATTTTAATAGTGCTTGGCAAGTATTCAGCAAGGCCATTTAGTGCAAGATTGAATAGCGTCGGGCTAAGAACTCCGCCTTGAGGAACACCCCTGGAAGTATAGCATCGTAATAAAGGTGACTATAGCACTTGCTCGCTGTCATTACTATGCGGTAGGTGCTGGACGAGTTCCCGGGCAATCAGACCACGGAGATGGCTACTGGGAGTGACCTCCAATGCAAGGACATTCACTATCGCTGAGCATGCAGTGTTTATGAGCGAAGCTCCATAGCGGCATGGGTTGTGGTTGTGACGATTCAGCGGAGAACTAGAGTTCTATTCCTCGTGAAATAGGGCTTATAATATAGAACGGAGACAGTCCAAACTGTTATCCGAGACCAGGTAGGAGCGTAGGCCTAGCTATCAAAATCAGCGAGAGTCCGGGCCGAGCGTCTCGTGCTTAGCACTGACAATGTGTGTGCCGAGATTTGCATGACCCACTACAATCATCATTACATATTTCCCCCTCGCTGAAGATGGTGCCAAGTAATTGTTCTAAGGTGTCGTGAGGACAAGTGGTTCGTGATATGGTTTGAGGCGATTCACATGTACGATTTCGCGGCCTCGGCGACGCAGGTCCACAGTGGCCGTGAGGGGTTCGATGAGGTAGTTAACAGCGGAAGTTTGTTCTATGACGCGATAAGGTCCATGGTATCTGCTGACAAACTTTGTAGAGGTACCAGGAGCAGCACTGGGGGGCACCCACAGCCAAACAAGAGAGTTGGGCGAAAATTGGTAGTTGGACCGTCCATCGTCGTGACGAAATTTTCTGTAGCCCTTGTTCTTGTGTTGTAAGGGTGCGAGCTAATTGCCGACATTCTTCCGCATACCGCGCGGCTTCGGAAAGTGGTGTGCCTTCGGATGAGTCGGGTCGGTAGGGGAGAATGGTGTCAATTGGAGATGATGGTTCTCGACCATAAAGTAAAAAGAATGGAGAAAAGCCTGTCGTCGCTTGAGGTGCCGTGTTGTAAGCGTACGTTACGTAAGGAAGGATAAGATCCCAGTTGGTGTGGTCGGAGGCGACATACATAGAAAGCATGTCGCCAAGAGTACGGTTGAAACGCTCGGTCAAGCCATTTGTTTGTGGGCGATATGCGGTAGTACAGCGGTGAATTACATGGCATTCTGCAAGAAGTTCTCGAATAACATCCGCGAGAAAGACGCGGCCTCGGTCGCTCAAAAGTTCACGTGGAGCGCCATGACGGAGAACAAAACGTTGCAGCAGGAAAGACGCAACGTCACGTGCCGTCGCGGCTGGTAGAGCGGCCGTTTCTGCATATCTCGTGAGATGGTCGATCGCTACAATAATCCAGCGATTCCCGGCTGATGTATATGGTAGAGGACCATAAAGGTCTATTCCAACTCGGTCGAATGGTCGCACTGGGCACGGTAACGGCTGCATTGGTGCAGTAGGACGGCTAGGATCGTGCTTGCGGCGTTGGCACTCTGTGCAAGATCGAATGTACTTTTGAACGAATGTGTACATGCCGCGCCAATAAAACCGAAAACGTAGCCTGGCGTAGGTTTTAAACAAACCGGCGTGCGCACACTGCGGATCGGCATGGAAAGCAGCACATATGCTGGCACGGAGATGCCTGGGTATGACGAGTAGCCATTTGCGACCGTCAGGGTGGTAGTTGCGGCGATAAAGTATTCCATCACGGATGGCGAAGTGAGAGGCTTGTCGGTGTAGCGCTCGAGATGGCGGGTGGGCAAGTGTTTCAGATAGGTAATCCATCAGAGACGCAATCCACGAATCTTTGCGCTGCTCCGCAGCCATGTTGATGGGTCCTGATAGTGGAAGGAAGTTGTCTTGGATGGAGACACTCGCAATATCAGTAGAAACAGGCGAACGCGAAAGAGCGTCGGCATCGGCGTGCTTCTGGCCTGAGCGATAAATGACGCGGATGTCGTACTCTTGGAGCCGTAAAGCCCATCGTGCCAAGCGTCCTGAGGGATCTTTGAGGGAGGATAACCAGCAGAGCGCGTGGTGGTCGGTAACAACATCGAAAGGGCGGCCGTACAGATAAGGCCGAAATTTTGTAATGGCCCAGATAATCGCTAGGCATTCTTTCTCAGTTACCGAATAATTTGCTTCTGTTCTGGTAAGAGTGCGGCTCGCGTACGCAACAACATATTCTTGGTAACCAGGCTTTCGTTGGGCGAGTACAGCGCCAAGACCGACACCGCTAGCATCTGTGTGGATTTCTGTGGGAGCGCTTGAATCGAAATGACGCAGTATTGGTGGTGTTGTAAGCAGTTCACGGAGCTTCGCAAAGGCACTGTCGCAAGCTGGAGACCACGCAGATAGATTGCGGTCTCCCTGAAGTAGGTCTGTCAGAGGCGCCATGATCGAGGCGAAATCTCGGACGAAGCGGCGGAAGTATGAGCAAAGCCCAATGAAACTACGCAGCTGCTTGAGAGACGCGGGCCTCGGGAACTCGCGAACAGCACGTAGCTTAGCGGGGTCAGGAAGAACGCCATTCTTCGACACGACGTGTCCGAGAATGGTCAGCTTGCGCGCTCCGAAGTGACACTTCTTCGAGTTGAGTTGGAGGCCGGCTGCAGAGAGGCAGCGTAGAACCTGTTCCAATCGACGAAGGTGCGTGGAAAAATCGGGTGAGAATACCACTACATCGTCTAAGTAGCACAAACACGTGTTCCATTTGAGGCCTCGTAGGATAGTGTCCATCATGCGCTCAAATGTTGCCGGCGCATTGCATAGCCCGAATGGCATCACGTTAATTCGTATAAGCCGTCTGGTGTAACAAATGCAGTTTTTGGCCTATCATCCGGATTCATGGGCACTTGCCAGTACCCAGAGCGTAGATCAAGGGAGGAAAAGAACTCTGCGCCTTGTAAAGAGTCGAGGGCGTCATCAATTCGAGGCAAAGGATAAACATCCTTTCGTGTTATTTTGTTTAGGCGACGATAATCTACGCAAAAGCGTATCTTGCCATCCTTCTTTTTAACTAAAACAACCGGCGACGCCCAAGGACTGTTTGACAGTTGAACGACGCCTCGCTTTAGCATGTCACCTACTTGTTCATCGATGATACGGCGTTCAGTTGGCGAAACACGGTATGGTCGCTGCCGTAGTGGTGGGTGATTACCTGTGTCGATCTGGTGGCATACGGTAGATGTGCGACCTAATGTAGCGCTGTGACTGTCAAAAGATGGTCGAAACTTGTCAAGGAGGCTCAAAAGCTCACACCTCTGTTGTGGGTTTAGGCCTTCGTCGATGACACGGTTGAAAATGTCGGTAGTGGAAGGGTCATTCACGGAACTACAGGAGAGGGCGCTGACTTCGGATGATTCATCAGGAACGTCAAGTGTAGCGATGGTTTCGAATGATTCTATCGAACCAATACAATCGCCTCGAAGTAGCGTAATCGTGAATGGGAACGGATTCTTCACAGGCACGTTGGTCGCACCACCTTGAAGAGTAACGAGAGCGGTTGGGAGCGGTGATAGGTGGCGATGAACGAAAGCAGCGGAAGGCGTGAAGAATGCGGTAGCGTCGACGACGGTGGAACACGACACAGGTGCGAAGACAGTAGCGCGTGGAGGGATTTGGGTGTCGTCACTAATGACCAACTTCGCGTCGGAAGGGCGATCGTGCTCTGGGAGCGCGTCACCAAGGGGACAAAAGGCGACTTCGGCTCGGGCGCAATCAATGACGGCTTGGTGATGGGAGAGAAAATCCCAACCTAAAATGATGTCATGAGAATAGTGCGGGAGTACTACGAACTGGACTGTGTAGGGCATTCCTTGAATTACAAGTCTGGCAGTACACGCGGCCACAGGCTGCACAGGCTGAGCAGTGGCAGTATGAAGACATGAACCCAAGTAAGGCGTTGTCACTTTTCGAATTGAACGGCAAACGTTTTCGGCGATGACAGAAATTGCGGCACCAGTATCAATAAGGGCAAGTACGGGTACACCTTCAAGAACGGCATTAATTACATTCGGCGGCGAACGAAGAGGGCTTGTGCTTTGCGACGAGGACGCAGTTCTTGCCTCGGGAACTGCGTCATTTAGTTTTCCGCGTCGATTGTAGGGGGGCGTCGGCGCATCGGGGAGGGCGAGCGTCGACGTGGAGAAGGAGATCGGCGATCAGGAGCTGGTCGGTGGCTTGGACGAGGAGCGTACAATTCGGGGTCTGGGGTGTATTGAGTGTACGTGTAATCGTTCTCGTATGGACGTAGGTTTTCACGTGAGTGGAGTGGGCGGCGGCGGCACAGACGTGCGACGTGCCCAGGTAGACCACACAAAAGCAGATCGGTCGGTTGTCGGCAGTGCGCCATGGATTAGGGAGTCGGCGAAAGTGGAGGTCGTGGCGGCTGGGCGGCATAAACAGGAGCAGGCTGTGGAGGTGGCGCTTGGAACGTCTGTGGTCGTGGTCGTGCTGCTGCTTCGGCGTACGTCAATGGTGCATTGACTGGTGGCACCAGCTGCGGAGGAAGGACCTCAGACACTTGATCTCGTATAATAGTCCGTAGAGTAGGGCTAAGCGGTGCACTGCGCTCCGGTAGGCCAGAGATGAGCGAGAGTTGGCGGGCAACTTCTTCGCGCACGAAATCTTTGATCTGCGAGAGGAGGACGGGGTCTTGCGAGGGAGTTAAGCCGGACATCGATTCCTGATGTGGGACAGCACGGCGGGTGACGAGACGTTGCCGGCGGAGCTCATCATAGCTTTGGCAGAGCTCGGTAACTTGGGCGACAGTAGCAGGGCTTTTTGAAATGAGCATCTGGAAAGCGTCCTCGTCAATACCCTTAAAAATATGCTTGATGCGGTCCACCTCTGTCATGTTCACATCGACGCGCTTGCACAAGTCGATGACGTCTTCTATATAACTTGTAAAGTTCTCACCAGGAGTTGCGAAGCCGGACTCTACCTGCTGTCATGACCACTGCATCTGCCACAAGCCCTCCTCCTATGGCTTCCCAGGCTATCGTGTGCTCCGGCGCGGTCCGTCAGCGGGATCCTCCCATATTCAGCGGCACTGACGACCACGACGTCGACGACTGGCTGGCTACTTACGAACTCGTGAGTGTCTTGAACAAATGGGACGAAGCCACGAGACGGGCCACTGTCGGCATTTACCTCAGTGGCATTGCCCACTACAATCATCATTACAGGCTGTAGGTGTCAGCACAACTATCGTGTTAGTGTGGATGGGCGGTCGGCGGCACATGTCCAATTATACTCCAGGGTGCTTCAGTGTGAGCAGCTTTGCCGTTTTTCTGCGAATGAAGCGCGGTGAGTACAGTGTAGTGGTTATATGCGTCCTCCAATACAACAACAATGCACAAAGCCAGCCTATTACTCCTATTACATAGGACAAGAGTGCATTTTGCCAACTATTCGGGTGTTGGTCTTCACACTGTGCTCGCTGTTTTTTTTTCTTTTATTCGTTAGTGTTTAGCTTATGTTCTGCCTATGCTACACAATAAATGGTATTATGTTACCGAGCCAATCAACAATATACTTGTTGCTGGAGTGAATACAAGAGAGCCTGTATATCTGTGTTGTTAGTTGATGTAGAACTTTGTGAAGTCGATATTTCTCTTTGCACGAATGCTTGTATGATGCATGGCTTGAGGCTTTTTAACCACCGACCTGCCTTTACGGATGCTACTTAATGATTTGCGGTACTATAAATATTAGAAGTCACCAACATAACACCAGAGGCTGTCTCTGAAATTGTACATTCACAACTTGTCGCTCATGACTTCATTAGTTCATGAAAACGCCAAATGCAGTAAGGGATGTACTTGACCAATAAAGTGGCAACTTCATTTCATATTGGAATGACTCGGGCTGTCATGATGGTACGATGATTGCACTGAGCGCCACAAGGACCTGTGCACTAGCTCTCTCATGAGTTAAAGTGCCTACCAGCAGATGTTTATGTGCTTGCATATGTTGTTCGAGCAAGCAGTTTATGCGGTAACAGAATTGTACCAGCTGTCCTCTATGAACATGCATGAAGTTCACACTTATGCGGTCACGTTGTGGCTAGAACACGACGAAAAGAATCATTCATACCACGATGTTTTGCCCACTTGCCTCTAGGTGTCGACTGTGTTCGAACAAGGGGCTGACGTGCCTGAACCCATATATCTCAGTGTTTTACTGTAAGATATCAGGAGAAAACAACAAAATTACGGACATGTGGTTACTGGTTTCATGCGAGAAGCTGTAATGCAAAAAACATGTTTGCAATATTCAACGCGATGCTCCATTTCCACACTTTGAAGCGTATTCAAGTTAGGCCTAAATGAGCTAAAATATTTCCTGTAGCAACCAATGTTTGAAACATTCATGGGTGGTGCTAGCGTAGAACGGTAGTCAATAATCAGTACCTGTTTTCGGTAACATACCACCATATATACCTCCACGCCACTGTACAAACGCAGCTTTTTACGCTATGGTGTAGTAAATAAAATCAAGAGAGCTATTTTCTTAGTGACATACTATTACTTTGTGCCCCATCTCTATGTATATGCAGAGTTTGCAAACGTGAAGACGCAATCTATGGAAATGCAATCAAATGCATGTGAACGACTGTAGGTTATAGTAAGCTAAAATTCTTGTTGTTTTCTTTCTCAATACTTAATTAAGTATTCTTATTCAAAGCACATTTGAATTTCGAAGCAGTAAAGCTGGGTGAGAAATCCTTATGGAAGCTATAGACAAGCTTCGAGAACATGCGATAGGACAGTTTCTAATTTTCGGTTATGTAATGGTGCTTTCCTGCTTTATAAAAATACAAAAACGCGAAATACATATGAAATACAAAAATAAAATAACGTGGAATGGTAAGTTTTCTTGCGTGCCAATGCCACTCTGATTGGAGTGCTCTTTGTGGTTCATAGGCTGCGGCAGCGCCGTTTCCTCGACGAGTGGCTGTGGGGTATCTTACTATAAATAATTCAAACACTAAATATTCCTTTATTGACATCATTGGTGACGTCAGCAAGTAGAAGAAAGAGTACAAACTGCGAAGACGAGAGTTGCCGAAAAACCGCTCATTTCCTACTCGCATGCAAGCGGAATGCATTCATACTCTATTACCACTCAGGCAACGCTCCTATTCGTCAGGTTTAGTTACCCATGTTTTAAATGATGTTCGGTGGTTGTGTGAAGTGGAGAGAAAGGAAGGTGAAGGACTGGTTTCACAGTAGGGCAATTTTAGATCAACACGAGTAAAAAGAAGTCTTTTTTATTACACATTTGGTATTAAACACAAGAAATGCACGCAGTGTGAAGGGTCAGTGTACACAAGCACTTTAGCTTCACAACTGAAATATGCACACAAAGCAAACAATGATCCAAAAATAACTGAACCATGCAAACATTACTATCACGAGCTGGTCACTTTGTACTTGACTGAAGTGCATCTTTTATGACAGCTAAAATATTTTTTTTTCAGATCTCGAGTACTAAACAGGAAGAAGTTGGGAAACATAGGCATGAAGGGACGAGAAAACCACACACAGAGAATGCCGTTGGCTAATATGTTTCGGCTCACTGGCTTGTTTTGCCGTGACAAAATATATTGCCTATACTTTTAAAAATGTTGGGTCTAACGAAGTTGCCCCGTTCAATAATTTTTCAAACAAGCAGGAAGTCGATTTCATGCATTTTTAACGCGAAAGCGTTAAAGTGGGTCGTTTCGCACCAAATCCGGCGTCAGTGTTGGTGTCGGCGTCGGCATCATTGGTTGAAGGGGAATAATCCTCGTCTCATGCTTGACCGAGAAATCCAGAGTTATGCAAATAATAAAATCACAGCATATCTATGAAGTCAATAATGACAAGTTAGCGAAGCTTCGAGGAATCATTCTTCTGCTTACACTGCCGCTCGTTTATGCAAAGACGTGAGAACACGTCTGTACAGTATATACAAGTTTGTTTATTATCTAAATGCGCGTATGGTCTTTGGATGTCCATGGAGTTATTCATACATATATTCACATCAATAGTCATGTGGCTATTCATATAGATATAGGTAACCATGTGACTGTGAATATTGATACGTATACTCCTATAGATATCTACATGGTACCAATATGAGTATTCATACCCATTGAATATCCATATAGATATGGATATCCGTAACGTGTCACGCCGATGAACAGGGACGTGGCCCGACCTGAAGGAGCTTCGTTATAAAATAAATTATAAAAAATATGGGTTTGGTAGGGATCAAATCCACTTTGTTTGCGTGGGCAGTGGGTGTTCTATAAAGTCGGGCGGCTGCTCAGGAGTTCAGTGAAAATTGCTCCTTCTGCTTGGAAATGCAGTGAAAGTAACTTTCATGCTTTACAAAAACACACATACTGTATACATGCTTTGGAATAGCAGATGAAATACTGCAATAATCATGAGTGGCACAGCGGACATGTCATTAGGCGTCAGAACATGTGATTATCATAATGAATTTACCGTATAAGGCAGGTCACTCATTACGAAGGGCACACACGTCACTGTGCTATTCTCTCACGGCCACACAGTGGGTGCATAGCAAGCGCAAAAAAATATTTCATGCACTATGTGTTTGAAATGCGCACTAGGGACAGGGTATTGCCATCACGTTCATTCATTAAGGGCGAAGCTAAAAATCACCTAATTTTATTGACACTATTGTAAAGCACAGGCCCACAAAGTTTCGGACTCACTGCATGCATTTTCGTGAACAGGAAGCAGCCTATAGTAGCTTAAGGTAACTAGAACTACACACCGAAACTAAAAGATGAACAAACTTTATGGCCGAGTCAACATGCAACCAAGCCTTTCTTGAAACATATTTTGTCATGGGCATGCATACTATAGGCACTCGTGATCAAAAACTAGTCTTGAGACACTGTGTTTTTGTTAGTCCAGTGAGCCTAGCAGAGAAATTGGTTTACTCATGCACCGATGCAAAATGATTACCTGCTCGAATAACGACCC